>JAXRKP010000519.1:167500-247500 GCA_037039925.1 Doris montereyensis
AAACCTCTCTACAAGGTCGTTTTTTTCGTTGTGCGTTGGCATCGTACAAGCAGGACTATTATTCTAAGAAGTCCATCCATGATTTTAAATAAAGCTTTTTGGGTTTCCCTTGTTTTTGCTGATGTTTTTTCGAATAACCATTTTCTTAACTTCGTTTATGATCAGATTTGTATCATTTCGAATGGATTTATAGATGTCCTTATGTATTTGTAACTTTGATTTTCGCCAAGTGTTTTCAGCATTATGGCGTTTTGTTTTAGCTTGCCTGATGTCACCTGTAAACCAACGTGTATTTGGACGCATTGCGACCATAGTTGTTCTTGTAGTAGGAGCATGATTGTCGAGTACGTTTTCGATAGCCTAATTGAAAACGTTCATCTTGTTCTCAACAGTATTTTGTTTGTCTACCCTTTCTTCAATGGTCCTTGCTTCCGAAATATCATGTCTCATCTTACTCTATATCTATTGCGGTATTTGATTTTCTTCCGTTTGAGTTTTGGTTTCTGACAGTCAAAGTGTGGTGGTCCAAAAAGTGATTTGCTTTCACCCTAATGTCATTGATGGATTTGTACGTAGAGTGTGTCAAGACTTTATCTAAAATGTGGCCATGTCCGTGAGTTGGCACAACTACTTGTTGTAAAATATTTAGGGTTGTATCATGTCTTTGAATCTTTCACTGCTATCATTGTCCATATGAATATTGAAGTCACCAAGGATAATTGTTTGTTGCATTTTTTGAAGGTCGTTCAAATATAAGTGATTCAAATTCCTCGATAAATTGACTTAAAGATGATTTGTTTCTTTCGAAAATGTCGGACAGTAGATAATGATGAAAGAAGCAGGGTGTTATCAAAAAAGAGTTGACATTGTAGATGTTCAAATGTCAGTCTCGAGTGTTATCATCAGCTTTTTTTGTCAGAGTAGTCGTGAAGATAACAATAATTCCACCACCTCAGCCCTCATGTCTGTCTTTCCTTAGGTAGAAATGTCCTTTAGGGACAAGTTGATTTACAATTACTTCATTGCTTACATATATTCAACCACAACTCAGTGATAAAAATAATATCAATGTCTTTGTCAACAACATATTCATATATGACAGCTGTCTTGTAACACACGGATTGAGCATTAACAAGGGCAATGCAGAGTGTATTTGTGTCATGTCTTCAAATGTGAAAACGTAAGTCGAAGGGGGGGGGGGCGTGCGTGGGCGGTGGTGACGGCGACACGGTCGATTGTTGACCGGGAGAGGAATGTTGTGCTGTTTACGTCGCGCCCCTCTTTTCTTTTTGTTCTTTTTCGGTTCTGCGCGAATGGGGGTTCATGTCCGAGGTGATTAAAAATCCAAAGGTAAACAAACAAAAATAGCAAATGGCGAAGGCAGTTAGATTGCCATGATTGTAGATATCAAGGATATCCATGATAAACAAAAATCAAGAATTCTTGATGATTTGTAATGAAACTTGTAAAACAACGTCTTAGAATAAGTTCAAAGATATCCCATAAAGACACATAACACTTGTAAAAAATCTCCGAGATAAATCTTTTCACTAACAGCGAGAAACAGCTAAAAATCAATTGAAAACCACAAATCTTTCACGAACACAGCTGCCTGTTTGACGGTTTACACATGGCACATGATGACCTCAACCCACCCCACTCTCAGCATGTCGCACATATATACATCACTATTAGGCACACCGGCAAACATACACACGCATCAGAAGGGGGCGGGGGCATAATACGACCAGATACGTTGATTCAATCACATTACATGACCCTATATCAGTATGATCGAACTGAATTATGATCGAACTGACAAATTATTTACTGGCAGTGAGACGCAGTGAAACTGGATAGACATGACATGTGTCCAATGATGATAATGCAACAGTTGGAGGGGTCGCAAAGTGACCAATAGCTACGTTACATTTCCAATGGACAAAACATCATCTTAGTAAACATTTAATAAATTGCCCATTTTGCATCAAATAAGGCATACATAATATATTATATGTCTGATGTATATCAGCGATTCCACTCGACCAGGTAAGATTATGACGTCTCATTCAGAAGGTTATCGTGTAGGCTCACGTCAAAAAATTGCCATCACCCAACCGATTCGGTCATTAGATCTTCTTCTTCTTCTTCTTCTTCTTCTTCTTCTTCTTCTTCTTCTTCTCTTCTTCTTCTTCTTCTTCTTCTTCTTCTTCTTCTTCTTCTTCTTCTTCTTCTTCTTCTTCTTCTTCTTCTTCTTCTTCTTCTTCTTCTTCTTCTTCTTCTTCTTCTTCTTCTTCTTCTTCTACTTCTTCTTCTTCTTCTCTTCCACCTTCTTCTTCTGCCTCCTCCTCCTCATCTCTTTTCTGCCTCCTCCTTCTTCTTCTTCTCCTCCTCCTCCTCCTCCTTCCTCCTCCCTTCTTCTTCTTCTTCTTCTTCTTCTTCTTCTTCTTCTTCTTCTTCTTCTTCTTCTTCTTCTTCTTCTCTTCTTCATTTTAAATATTTTCATTTTCTCCTAGGTTAAGCCCTCGTCACATTATCGTAGTAACCCATAATCTTAGCGTCTACAAATTGAAATTAAGAGTAGAACGCACGTAATTAGAGTAGATGTCGTTATAATAAATTCAGGTCATATTAACAGTATTGGTTCGGTATAAGAGCATTTCAAATAATAAGCAGTGTGACATGCATGAGCGGTCTGAATCAGCACTCAGTTGATGTTTTTTTACAATTTTAAATCATTCTTTTGAGGAGCTACTGACCAAAACCACATAGGGCCTAATAAAGATAAAAAGAATGTTCGACACGTCTGAGAAAAGACGAAAATCTCCCCATGGATGATGCTTTAAGGTGGCCAATAAATTAAAGTTTGAAGCTCTATCTAGCATGGCAAGCAACGTGTGCTTGCCACGCGGTTGTCTCATTCTCATGGTGTTGCGAACAGTTTGGAGAGATTATCAATTACATGTATTATCAACGTATCTTGACCTGGTGTTCAGAACCACCTTCTCCCTATATGATGTGCATTTGGATCGGCCTCCTGTATTCCTTCCGTCCTTGTGCTCACGCGGCAGCTGCTCATTTTCCATGATCTGTACAAGTACAAGTCCTTATCATACCAATTGTCTTTTGGGGGTTTTTCTATTTGATCATATATTTACATGATTTGGTTCTTCTTTTCATCAAAGGTAGTCTGAGGCAGGTGTCGGCCTCTCAACCAAAAGGTAGTGGGTTCGAGCCCCGTCAACAGTTTAGAACTTCGATTTATTGAGCAAAATCTATCCCAATCTCCTGGTCCAGGTAGGTGAATCGACACCTAGTCCCACCGGAGAAGGACGATAAGAAGGAGGTCCCGTGTGCAGATCCACAACACTCTGTGCACGTTAAAGATCCCTTGGCTGTTTGCAGGTCAGTTCGGGCAAAATTTAAATCCTACTAAAACTCGAGATTACATTAGTTGTGGATGTGGGTAAATCAAATAAAATAAAATATATTTTCATCAGAACATCCTGACTAAATAAAATGCTTGGTTTGATGGTTATCGTTTCTGCTGCTGTTGTTGCTGTCGTTGTCTCATGGGGTAATTTGTTTTTGGTGGGGGTTTTTGTTGATGTTTTCTTTTTTCTTTTAAAGGTGGTTATAGCGTTTCGCATTTGAATCCATCTACGTCAGGGCTGTCGACGCCATGTTGGAGAACAGACACGAAACAGCATTCTTTTTTCTGTATTGTCCAGATGTTTGTACAACTTTTATTCTTATTGCATGTAATGTAATACTTCTGCTTTTTCTATGGATTCAACCGCTTTTGTTGCCATTATTAATTTATTTAACATTTCCAATCGCGCAAACGTTTGAACTAACACTAGCCAAAAAGAGGAGGAGGGAAGGTTTTGGACATTAACATAATTATGTTAGTTGTTGTTTTTGTTGCCCTACCATGCAGTGTCTAGTGTACATTTACAATTAGTTTTAGCGTAGTCCTGAACACCAGTTATTCAACTATATGTTATATATGTTTTAACTTCATCATTGTGCAATATGAAAAACCAATAGAGACCATTTGATGTAAGTGGTCAGCTTGTCCGAAGCCTCCTCACGTAGCAGGGGGGAGACACTGTGCAAGTCGTAGTAAGCTTTCGAACACTGTGGGGTGACTTCGAAAGTCTTACTTTACCGTACTTACTAATACCCTCTGTCGTGTGCACTGACACATAAGGCCGACACCTGGAATCACCAAATATTTCTGCTGTCTGCTCGCTTTCTGACCTATTTCCGATGTCCATCCTTGTTGTTTCATCTTCCTTTCCACTGTTCTCCTCCATGTTTCCATGGGGTGGTCATTCCTTCCTTGTCCCTGTGGTGTCCATCTCAGGGCAGTTTATTATTATTATTATTATTATTATTATTATTTGGGAGCACTTTGGAGTTGTATTCTGTAAACATATCCTAACCATTTTCCCATCTATGTCTTGTTATTGTCGTTGCTAGTGGTTCCATGCATGCTCTTTTAGAAGGTCTGATTTGAAATTTTTAATGGGCCAAAATATTTAGAAAAAGTTCTCAAACATTTGTTTTGAATGACATCAAGTTTCTGACAGATGCCTTTCTTAACTTTCAATGATTCGGCTCCGTACAGAAGAACTACTAAGATGTTGCTTTTAATAATTCTTAATTTGTCTTTTGCAGCTATTTTATTTGATTTTCATAATTCGTTCAGTACCAGTATGCCAAATGTCTTCACAGGCCTTGTTAGTCTTTCGTTTATTGATGTGTGTGTTTCCATTTTGAGAGATTTTAGAGCCCAAATATGTAAAGTTTTTGTACATCTTATATCTTTTCCTCCCATCCATTTTGATAGTCTTTGTTTGGCTGTTGTTCATTCTCAATGTTTTATGTTTTCCCACAAGTGTTGTAAGGGCTATTGTTTGTACATTCCATGAGAGTTTTTTGTGATTTGTTTTTCAAATCCGTGAATTTCTTAGATTGCAGGACAGTATCATCCCGAAAGCCAAGCCTTCGAGGGTTTCTGGTGAATGTTCATCTGATTCCCATCTTTTCCTCGTCAACTGGCTCGTTCATTATCCAGTCTCTATGGCTACCAGAAACCGAAACGGTGACGGTATACATGTGTTTATCCTAAAAGTATTTGAAAGTTTCTGTTTACGCTGAAATTGGAGATAACAATGCTCACCATTTTTTTTGGCAGTGTGCCATAATGTCACATGATATTTATTCCATAAGGCTGGGTGGTGGAGGCTGTCGAATGCCTTTTCAAAATCTATGAAGTAAAGTGGCATTCCACTGTTGGCATTGTTGTTCAATCATTTAGCGTAGAGTAAAACGTTTCGTCAGTGCATGATTATCCTTTATAGAAACCTGCCTGCTGTTTCCAAAGTGTTTGGTTCTTCTGGGTTGATCCGATTTAGAATAATTCTACTGAATACTAAATACCGTGTTTGTAAATTAGAGAAGCATTATTCCTCTCTCAAATTTCCGCATTCGACAAGAATTCATTTGTGTGTGTGAGGGTAGTAGTAGAAAAGTTCCTTCAAGACCCTTAAGGTCCATAGAGGCGGAGCTTATTCCGGTTTTTAGAGCGTGAAGCGGAACAGGTGACAAAATCACCTCCTGGTCAGGACGCTAGTCTGACGTAGGTTTTTACTCCCAAGCTAGCGTTTGTACCCATTTGCACCTGGGTAAAGTGGGAAAAATGCGTGTTAAGTGTCTTTCCCAAGGAACACAACGTCGGACCTAGCTTTGCTAGGATTCGAACTCGGAACCTCATGATACCTAATCCGGCGGCCTAAACGCTTGGCCACCAACGCCACGTGTGTATGTGTGTGTGTGTGTATGGGGGGCGGGGGCGGGGGTCTTCCTTAATATGTGTTCTGAGTCTATGTGCCTCCCTGCTTAGTATAGTTTGAAAGTGTTGTCACCATCTTTCCAATTGTGCATTCTCGTTTGAAACTATGTTGCCATTTGCATACTTAATGGGTACCTTGTTATTTTTCAAACCGGATGAAAGTAACTTGGTAGTTTGATAGAGAACCTAGTGTTTTCATAACGTTTTCTCCCCTGCCATTTCCTCTGTCTGTGCAAGATTATCATAGTGAAATTGTTTGTCTGACTTGGATGACATTGTAACTTTCTTGTCCGACACAGTGTAATCCTTTCTCTTTTGTATTTTGAATTTGAGGCTTGTCGATTTTGCTTCCTTTCTTCGGTTTGGACCATTGCTCTATCAGATATCCATTGTCCTTTATTTTGTTTCTGGGTGTGAAAAAAATTGTTGCTAGCTTCAATGAGTTCATGATCGAATTTGTTAGCGCTCATTTCTTGTTTGTTTTACAGAACTCCTGGGTTGTTTAAGTTTCCAACATCAAATTTCGATGTTCTTGTGTGTCCTCTCTTTGTCTTTTTCATGTTAAGCTTCGGTTTACAAACAAACACTTCGTGATCACTTCCAATACCCGCCCATCTTTTTTCCTTCTCTTTTTTGTTTTGTTTAAATCATATTTTATTCAATACATATCACCAATACATCGTATGAAGACATTATTTCAACTATTCGGATATTCATGGCGAAAGTGAATACAACAATTCTTCAAAGATTATCAACTCACCTTTCTATCAAAGTCAACTTGTACATTTACAACTGTGCAAATAAGGGGCAAACCAACAATAAAATCAATTAGAAATCAGCAATCAAACCATGGCAGATGATTATCTTAAAATTACAAAACATAAGAGAATGTAAACTTGAAACGGTATGCATATCATAAGATATACGAGTCATGGGCTCCAGAACTTGTTTCGTCTCTATTGTATTTATTATATATATTCAATTGTTTGAAGATCAAACGTTTATGATGGCGTAGTAATGTCAGAATATTTTACATGTGTTCTCCATAGTTACAGTCATGAATAATCAAGACCGTGTCGTTATGCCAATTACGCAGATGTCGTTGTCGCATTTTCGAGTAAGGGATGTCGTTTTCACCGTTCTTGACGATGACGTTTATTATCATCCCTACAATGATAAGGCTCTAGGGGCATTACTGTATAATGATATCATTAATCTCTTCACCAAGAAAAGCATGTTTCGCTTGAAATCTGCCTAACACGAACTTTAAATAGTTCTTGTTGCTATCTGGTTGTGTAATATGCCTTCCTGTGTCTTTCTTTATTTTAAAGATATGTAGGCTTGTTTTACCACAGACCAGTTGCCTAATCATGTCAGCGTGGCTTGCGCGATTAATGCTACGTGTACTACCGTGCTAATTTTCCATGCTTGAGTTTTGATCACATGTGTTTGTGTTTTCTTCCGCATCCTCGCTGTCTGGCATGATAGATGTATCAGGAACGTGTAGCTCTATGTTCTCGGTGTATTTGGTTTCTGTCTCCTTATTGCCTATATCGTTTGATTCACTGATTGAGTTTTCGACGAAAGATATGTCATCAAGGGACGATGTTAAGATTGATAATAACAATAATAATAACAATAATAATAATAATGATAATAATAATAATAATAATAATAATAATAATAATAATAATAATAATAATAATAATAATAATAATAATAATAATAATAATAATAATAATAATAATAATAATAATAATAATAATGATAATAATAATAATAATAATAATAATAATAATAATAATAATAATAATAATAATAATAATAATAATAATAATAATAATAACGACAACAATACTAATAATAGTAATAATAATAATAATAATAATAATAAGAAGAAGAAGAAGAAGAAGAAGAAGAAGAAGAAGAAGAAGAAGAAGAAGAAGAAGAAGAAGAAGAAGAAGAAGAAGAAGAAGAAGAAGAAGAAGAAGTAATGAAGATAATGATGAAGAAGAAGAAGAAGAAGAAGAAGAAGAAGAAGAAGTAATAATAATGATAAAAATAATAATAATAATAATACTAATAATAATAATAATAATAATAATAATAATAATAATAATAATAATAATAATAATATAATAATAATAATAATAATAATAATAATAATAAAAATAATAATAATAACAAAATCGTAAATAAAAAATACATTTCTATAGCGCTCATCATCAATACTAGATCAACATCTGAGCGCTTTGACAATAGTGACATGACATAGTTAGTACATACAACACACAAAGAATATGAATGAAATATAATATGATTTCAATACAAGAAAAAATAAAAGCGTGTAGTGCGAACGGAAATATTTAAAAAAAATAGAATTGCAAGAGGGGTTAATTACAAAAATAAAAATAATTACATGTATAAGCTATTTATTAAGAATGCATGTACAATTAGTTTGGTGGGTGTGCATTTAAAAATAGTAGATGTTTCAAAGACTTTTTTTGAAGAACAAGGGTTTCCTTGATTTAATCTCCCGAGGAAGACTGTTCAAAGCTTTGGGGCAGAGAATTCAAAAGCTCGCTCACCATATGATTTTAGACACATTCTTGAAAGTTCGAAAATTGTGTCATTGGAGGAGCGCAAATTTTTTGTGGGGGTCTTTTACGTAAAAGTTCATTTAGGTATTTAGATCCAGATTCATTGAGGCATTTGTATGCCAATGTGGCAATTTTATATTCAATTCTTTGCTTCACGGGAAGCCAGTGGAGGGATTGGAGAAGTGGTGAGACGTGATTGGATTTATTCTTTTGAAAACAATTTTGGCAGCAAAGTTTTTGAATTTTCTGCAGCTTTTCAGTCTTTCAGAAGGGAGATAAAAAAGACGGCCATTTTTGAAAAAAATCCAATGATACAATAAGGGTGGTTACAACTCTGTTTGATACATACTTTCTGATCAAATTAATTCTGATTAATTTTAAATAGAGAGTTCTACATAATAAGTTGATATGGTTCGACATTAACAAATTATTATACGAAACTACGCCTAAAATTATATAATATTATATTATATCTTTTATAGACCGGGCAGTGGGCAGGTAAATACCTGTACGGGGAGTAGATGATCCCGCCCTCTACAAGTCTTCTGCTGCCTTGCAGGCAGGTCTTGGCTGACCAAAGGCTAAGGGGAGTTAACCCTGAAAGAAAACAACCTGCTGCCTTGCAGGCCGGTATTGACTGACCAAAGGCTAAGGGAGTTAACCCTGACAGAAAATAACAACCTGCTGCCTTGCAGGCTGGTCTTGAATTACTAAAGGCTAAAGGAGTTAATCCTGACAGAAAATAACAAGGCCTGGTAGGGGCCGCAAGGTGGCAGCCCCATCATCTACCTAGGGTACAGTGGGCTTATCCCAAACAATCTGATTCAAAGTAATGTGTACAATGATATACCCGGCTTGAACTTTCGAAGACGACTCTGGAAAAGAACACGGACTGTGATTTTTGAAACATGGAATGTTAGGGCAATTAATGGAACGGAGTTAAGAATTAGTTAAAGAAATGGAAAAATTCAAAGTAGACATTTTGGCTTACACAGACACAAAGAAAAAGGACAAGGAATAGAAAATGTAGGACCAAATCATACTTTAATCTTCTCAGGAGTAGATGTCAAAGATAGAGCTAGAGCAGGAGTAGGCCTCCTAATGCATAAAAGGCAAGAAATACTACTAGAAAGTTGGAAATTTGTAAGCCCACGGCCATTAGAGGTAAATATTAAACCAAAAGGAAAAGAAATTAAATTATTAATATCTTATGGACCAAACGAAGATGCCCCCAAAGAAGAAAAAGATATCTCCGAAAATGATTTACAAATAACTGCAGAGAATCTTAAACCCAAACAGGAATTAATGGTTTAGGAGATTTAAACGCTAGAGTAGGCAACAATGTAGAAACTTTAGGAGGAGTAATAGGTAAAGAAGGAGAGACAACAACTTCTCCAAATGGAGAATCTGAGGAAGTTGAGATTGAGGTGGCCTTGCGGGGCAGCTACGAAAAACGGCGTCGTTCTGTCAAATTGCTATCTGGGGTGAAAGACAGGATGACGCCAATCAGTGACTGAAACTTTCTGCTGCTAAGGGATCCCGGGAGCTCGCAGCTTTCACACGCTTTTGATGATGTGATGAGAGAGACTAATAGATTTTTGCTTAAAGAATAACATGAAAGTAGCTAACACATTTTTTCCTCATAAAGATGTCCACAAATAGACAAGAGTAAATGAAGACAGATGTGAAAAGTCAATCATAGACTACATAATAGTTAGCAGCTCCCTTTTTACAGTACAACGGATGCTGGAGTAAGCAGAGGAGCTGAAATATTTAGTGATCATCACCTAGTGATAGCCAAAAGAGATTATTAACTGAAGAAAACAAACAGAGAAGGAAAGAGAAGAAAGCTAATAAACTCAAAATAGAAGAACTAAATAAACCAATAGTAAAACAGATGTACTAATCCAGGATAAAAAGATCTATCAGGGAAAGGTAGATGGATCTGAAGGAAAGCACAATAGAAGAAAAGTGGCAAATATATGAAGAAACACTCCTCAGTTGTACTGAAGAGGTCTGTAGTAGGAAACAAATTAAAAGGAGATGGGAAAAGGACAGCATAGTGGAATGAGAATGTCAAGACTAAGATCAAAGAAAAAGAAGGATGCCTGGAAGAAATACTTGCAAACAAAAAGACCAGAGGATAGGATAGATTACGTGAGTAAAAGAACTATCGCCAAAGAGGAAGTGAGGAAAGCAAAACAGGAACAGTGGGAAGAGTTTGGACAAAGACTTCAAGAAAGCTATCAAAAGGAAATCCAAAAGCTGTTCTGGGGAGCAATGAAGAGCACGAGAAAGACCAAAACATGCCCAATACGACAAATTAAGAACGCTAAAGGAGAAATAATGAAAGGAGACAGCGAAATCATGGAAACGTGGAGAAAGTATTTTCAACAATAACATAATCCCTCCAGAACATATGAAACAAGGAGTAAAGATCAATTATTAAGAGTAACAAGTAATGGAGATGAGACAGGTGAAGATGTAGATATCTCAATGGAAGAACTTCAAACAACTCTAAGAAAAGTGAAATTAGGAAAAGCCCCAAGAGCACATCAAGTTTATTCAGAAATAATTAAAAACCAAGGGAGAAAGGCAGACAAACTACTACATGCAATATGTCAGCAAGCATGGAAGTCCAAACAGGTGCCAAACGACTGGAAAAAGGGAACAGTAGTACCAATACACAAGAAAGGATCAACTATGGAATGCTCAAACTATAAAGGGATATCACTACTTAGCGTACCAGGAAAAGTGTATGCCAGGATTCTGGAAATGAGACTAAGGAAAAGAGTAGAGGATCAGATTGAAGAGCATCAGATTGGATTTAGACCAGGAAGAAGTGTACAGTATCACATATTTACAATTAGACAAATAATAGAAAAATTCCTTGAGAGAAACATTGACTTGCACCTGTGTTTTATTGACTTAGAAAAGGCATTTGACACTGTGAGGAGGGACAGAACTATGGCATTCCTTAAAAGAACACAACGTAGAGCAAAATTTCATAGAAGCCATTAAAAGTTTTTACAATAAACCAACATGTGCAGGGAGAGTAGCTGGAAAGGTGTCTCAAGAATGTGATGTAGATATAGGAGTAAGACAGGGTTGTATTCTAAGTCCTCTTTTGTTTATCACATTTATGGATATTCAGTAGCAGAGGCGTCCTCAAACATGAAGAAAATGAATGTAGGTATGTGGAAGCTCAAACCAGTAAATGTATCAATGCTTTCATTTGCTGATGATTTAGTTCTGTTTGGAAAATCAGAAAGGGACCTCCAGTCAAATATCAACATAATGAATAATGAATTAAATAAAAGAGGAATGAGAGCAAATGCAAAGAAAACCAAAACAATGCTACTAACTAGGGAAGCTAAAACACAAAATCTTAAATTAGGCAAGGAGAATTTAGAACAAGTTCACAGCTACAATTACTTAGGAGTAATAATTAACTCTGAGGAAAAACTAAGAGAATCCAAAGGCAAGTGCAATATACAACCACCTAGGAAAGGCATTTGCAGGTAAACAGAATTGTCAACAAAAACCAAAATGGCAGTATACAACACAGTTTATTGTCCTACTCTCCTTTATGGCAGTGAAACTTGGACCTTAGACAGTAGGGAATACAGTAGAGTGCAGGCAGCCGAAATGAAATATCTAAGAAGAGAGTAGGAAAACTAAAAGAGACAAAATCAGAAACACAACAATAAGAGATCAAACCAAAGCAGATAGCATAAAAACTAAGATAGAAATGAATCAACTGAGATGGTTTGGGCATGTTAACAGAATGAATGACAATAGAATAGCTAAATCAGTATATAGTGCTAAAACTCAAGGTAAAAGACCAAAAGGCAGATCTCGGAGAAAGTGAGAAGAAGATACAAAAGAGACATTAACACAAAGAAATTTAACTTTCAAGGAAGGAAACAGAAACTGTTATTACCACCTCACACAAAGATCATTTGTACACAAGTGAAAATTCATTACCACCTCACACAGATACAGTACATCACAGCCTTTGTCTCATTACCACCTCACACAATGACGTTTATACACTAGAATTGAAAGTTTATTACCACTCACACACAGATGTTTATACATAGTCAAAGTTCATTACCACCTGGATCACCTGGACGTTTGTACACTAGTCACAGTTTATTACCATCACAAAGGACGTTTGTGGACTAGTCATGCTCATTACCACCTGTCACAAGGACGTTTGTATCCAGTGAGCATTTCATTACCACCTGACACAAGGATGGTCGTACCCATCTACGTGCTCACCACCTCAGAGCAAATGGTTTCCAGTGAGTTTTTACACCTGACACAAACGTTTGTACAAACTACAGAATTTTCTCACACAAACGTTTGAACGATCAGCTATTTTATCACTTGGATGTGTGTTGTCTTAATTCATTACCACTTCACACAAGGACGTTTGTACACTAGTCACAGTTTATTACCACCTCACACAAGCACATTTGCTACACTAGCAGGCAGGTCATTGGCTGACCAAGGCTAAGGGAGTTAACCCTGTCAAAGAAAACAACCTGCTGCCTTGCAGACCAGTCTTGACTGACCAAAGGCTAAGGGAGTTAACCCTGACAGAAAATAACAACCTGCTGCCTTGCAGGCTGGTCTTGAATGACTAAAGGCTAAGGAAGTTAACCCTGACAGAAAACAACAAGGCCCCTCAAATGTGCAGCCCCACCATCTACCTCTTGTACAGTGGGCTAATCCCCTATTTATCCAAAACAAATGATTCAAAGTAATATATACAATGATATACCCGGCTTGAACTTTTCGAAGACGACTCTGGAAAAGAACACGGACTGTGATTTTTGGAACATGGAATGTTAGGGCAATTAATGGAAAGGAGTTAGAATTAGTTGAAGAAATGGAAAAATTCAAAGTAGACATTTTGGCTATTGCAGAAACAAAGGAAAAAGGACAAGGAATAGAAAATGTAGGACCAAATCATACTTTAATCTTCTCAGGAGTAGATGTCAAAGATAGAGCTAGAGCAGGAGTAGGCCTCCTAATGCATAAAAAGGCAAAAATGCTACTAGAAAGTTTGAAATTTGTAAGCCCACGGCTATTAGAAGTAAATATTAAACCAAAAGGAAGAGAAATTAAATTATTAATAGCTTATGGACGAAACGAAGATGCCTCCAAAGAAGAAAAAGATATCTTCGAAAATGATTTACAAATAGCTGCAGAGAATCTCAAACCCAAACAGGAATTAATGGTTTTAGGAGATTTAAACGCTAGAGTAGGCAACAATGTAGAAACTTCAGGAGGAGTAATAGGTAAAGAAGGAGAGACAACAACTTCTCCAAATGGAGAGAGACTAATAGATTTTTGCCTAAAGAATAACATGAAAATAGCTAACACATTTTTCCTCATTAAGATATCCACAAATATACAAGAGTAAATGAAGACAGATGTGAAAAGTCAATCATAGACTACATAATAGTTAGCAGCTCCCTTTTTTAAGTACAATGGATGCTAGAGTAAGCAGAGGAGCTGAAATGTTTAGTGATTATCACCTAGTGATAGCCAAAATGAGATTATTAACTGAAGAAAACAAACAGAAAAGGAAATAGAAGAAAGCTAATAAACTCAAAATAGAAAAACTAAATAAACCAATAGTAAAACAGATGTACCAATTCAGGATAAAAAGATATATCAGTGAAAGGCAGATGGATCTGAAGGAAAGCACAATAGAAGAAAAAGTGGCAAATATATAAAGAAACACTCCTCAGTTGTACTGAAGAGGTCTGTGGTAGGAAACAAATTAAAGGAGATGGGAAAAGAACAGCATGGTGGAATGAGAATGTCAAGACTAAGATCAAAGAAAAGAAAGATGCCTGGAAGAAATACTTGCAAACAAGAGACCAGAGGATAGGATAGATTATGTGAGTAAAAAGAACTATCGCCAAAGAGGAAGTTAGGAAGCAAAACAAGAACAGTGGGAAGAGTTTGGGCAAAGAGTTCAAGAAAGCTATCAAGGAAATGAAAAGCTGTTTTGGGGAGCAATGAAGAGCATGAGAAAGACCAAAACATGACCAATACGACAAATTAAGAATGCCAAAGGAGAAATAATGAAAGGAGACAGCGAAATCATGGAAACGTGGAGAAAGTATTTTCAACAATTACATAATCCCTCCAGAACATATGAAACAAGGAGTACAGATCAATTATTAAGAGTAACAAGTAATGGAGATGAGACAGCTGAAGATGTAGATATATCAATGGAAGAACTCCAAACAGCTATAAGAAAAGTGAAATTAGGAAAAGCCCTAGGAGCAGATCAAGTTTATCCAGAAATGATTAAAAATCAAGGGAGAGAGGCAGACAAACTACTACATGCAATATGTCAACAAGCATGGAAGTCCAAACAGGTGCCAGACGACTGGAAAAAGGGAACGGTAGTACCAATACACAAGAAAGGATCAACCATGGAATGCTCAAACTATAGAGGGATATCACTACTTAGCGTATCAGGAAAAGTGTATGTCAGAATTCTGGAAATGAGACTAAGGAAAAGGAGTAGAGGATCAGATTGAAGAGCATCAAAGTGGATTTAGACCAGGAAGAAGTGTACAAGATCACATATTTACAATTAGACAAATAATAGAAAAATTCCTTGAGAGAAACATTGACTTGCACCTGTATTTTATTGACTTAGAAAAGGCATTTGACACTGTGAGGGGAACTATGGCATTCCTTAAAATAACACAATGTAGAGCAAAATTTAATGGCATTAAAATTCAACATGTGTTAAGCTGGAAATGTATCTGAAGAATTTGATGTAGATATAGGAGTAAGACAGGGTTGTATCATAAGTCCTCTTTTGTTTATCACATTTATGTATTCAGTCGCAAAGGCATCCTCAAACATGAAGAAAATGAATGTAGGTATGTGGAAGCTCAAACCAGTAAATGTATTAATGCTTTCATTTGCTGATGATTTAGTTCTGTTTGAAAAATCGAAGGGACCTCCAGTCAAATATCAATATAATGAATAATGAATTATATAAACAGGAATGAGAGTAAATGCAAAGAAAACCAAAACAATGCTAGAAACTAGGGAAAGCTAAAACACAAAATCTTAAATTAAGCAGGGAAAATTTAGAACAAGTTCAAACTACAATTACTTAGGAGTAATGATTAACTCAGAGGGAAAACCAGAGAAGAAATCAGCCAGAATCCAAAAGGCAAGTGCAATATACCTAGGAAAGGCATTTGTAGGTAAACAAGAATTGTCAACAAGAACCAAAATGTAGGGGGCCTAGCCTTTAGCCATTTAGGCATAGTAGTAATCGTGTGAGATTACACATAATCAGTAGTCAGGAGATTGATGTTGAAGGTGTCGAGAAATATTATATTTTCGATGCTGTGATGATGATCCACTACACGAGATTATGATCACCATGACATAAGTAAGCAATGATCATGAGCGATAGAAGTTTCACATAGATGTATCAATATTGTACTACCCAAGGTTAACCATCCCTTAAATCTAGGCATACACGTTGCCTCCCATCCGGCGTTGCCTGCCTCTCACCCTCTCACCCAATATCGTCTCAGGGTCCCGTCAAAGCAAGTGGGAAGTTGGTATCAAAACGGTAGTTGACAATTACAGCAACGACAATATAATAATTATAACATAGTCTTTGGTTACATTTGCAGCAGTGGTTAGTATCAAAACGGCAGTTGGTAGTCACTGTCGTACTTTGCATTCATCATCCCACTAGGTCTCGAAAACTGGTCAGATTCGAACATTACGCCTTGAAAATGGGTCGGGTACACATATCGCTTTAGTCTACAGTAACTGGTCTAGATCATGGACACCTAATTAATAGTAATAGAAGGTTGGACAATCCCAATACGAGCGACCGATATTGTCTCATTAAATTGTTTGTGTCTTATTAAGTGAACAAATGTCGTCCCTTAGATTCTCAAATGATACCCGCTTCTTCATGTTATAGCATACTATCATATGGAATGTATATTAAAATGAATAGAAAAACAACTTCCAATTCTTTCTCTTCTTTCTTAATTTGTATTGACTCAACATAAAACACAATTAATAACGAGGAATTCGTCTGAAATGTCAAACAAAATGTGTCTAGATTGTAAGTGAAGAAAGAGTGAGAGCGACAACAAAAGCTGGTAAACAATAAACAATGTATATGTAAACTTGAAAAGTGATGCATTTTGATTTATCCTCGTCTGGGCCTTGGCCTGCTGAGACGATAGCACAGCTGAAGTTTTATCTCTGATGGCAGCACTCACCATTGTATCACGCGCCGCTCCGCTGGCTGGCCAATCTAGTGTACTATATCTATGGTCTAGACATGCCAACTCTACCGTAACATCAAGATTGAACCTAGCCTCGACCATCTAGCTCTGTATGCAAGCATAACGCAATAACATCGTAAAGGTTGGTAAGTCTGGACGAATCTATCTTTTTATTTTCTGGTTTTGTTTAATATGTTGCAATTAGATTTCGTTTGGTGTCTTATAAAGTATATAATTATGCCTAGATTTAGGAAAAGAAATTTAGTTCTAGATTAGATCTAGATCTTGATAGATAAAATGTAATGATAGAATGATGGATCAGAGATTGAACCATATTTTACTTCCTTTTTCGGGACGGATGTTGGTTTTTGACTGATCTCGACTTGAAGTTCACATGTTTGAATTACACTTTTGACTAGATTCTAGATCTATAGCATAGAACCTTCCTGGAACCAACATTTTAATGCAAAATCTGGAGAAATTATAGAAAAAAAGACACCCGTAGCAGTAAAGGTGTTCTGCACTGGCGTCAGGTGAGGTCCCAAACTATTTGTGCTATGGCATAGATCTCTAGAATCCTAGATAGATATTATGACACATTTCGGGAAAGTATTTAGAATGTAGATCTAGATCTAGCACTGTATGGAGAATCTAGACTAGGCCTATACAGCAATTTATATTCACTTATCATTAATTCTGTCTACATGCCCAAACCATAATGCTACTATAATCCCCCACCTCCACCCCCTTCAGCAAAAATAAAGACACTCAGAATACAACATTTTCATGAAGTTATAAAAGAGAGCATTTGCAATTGCCACTCAGAAAATGATGAGAATATCCCAAAGAAAACACTTAGATCTAAATCCAAACAAATAATAATAACACAATTAGCACTGAGACTGGACATTTATGGACTTGCATAAATATATTGTATCTTATTTAGATTTTAGATCTAGATCAAGGCCCTGATAAACATAGAAATATAATTCTGGTTTTAGGGAAATATGTTTATTTAGATCTGAGTCATAGCTGGTGGTGCCAAAATCCACTTGATTACAGGGGGAGGCTATCCATCCATATTATTCAGTACATCGTAATAGATAGATGGAGCATCCAGGTTACTGGCTCTTACTAGAGTCTTGGCCTATCAAACCCTCCAACCTCTTTATTCAGCTAGTCTGCTCTCCTGATTCTCTCTTGCTGACAAATAATTTTGATGGGCTTGAAGGGTCTATTATTAGTGTGAAAATACCTCTGTCAAAGGCACAGATATTTGTTTATGATGCCTTTAATGTTTGTTTTCTGTTTGTTTTGAGATCTAATTTAATGTATTGCTATAGGCCTTATGGTTGAAAATCTAGGTTGTGCGATCACTGGTGTTCTGAAATTACAAACAGATCGAGTCTAGTATTGTGGTTTTTAATCTGGGTTCCCGGTCGAGTCAGTCTCAGGGGTTCAAGCGGAGGTCAAGACACAGATCTAGACATCACTGAAGGTTGGTTGGTGAGCATGAAATTTGCGGATTCAATACCTCTAACGAGGTTAAGAACCACTGATCCAGTAGATCTACCTCATGTGAGTTACCATTGGAAAGAAATTTTTATTGTGAGTACATTGATACATTAAAAGTCATTAGAGGCACTAGCTAGCAGCTTAGTCAGTACACAGCTGTTAGAACTACACTGAAATTGCTTTTAGTTAGCTGCTGGTGCATCGTGCCGACCACCCGCGATGGGGTAATCAATCATATGTCAGAGCCGTGTTCACAACTGTGAAGTGGGACATTCCTTGCTTGTGTTACTCAATTCTGGTAATTTTGCACACCTTTTCATTGAATTATCTACTGATACAACAATATAAAGTACCCGGTTCAAGACCTCATTGGAAAGATCAGCCTTGTCGTATTGTTTTTTTTATCACATTTCATATTTTCGGCTTTTATTGAGCGATTTATCCAGTGTTCGCTCCTACTCGTGTGGAATTCAGTTTTCATAATAAGTTTACTTTTGATTATAATAACTTGGTCAATTAACCACTGATTTCTACAACGATCGTTTTTATCTATAGGTAAACAGATATGTTATAGGGTGTGTAAGTTTTATTACTGAGTAGTTATTGTGTGATCTTTTATGACCATTTAAAGCAATAACCTGCTTGAGGAGTTGCACGTATGAAATAGATTTAGAGCTATATTCTATGTTTTTTGAGACAGCATCACTGCAAATGTACCTTATCGTCATTATTTACACATGATGACAAATACATTAGTATGGCTGAGGAATGTGAGGAAAAGATTACTTTTTAAAGATCATATAATATAATGGGGCGTTTAGCGTGCAAAATTACCTGCACTTGTTTCAGACACACATCGGTGATAGCTCTTTTGACTGGAGACTGAATCCCTTATATAATAAAGTACAAGAGCAGTGAGTACCCCACATCCAATTCATAAAAATATAATAATTTTTATTACAATTTAAAAAGCAGTATTAACTACTGCTACCATTGATCTTGTTAATAATCATTCTCACACTGTACATAATAATGCTAATATTTCTGGTGATGATTGTTATATATCAATATTGTTATATATGGCAATAGAGTGACAACTCCACCTAATAAAGACAGAACAAATATATAATAATCTGACATACGGCGTTACTTCCCATCCGGTGTTGCCTGCCTCTCACCCAATGTCGTCTCGAGAAGGTGCCGTCAAGCAAAGTTCTGTCTTTATTAATTAGATTGTCACATATGATGGAGGTATAGTGAAGTGTGTGTCTCCTAGCTTTTCTTTTTTTGTTTCGTCTTTTATAATGGTGTCACTTGTGTCATATTTTGCCTTAATTTCATTCTACTGTGGCTCCTCACATTATCATTATTAATACAGTAGTGGCCGCTAAGGCCACTTCATTGCCCCACAGAACAGCCATTGATTGTCTTGTTAATTTTCTTGGTTTTTAGCCAAACTTTCTCCATTGTTCCTGTTTTGCTTTCCTCACTTAGGTCTTTGGCGATAGTTCTTTTACTCACGTAATCTATCCTATCCTCTGGCCTCTTTGTTTGCAAGTATTTCTTTCCAGGCATTCTTCTTTCTTTGATCTATTCTTGATATTCTCATTTCACCATGCTGTTCTTTTCCTATCTCTTTTAATTTGTTTCTACAGACCTCTTCAATACAAATGAGGAGTGATATATATATATTATACATTTGTCACCTTTTTCTATTGTACCCATATCCTTTTACTGATAAATCTTTTATGCTAGATTAGTATATTTGTTTTACTATCGGTTTATTTAGTTCATCTATTTTAAGTTTAGTAGCTTTCTTCTCTTTCCTTTTCTGTTTGTCTCCTTCAGTCAGTAATCTTATTTTGGCAATCACTAGGTGATGATCACTAAATATTTCAGTTCCTTTGTTTACTCTTGCATCCATTTTACTATAAAAAAGGGGCTGCTAACTATTATGTAGTCTATGATTGATTTTTCACATCTGTCTTCATTTACTCTTGTATATTTGTGAATATATCTTTAGGGAAAAAAAGGTGTTGGTTATTTTCATGTTATTCTTTAGGCAAGAATCTATTAGTCTCTCTCCATTTGGAGAAGTTGTTTTCTAATTCTTTTACTATTACTCCTCTTGTTGTTTCTACATTGTTGCCCACTCTAGCTTTTAAATCTCCTAAAACCATTAGTTCCTGTTTGGATTGAGAGTTACTACAGCTATAAATAAATCATTTTTGAAGATATCTGATTTAATTCTTCTTTGGTGGCATCTTTGTTTGGTCCATTCACATAATCTATTCTTTCTCCATTTGGAGAAGTTGTTGTCTCTCTTGATACCTATTACTCCTCCTACGTTTCAACATTGTTGCCTACTCTAAGCGTTTAAATTTCTAAAAGCATTAGTTCCTGTTTGGGTTTAGATTCTCTGCAGCTCTTTGTAAATTGTTTTGGAGATATCTTTTTCTTCTTTAGGGTCGTCTTCGTTTTGGTCCAATGATCTATTAATAATTTAATTTCTCTTCCTTCAGGTTTCCAACTATTTTCCTCTTATAGCCGTAACAGCTTATAAATTTCAAACTTTCTAGTAGAGTTTCAGAGCCATTTATGTATCAGGAGGCATACTCCTGCTCTAACTCTCTCTTTTCATTTTGGCTTTGGATAAGCATGATTTGATCCTACATTTTCTATTCCTTAACTCCTGTTTTTAGCCTTTGTTACTGTAAAACCAGCATGCAAGGTATACTTTGAATTGTTCCCATTTCTTCAGCTAATTCTATCTCTTTTGTTCAATTACCTTAATATTCCGGCCTCCAAAGATCACAGTCCATGTTAGTCTTATAGAGGGCGGAATCCGGATATATCATGTTTATTTCTCTGAATCAGTTGATTTAAGATTTGAAGATTCAATAGTCTCAAGATTGAAATTTATTCTTATTTGAAGTGTCCTTTTTTTCCAATTCATTAATTTCAAGATTGAACATCTTCATTCAAGATTGAAGAACCTAAAATAGATCTAGAAGAGTCACATATTTATTGAAGAGTGGTAGATATATTCAGACATGCAATGTAAAAAATAGGTCTTCAGAAGGTGTCAGGAAAGTCGGAAATATGTCGGATTTTTCATACTCCAGTTCTGAAATGGTCGTTACATTGATGTCAACAAGTAGGAAAACAAGTAGGAAATGGGGCTCATGAAGAATAAACAGGGTTTCCATGCATCAAGAAATCCTTGAAAACGAAAAAAATGTTTCGGTCGAAAAAAATACACATGAAATGATGCATTGAGGACGAACATGAGGAAAATCAAGAAATCGAAGTAGACATGAACAATGATCGGCACCGTGAAATAGGAAAATGCGAATACGATCGTGTACGATTAATGATCATTTTGTCATCCATGTCGGTGATGCATGCTTTGCTGTTTGCGATTCTTTCATGTTGAAACAAAACGATTCCGATATCTTCTTTAAAATTGTAAAGTTTGCCCGGGAAATTAGTATCGGATTTCGACTCAAAGCTTTGAATACTTTCTTTAGTTTTGAAATTCTATGGCCCAGCCTCCTTTCTTCAATTTAACTTTTACTCTGGAGAGATTAAGAATGCCGTGTGTGTTAAAAAGCCGATCGTGCACGTTGTTGTATGGTTCGTGTCAAAGGGAGAGAGACAGAAGGCAATGTGCATATTTTGGGTCCGATCGCGACGTGTGTATGTAAAAAAGGCTAGACAGAATTTTTGTGTGTTTAATGCGACCAATCGCGCATGTGTGTATTAGTAATAGAGAGAGAGTATATGTGGAAGAGTCAAGGTTTACGGATGACCGAAAGGCAAATGCAAGTATTTAGTAAGAATAAAGGAGGTTGGATGATCAAAGGGATACCATGCGCACGACCATATAGCAGAATAGAGGTGCAGAAAGGGTAGAACGCGGAAGAATTTGAATTGTTCTGTGAAAACATGATGGCAAAATAAGGGGGATAACTCTTGAAAATACGGTATTCTCATCCTGAAAATTTTAATTCTCATCCTGTTCATTTGTTAATTTTTTCCCAACCCTGCTGACACTTTACTGACAGTGACACCGAGCCGACCATTCCTAGCGCTTATCCCATAATGGGCTGGTGGGACAGCGAGGCTACTATTAGAATCCGAGAACGGAGAGAATAACCGGTATGAAAAAGGAGTAGATAAACTATTATTCCCTTACAGGATGCTAATAAGACTAGATTCAGTAATATTCTAGATCTAGATTCCGGTTTTATTGAAGAATGAAGGAAGGGGGCGTGTGGTTGTTTGTCACAAATGGAAACAAAAACTAGAGGAGGAGGTGGGTAGATGTTTTACGTTGGGAATTAAAACTCTAGATCTAGATTTAGTTTGAAAGAAGATCCTGAAAAGATAGGAACTGGTGGTGGGGGGGTGGTTAAAATTAGAACTAAAGAAGAAGAATTATAATTGGCAGAAGTTCAATCAAGGAAGAAGAATTCCAAACCTTATTTTCTAAAGGAAGACTAGGAAGTATTTGTAAAGTGAATAAGGCTATGGAAGAAGTCACTCTTGTGTTTGATTTATTAAAGGAAAAGGAGACTCTTAAAGTTCAGCACTGTTTGGATGTTAGATCTAGAGGAAGAAGAATAAACCGGAAGAATTCTAAATATGTGACGCTTAAAGAAAGAACTTAAATGAAGATAATAAAGGAATTTAAAACTAGATCACTTAGAAGAACTAAATCTAGGAAAAATTACTTATGAAAGAAGAAGAATAATAATGCATTGAAATTGGAAAAAACTAAAGGAAGCAGGATTTCATTTCCTACGAAGAATTAAAGTGAAGAAGAATTTTTAAAGAAGAAGAACTGTTTTTGTTTTAGTGGGAAGGAGCCAACTGTACCGAAGAATAATAAAGTCATGGTTTCCTGGAAGTTGTTTTTCTTAATGGAAGAACTAATTAGGGTAAAACTAAAGCATCATCAAGTTTTGTTTTGTTCATTATTCAAAAGAAGATTAGAACTTTATAAATCTGAAATAAACTATTAGAATAATTTTTTCACATCTAGGTTTGATTTTTAAAAATTTAGAGTGCTAGGTCTGCATAAAGAAGTAACTAAAATATTCTATTGAAATAAGAAATGGTACAGGAAGGAGAACTATAAGAAGAAATCCAAAGAACTAAGAGAAGAATGAAGTTCAGTCTCAACTAAAAGAAGGACAATAACAGAGGAAAGAAGATTTTTTTGGAAGATCATGCTTTCTGTTTCTCTGAATTTATGTGGTAAAATTCAAGAACTAAAAGAAAAACTAAAAGTAGTCCTACAGAAGATCTTAAAAGAAGAATAAAGGAAGAACTAAAAAAAGAATTATCTGAAGAACACAAAGAAGCTATTTGCATTCTTGAAGAAGTTTTATTTCTACAAATTAAAAAATGATGCTTAAAGGAACTATTTTCTCTCAAATTTCCAACACAGGTCATGAATTTCTCAGAAAAGTATAAAAAGATATCAAAAATCCGATCTCAAAGTTTCTAAGTAATGATAGGAAGCATAGCTGTATGCCAAAACAAGGACTCCTTAGCAAAAAGCAGTAAAGGAATCAAGATAACGGAAAATCGTGTTTAAACTTTTTCTTCGTTATTTGAATGTTTGTATCCAAAAAAAGTGTTATTGGATAATGCTTTGAAACATCATAAAACCATGAAGAGGCTCTCAAGAAGAAGAACAGAGACCCTGTTTCAACATCATAAGAACTTCCTTATACTCATGACTTGCAGCACCTTTTGAAAAGCAAGCATAGTTATGTCACATATTATCTTGACGATAAGAAGGCAAATTTAATAAATTGTTATATGTTTAATTTCTGATAGAGAGTACAGTGTGATCTTAAAATGATACCAAACAAACTTTAGACAAAATTATTGGCTTTATGGTTCAAACGATGTGTTGAAAGTTGGGATATCGTATCTAAAGAAAAAATTTTTAAAAAATCAAAACAATCGATGATGACGTATTTTAAGTTATCAAACTAAATGAAAAGCTGGAAAAAGAAATGTATAATTTTTAAAAACCCAACTAGATTCTGTCTAATTTTAGGCAAAATGCCTCACTGAGATTTTTGACATATGAAAGGATGAGTTTATAATATATTGTCTGTGAATCAATTCTATGCATTGCAACATTGTTCATTCTTACCGATGGAACGTTAAATACTGACAGCACCCTGTACTTTCCCCGCTGCCTGACGTCATACCTTTATAGTGACTAGATGGTACAATACATATGATGGAGGTACTGAAAAGTGGAAGTGTGTGTCTCCTAGCTTTTTCTTTTTGTCTCTTGTTTTTCGTGTATTATTGTATTTTCTACAAGGGGAATGAAAGTGTTTGTTACTTCATGAGAAGTCAACAGAATGGTGTCTTTAACATAAATGATATTGACTCAAGTTTGTATCTCAAATTGTTATTGCTTGCAAATATGTTTTGCTTTTTCATCCAATACAAGGTGCTAGTAGTTATTTTGAAACATCAAACAGAAAAATGTCTGAAAAGATGAACTTGCAGCAAAACTGGATGTGCAGACAGGAATAAACTGATAAAGATACAGAGGATGTACCAAAAGCATGTAGACAAAATTTCAGATGTCTATACAGAGTTCAAGGAATTTAGTAGGAAACAGATCAAGGATTTTGAATCTATCTTCAAAAAGGAAGTAAACATGCTGTCTTATATTATTACTCTTTTCATCTGTTAACATCCCTTAGTCGATATCTCACAGCTTTTCACCCTATATGTTAAAAAAATTCTCACTTTTGATGCACGTATGGGATACAATATGGAGCTATTCTGTTGTATAGCTGATGGATAGAGTACAATGTTCCCTTTGGGACAAATAGATGGAGATTGATTGTGAGTATGAACAAGGAAAGAAACAATGAAAGAATTGTGTGCAAAAAAACATTCAATATTGCGACATTACAATCATTGGTAAAGAGTGATTATTAAACTTTTTTTCAGGTTTTCTCTATGGAGTGGATCTTTTGCTATCAACAATGATTATTTCTTTAGTGGAAATTTTTAAGTTGGAGAGAAAACAATTGATAAGGATATAAAAAATAGCCTCATACATCTCAGGGGGTTCTACAGCTGTTTATTCTTATCATAAAATTAACTACCAATATGTGAGAGTGAAAATGAAAGAATGGTAATTATTCCTATTGTTAAATCTATTTTTTCCAGGTATGACATCAATGGTGACAAATTCATTGATCCCATGTAAATAATTAAGCTGATGATGGAAAAGCTTAGTGCCCCCCAAACTCATGTTTCACTAATGGAAATGATTAAGGAAAATCCCCTAAAGACCAGGATGGGAAAATCAGTTTTAGAGAGGTGAGTAAGGACTATAATGCAAACCGATTGAATGTTTGACAACATGATGATTAAGTTTTTTTATATATCTTATTTGACATTGTCCATTAAATTTACTAACATATCGCATGGCATGATGGAACAGGGGCGTATCATAAAATAGCAACTTTTCAGGAGGGACAGAAAAACTTTTATTTGGTTATAATTGGTCATAAAAGTATGATTTTTTTTTTTTTTCTAGAATATCTATATCACCGGTGTCAAACCCACACGTACATCAAAATTTTAATATTTTAGTTATAATCGTTGATATGCGTTTTTGTTTGGAGATGGAAGTGAGTGTCAGGGACATATCATAAGATACTGCAATCTTGGTTTTTCAGCCATTCTCTCAATTTCATTGTAATGTTACGCCTTTTGCATTTATGTTTTTGTTTTTAAAATTTTGGCACATTCTAATTAAATCGACATATTAAAAACATAATAAGAGTGCATTTTGCTCTCATTGTAGTGTTTAGTCCCTATGGTCATGACTTTCTAAAAGAAACAGACGTCAACTAAAGAAGTTTGAAAGTAATCCAGAATCGCTTTGAAGAATGAAACTAGGACTAAAAGCACACAGGATGCAAACTCAAGGGTTTAATCAAATGTAAAAAGCCAATAAAATTTCTGTGCTGAATGAACTGACTGATAAGATTAGTGGGATGCATCCTCATTCCGTTATCAGTCCCTTGGCTGATTATCAAAGAGCCACAAGCATCTGTTGCTAATACAGTAGGCGATATGTCGCTTGTCCTCGTATCAGACAAAGTCCAACCGTGAACTGACTCCTAGTCAGATATCAGGGTTTCTTGCATTCACAAAATTATTTAGGTATCAAAATTATTGTTTTTTTTTTTTTTTTGGTTGTTTAATTGGTTGTTGTGTGTGTGTGTTACATTTTATTGAAATTTCATCAAAATATCAAGTGAAGGCATTATTTCAGATACTCTGAAATTTAAGGTAAATAGATACAACAACTCTTGAAACATCATCAATGGCATCTCTATCAAGGTCAAACTTATTTAAATGAATACATTCACAAATATACAAATCCTCAGGCAAACAGCAAAGACATCCAAGTGAGGAATCAGCAATCAAACCATGGCAAATTGATAATTAGGTGAGAATTACAAAACATTATTAAGAAAATGTTAAATGAAAAGGTATGCATATTATTGCAATGGCAGAATGGAAGTGGGTTCCAGATATTTTCTTTTCTGTCTTGCTTTCTTTAGATTTATTTTTGTTTTGAAGATCAATTTTTTAAGATGGGGTCAAGCAATGTCAAAATGTTGTGCAAGTGTCTCCATAGTTGTTCTCCATAATCCAGATCATCTGGTATTTGCCAATATAAATGATGTGAGTTGAAAATTTGCATATGGGCTGTCGTCTTTTGTTCTTGACGATGAAGTTTCTTATCTTTTGATTGCAAATAAATACTCAATAATGAGATCATCAGTCTCTGCAAGAATAACATGTGTCGGTTGAAATTATCTCTACGAGCTTTAAAATGTAACTTGTTGCCGATCTGGATGTGTAATATGCCTCCCTGTGTCTTCCGTTTTGATTTTGAAGATATGGATGTATATTTCATCAAGTTTTGAAGTGGGCTAATCATGTCATTTGTGCCGTGGTGTGATTACTGTTAGATCAATCCTTGTTGGTTTTCATGGATGAGTTTTCCTCACTTGTGAATAAGCTTTCTTTGTCATATTCGGTCTCACTGTCTGACGTGATAGATGTGTCAGAAATGTGTAGATCTATCTTGTTTCGGTGTGTTTGTATCTGTCGCTGTGTCGTCAAGGTTGTTTGATTCACTGATTGTTTTTCCGACCATAGATGTCGTCAAGGGGCGATCAATTACGGTTGACACGCTGAATAAATGGATAACACTGTTGTTACTCTGGATTGAGTCCGTATTATTGTTGTTTGTTTGTTGAATGTCAGCACGTCCATTTTCTTTGTTTTCAATAAAATCTGTGCTCGTAGATGTGCCGTCAAGGAGCGATGTTACGGCTGACACGCTGAATGAATGGATAGCACTGTCGTTACTCTGGATTAAGGCCGTACTGTTGTTGTTTGTTTGTTGAATGTCAGCACTTCGAATTTCTTTATTTTCAATAAAGTCCATGTTCGTAGATGTTGTTGCTGTCTTCGTTGCTACTCTTGTATGGTGTTGTTGTTTTCTAAAGTTGTCTCGTCTTACTTGGCTGGGCGACTTCCGTCTGAAGCTGGCAGGAGTTGAATGATGACCCGTCGACACACTCATGTCGGCTATCTCCATGCCATCAATTCGAAGGACGAGGGTAGTGCGCTCTTTGTTTCCAGCTACCTTGAAGGATGTGAGGTGAGATTCCTCTAAAATGCTGTTGATGAGACATTCCAGCATCGTCGGAAGACCGCTAACTGGCATATTGATGTCGTTCAACCTCAAAATAAACTTGAAATCACAAAAAGGGCGAGAGCTCGCGAACCCACGTCTGTCCTGCTCGGTAACCAAACTGAAAGTTATTGTTAATCATTTCAACTCATAATTTTGAGGCATGTCATATGACGGGCCCCTACAAACAAAATAATACAAGCCGGAGATCATCATGGAACAAAGGCATGTCAAATGATTGGTCTCCGATTCAAGGGGCGTAACATAGGATACGCCTGTATTGTATTATGAAATTTCTTAAAATTCATGATACGCCCAAATTGTGAATTCAAATTTCAACTATTTTTCAAGATATCAATTTGATATTCTGACATCACATACATATGGCCAATACATCTTTGGTTCATAGGAGTGACAAATGCGTATCATATGATACGCCCCTGTTTCATCATGTGTTACGATATATATATGATTGCCATTTTAATTTGGTGGTATTTGTGTGAGAGAAGTATTGAAAGAGATATCTAGTCAAAATATTGATACTTCTCAAACACACTGTATACTTTTCTATCATGTTATCTTACACAGTTAAAAAACAGGTTGTCTGACAGTGTGTTTGTGTGTGTGTCTGTCTGTCTATTTGCCTGAAAATGTGTGTCAAAGTTACTTTCTTGTCTAAAATCTATAGTTTTAACCATTCTTTGATAAATTTCAATGTTTTAGTGCAATAGGCATGAAAGAAAAACCACAGTTAAATTTAAAACATTCCTTTTAATTCACAAATTTACGTGCAGGTCATCACTGCCATTGTACTGAAATTACGGTCATTTCAACGTTGGTGATTTGCTCAAGAGCGTTAGGCGATTATTCAGATGTCTCACCCTATTTGGTCAACTACGGGCGTTTAACCTCTTAAAGGATTCATTTAAATTCACTCCATCCATCAATTAGCAGGGATGTAACTTTGTTGTTTTATTTTTGTGGTCAGATCTAGTTAGGAACTACTTTTTAGTCAGACCTAGGATCAGATTTTTAGTGGGGTTTTTGTGAAAAAAAAAAAACCCAACTTTTATAATGCATGTAAAGGGTGTTTAATTTATTCAGGGACTGATCTTATCCCTGCGTATGAAAGTAAAGTTCCTTCAAGGCCTTTACGGCCCATATAGCCGAGCTTATCCCAGTTTCACTGGCATGAAGCAAAACAGGTGATAATAATCACCTAGCCAGGATGCATGTGTTTCCTCTCAAGCCAGTGCTTGTACCCATTTGCATCTGGTTAGAGTAGGAAAATGCGTGTTATGTGTCTTTCCCAAGGAACTGAAGGTAATGACATAAGATTATATGAAAACCCCATAGGAACAAAGACGACAAATACAAGGAATAGACAGAGAAAAAATTCTGGCCACCGTGGGCTCAAACCCACGGCTCTAGATTGGCACCTTATCCTGCCATGAAAAGAAAGCAGGTTACCAACCAAGCTAACTAGCTCCTTGTTCCTATGGGGCTTTCATAGTATCTTATGTCTTTGCCTTCATTTTCCATTTATCCTTGCCTCACTGTTTGTCTTTTTCTCAAAGAATACAATGTCGAACCTAGCATTGTGGATTGAATTCAGACCTTTTGATTCCCAGTCCAGCAGCCTAACTGCTCAACCACTGATGCCACATCCCTGAACATTGATTTGTCTAAAGATGTTAGTGTTTATAAATTATACAAACCTGCTTGGACCTTACCATTTTCTTGTATCCACAGTTTTTTTTAATTATATTTAGAAAAGCAGCAGCTGGGAGCTGGCTGAAGATAGTGGACTTTATGAATTGTATAAAAATATGGATGAGATTGACGTTGACTCTGAGGGTGTGAAAGGCGCCGCAGATTCTTTGAATCAAAGGTTTGTAATTTCTTACCCTGTTGTCTAAATATACTGGCACGTGTCAGTTAAAATGGAAGCCCACACAAAATAACATGCATGCCCAAAATAGCCTCTAAAACAATATAAAAACCAGACACAAAGTCAAGCATCTGTGCATATTAATATAATAATACCTCCATCCCCAAGAAATCGATCACAGACTCTTTTGATTACATAATGTATGAACGTAAATACGAAAACACCCACTTTTTATTTCCTTGCTGTATACAGACAGTCCTTTACATCTTTCCATATTTATTTTTCTTGAATTTGAAAAACCATATCACTAACAAAGGGCAAAAACACGATAACAATCTAATTATTTGTGATTTTGATACTCACGAGAACAAAACTGACGCTACCACTTTTGAATGTACAATCAACTCCATAAGTCTCAGACTAAGAGTCGAGAAACACACCCATGAAAAGGATCATACACTCGATTTAGTCATAAAATTCTAGGTCTGATGAATCCTCAGAGATCTATGAGGCATTGTAGCTGAACCGTAGTGTTGTGAGCTGGTAATCACGGCCAGCGCTGGTGGGTTTTTCACAACGTACTCTTAGGAAAGGTACTTCACTCTATTTTTTCTCAGGTGTGAATGAGTACCCAGCTATAGGTAGAGAGAGATCATGTCTGAGTGTTGGTACGAAAAGCCTAATAGGCTAAGTTGTGTACTGTATGGTCCCGGGGAGTTGAGGACTTTGAATGAAGTGGTTTGCTGGGGATAAATGATGTACAGTTGGTGAGCCTGCACTTGTGCGAGACACGGCATACAAAATGCTGCTCACTAAGCTAATGGACTTTCTGATCACAAGCGCTATGTCACAAAGCGGGAGGCTGGCACGACAGGTAGCTATCGGTGTGATCGATTTCAAGCGTTAACATAGGGCTGTAAAATTTATTTATCCAACATACTTCTCAATAAGGACCCATTTCACAAATGTAATCAATATTAATGTCTTTAAATCCCCTAAATAATGCACAAATTCTGAAATGGCTACTTGAAGCCATTATCAAGGTCAAAGTTAGCAAATTTTACTTACATAACAGATTTACAGTAACAGTTTATTTATACTGTGTAACAAAAATGACCAGTGGGATTACGTTGAAATTAACATATGTTGTAGATTTCATATTAATGAAGTTACTAAGCAAAATCCAGTCGTCCTTCGGTCTGATAATCTGTTAGTGAATATTTAACATGACGCAACGTGCATAATGCATCATGCATAATTTAGTCATTGTGAAAAGAACGATTGTTCTGGCATGACCTCATCTGCTCCTCAAGGAATTTCACACGCACACACAGAACCATATTTATATAATGAGTCCACGCTTCTAAAATTCAGCGTAATATTAATAATAATATTTGCAGCATTGGCACTCTATAGTGTGATTCCAGTGTAGTGCAAACAATATTTTTGTGTACATGATCGTCTTGTACAGCTGTATTAGTCCTAACCATAGTCGAAAGCTAGTAGATCTAACAGGGACAATATGATAAAACCGGACTGGAGGTATGAACACCTCTTGAGAGTGGTCATTTGAAGAGCTAGGGCTGCACACACATTATATAAAAATATGTCTTTATTATGTCAATTTATTACGAAAATGCGGGCATTTGGAACCACATGGATGTCTTTTCCATGCTTTGGTAAGACGAGAATCTTAAAGGACTTACAGTGGATTGCAGAGATGATGAAAATAGAAATGCAGAAGGAAAATCTGACTCAGGCGGCTGGTTTTTTCTTCTTGTCCATTGTTATGAGATTCTGACTGACGGTTGCTTCAAGAAGTCGATAACAGCTAAAATGACATTCTCATATTTTTTGGGTTCTATCTTCTTCACTGTCATGAGTTTTAAGAAAGATCCTGCAGGGCGTTTTCCAGTCAGCAATTTTTTATTTGAATCTTTTGGCTCGAAAAACAGAATTTTACTGGACGTATAAAACAGTTGACAGCAAACACGCCAAATTATGATAGGAGAATAGAATTTTCACAACATCCTTAAACAGTATTCATTCTCAAAGTTGTACAGCTATAAGGGGGAGTAATAGCATTAGATTGATGTAATTGACTGTCAAAGAGAGAAATATTTGACTTTCCCTGAAAGCAGATCTGCTACCGTCAGAATCCATTAACCTGTAGTTGACCGTGGCAGGTAACTCGTTACACGTGCTGACCCCTGTTGACTAAAGGCCTGGTTTTAGCCAAAAGTGGGTGTTGTGGGTGATACTAACAGAAAATCAATCTTTATAATTATTACAAACCATTTCTCAGATCATTACAGTTACATTCCGACTGTCACTCCATAAACCTATGTTTCAACAAAAATCACTCAAATAAAGCAAGAATTCATTTTTATGAGTGCTGCATCAGGAGTCATTTACTCAAGACCTTAACAACTCGAAATTAATGGCTATGTAAACGATGCAAGGTCAGTAACTGATAACCTTGTGATGTCTGAGTGAGCAAAATTAAACTCCTTGATAAGCATGCACCAATCAAAACTAAAAACATCACACTGCGTCATAATACCCAGTAGTTCAGTGAGGAGATCATACTTCCATAAAGGGAAATACACAAAGCTTCACAGCTTCTACTTTGATAAATATTTGGACAAGGAGGAGCATATATAACCAAGACACTCTAATCTGGGAATTCTCATCTGAGAAGTATTACGATTAGGGACCTTCCAGACTTTTGATTCAGCTAAAGAGACAGTTCAAGCTCTCGTTACATGTCACCTCGATGTTTGCAATTTTCTTCTTTTCAGACTGTCTGCAAAAATAACTTAGAAATTGCAAACCATTCAAAACAAAGGCTGACATCAGCCCTGTGTTGAAATCTCTCCACTGGAATGAATCCATTTCAAGCTCTCAGGTCTTTTTTTAAATGCATTCATGACCAGGCCCTCTGAGTACCTTAAATCTCTTCTTCAAGTCAAGTTAGGCTCTTAGGTCATCCAACTCTGTCCGTCTGATATCCCGTCTCTCCCGAAAAAAATTCAATGACAGCATTCTTCCATGCTGCTTCAATAATATGAAACTCAACTAGCTTCAGAATTTCACCTAGCTACAATTCCTTCTGATCCTGTTTAATAAATCTAGGTATAATGTAGATTTTAGATCTAAACGAATGTGTTGTAGATCGAACTGTAACAAACTCACTGTTGATTCTAGACTGGATTCATAGGAGGGAAAAACAGAAACGCATCAATATTTAGATTACTAACACAACACAACCAATCACACATCAAGATCTAAATTTTTTCTCAAGGACTCACCAACTTTCTTAAGAATAATAATAATTATTATAAATAGCAGCAGCAGAACAAGATGAAGATTTTCGATCTGGGAATGGGATGAGCTGTCGCAGTGACCTTACCATTATGGGGGTGGGGGGGGGTAAGGGAAAATAGTAGTATGCGCCAGACTACGGAACTCCTTCCAAAAAAATTAGATTAGCTCTTTGTAAAATTTATGAGTAGGCCTAAATGTATATTTTATAGTAATATCATAAGAGAAGGCAAAGATGAAGTAAAACAAACAATGACGAAGGTGATAATGAAAACGAAGGACAAGAAGATTGATACCAATGTTAAATTCAGAAATCCAATTTGAAAATTAGCAATAAACATTGTGATAATTTAAGGCTACCATACTAAAGAAGATTATGAAGAAAAAGATGATATGACGAAGACAAAAGAGACGAAAAGGAAATGATAATGGATATTATAATAGTACAAAAATGAAAGACACTAAACCAAGACGAAGAGGAAAACAAAAATATTGATTTAAATACTTTAATTAAGTTGATTAAATCAAGGGGGATACAACAAAAACCATGAAGAAGATTTCTTTAGAGGGCTAATAATTAAATTTAAAGAGTTTCAAAGAAATAGTGAATATTATTAAATATGAAGAAGGAGAAGACAAAAAAAGAAAAATAAAGTAGAAGAAAAAGGAAGATATATTACAAATATCAATTTGTTTTTCACATTATAAGAGCATTAAATTTGATAATAATAACATCGTGCTTTGATTTGAAGAAGAAGAAAAAGACGAAAAAATATGTATCTTACTCTCGAAATCGTGGGTTCTCTACTAGTTCCTATTTAAACTGGTGAAATGGTTCACCATCTTAGACCTTCCAAATTGGACTGCTTTGCTCCATAATGATATCGTCACTTTTGATAGCCTAAACTCAACATTCCTCTTGAAATGTCAAATCTAAATAAATCTGGTTGGATTTTCACTGTTGGTTAGTGTTTCCCTACCTTCTTTTTTCTCATTGTTGCTATACTTTAATCATTTTTATGAGTGCTGCATAATAATAGCAGTGTTTGGCAAATATGCAAACAATTGTCAAAATATTTTATTCCCCCCCCCCCCCCCTCTCTCTCTCTCTCTCTCTCTCTCTCTCTCTCTCTCTCTCTCTCTCTCTCTCTCTCTCTCTCTCTCTTCTCTCTCTTCTCTTCCTTTCCTTCCCCCCTTTAATCCCTTCTCTTAGATTTATTTTGCTTCTTAATGTAGTGTTGTTTTGTTACTTTGGTTTAGATCAAAAAAGATCAGAAACCAACAAATTTGAGCAAGAGATAAGACAAGAGCAAGAGGAAAAGAAAAAGCAAGCTGAAGATGCCAAGGCCAGGAAAGCGGCTTTCAAAGAAAAGGCCAATCTCTTTAATCAATAGGTAGCTTGTGATAGCTGTAAAAGTGAGTGTGAACAATATGTTTCTGTCTGATGGTCGGTGTGAGATTTGCATTACAGTCAAATTCTTTGCTCACTTTTTAAGTCTTTTGACTTCAGGGGATGGTGTGATTTTTTTGTTTGTTCTTGTTGTTTTGTTTTTGGGGTTTTCTCCAGTATCAAAATTAGATGAAAGCTGACCACTTTACCTTTACATTTAAAGTTGACAATATTGAAAACAAATTCATGAGTCAATGGCTGTAAAACTTCATATTCATTTATCTGTGCAAATATGAAATACTAACTCCGTTTTAGTGCTTGATGATCATAAGGCAAGAAAAATAGGCCCTGGACTTAAGCAAGCATACAGCTGAAATCCAGAAGCAGCTTCTCTAACATGTCAAGATTTGTGTCCTTTGTTAAACAAAAAGCTTGGCAAAGATAGTGCAGGATAGTCTATCTTGAAAGAATTTTTGGTATGTTTTTTTTTATGTGGATGGATTTTGCACACCTGAAAGATATTTCTCAAAGGGGACACAAGGGTCCAGAGACAAGGTGTCATCCTGAAAAGTCATGGGTTCAAGCTCTTACAGGTTGAAAAGTTTGCTTGAGTTTTTCAGTCCAAGTAGGTGTATCGAAACACCCAGTCTCATCGGAGACAGATGACAAAAAGGTCTTGTGTGCAAATCACAACTCTGTGTGCATTGAAGATTCCTTGGCTATTTGCAGGGAAGTCTGGGCAAAATTATAAATCTTAGCAAATACCGAGATCACCTTAGTTGTGCATTCGGATAAAATCGAATCCAATAAAGGAAAAAGTTTGTCAAAATTTTAGTTTGTCCTGAAGCGTCTTAGCAAAGCCACACCATTTCTCTATTTCAAATGTGAAATCACCCAGTTCTTCCACTGTTGAGTGATTGTCAACACATTGAGCAGTTGATGAGCATCTTGCTGTCAACAATATGCACTAATGATAAATCTCCTTTTACAGAAGGTCATTTTGTTCCGTTTTCATCAAACATGATTTGCTCAATAAATGGCGTGAAAGTGCACGAGGCTTCAGTGATGTAGGCTGTCCTCTTACATATTATATAGTGTCTGAATGGCACACTATAAATAATCATTGGAGTTGTTGTATTTAGGGAGAATTGCCATAATGACTACAAGTGGATATGTAATGTAATTCACTTTAGTGTATGATATTTTGTTTATTTTTTTGTATTATTTTGTTTTGGGGTTTTTCAGTCCTGATTCTAAGTTGTTTTTTAAACAATGCTGTAAAATCCATTTCTTAATGAAATGAGTTTTTAGATGATCAGACATAATGCTAACGTAATCTTATGTGATCTCTACTTTATGATAATTTTTTTCAAAGTTAATGTTCTGAACAATATATCACAAATCAAATTGTGTAAATCACAGTGGCCACTTTTTAGAGATGAATATTAACATCTGTCATTTCAAGTAGAGTTATAAGATTTCTGCTCCTTTATTATTTCATGTGTTATTTTGGTTTAAAAACGTCTTTCAAATAGATAAATTTGAATACTTCTTTTGGATTTTTTGTTTGATTTATGTTTTATATACTTCCTTTCCTTCATGCTTTATCTATAGTGTATTTTGCTTGAGAGGTGAATGTTTTTTATGAAAAAAGTAAGGAAAACATGTCTATTTGTCATTAGCACTGGAACATTTCACTGCATACCATTAGGCAGAAGTATAAACGGTCTTCTTTTGAAGTCTTAACTTAAGACTTGGGTTTTAAGATTTCAAACGATATTTTTTGTTGCAATTATTTCTGATCATAGAAACACACACATACTGTATATATTGTACTGGAAAGGAATATTGTCTTTAATTTTCTTGTCACAATTCTCTATGGTCTCTTTATTTTATATTAAATCATTGCTTTTCAATATGCCCAATGAGCCCAAATGCACCCAACCTGATAATGAAAGTACTAGTGGGTATTGGAATTCATGTACGTTGCAACTACAACTACAATTAATAAGTTACATCTGTTCCTAACAGGAAGTGGAAAGTACATTAAAATGAAAATATCTGTTTACTCAACCTAAATTGTTTCACTCACTCACTCACTGGTCCCTTGACCGGAATGGTCGTGGGGGCGCTGCGCTGATAGGTATCCTCCAACCATGCCTGGGTCTAGGTTTCAGCAAAGGTTTTTTGAGTCCACTGATGTCCGCCTAATTTTTCCTTTAGTGTCTGCCCCCTTTTCTGCTTCCCTTGGGCTGTTCTCTGTAAAATCGTCTCAGAAAGGCCATCAGTTTGCTTCATTGGTTATCAAACCATTACATTTTTAAGACGGACAAAATTTCTTGATAAGTGCTACATGTTGTGGAAGGGCGTTTTATTTTCTCAATTTCTTGTGGACAAGATGTTTTAGGCAGCACAGATGTAAATTTAGATAGTGAATCAGATTTGATGTTGAGTTTGAGAATGACAGCAGTTAATATCTAAAACTAGATTCTACAGTCTTCACCTGAACTATCAACGCCTGAGTAGCCTAACAAAGTGAACAGTATCAAGATAATATGGATGCATGTCATATAAAATGAAAGAGAAATTATTCAAGCATCTAAAAGTATTTTAAAAATTATTTCAATAAATATTTTCTTGACATGTTGCATAAGTTACTTCCCTGTGCTTTATGTGATAGAACAAACAACCTATTAAACCTTGAAATGCAATAGGTTAATCAATGGTTTGCAATTAACGTGTATTACAATGATCTTGCCTATTGCTTGTTGTTAATTATTGCATAATACATATATGAGCAGGTATTAATCAGATGACATTTTAAATGATATATATAAACTTGTTTGCTTGTCAGCCAAAGATTTGCCTTCCATATACACTCAACGCTTGTTATACTGCCAATTGGTGTGTCATGGTAACCATGGACCTAAGAAACACAATGGACCCCTTTGAAACGCTGACCAACCCCAGAGACTAGTGCCATACAATGTGCGAGACCACAATGGCGGAATATAGGGCAAACAATGAGAGAGGAGTGAGCAGCCCCTATATTTTATTACAGAAGTATTAGGACATTTGGATTGGGGATGCAATATTGAGCGGCTGTAGTCCAAATCTCATTAAAGTGAATAGATCATTCAATTAAATGTCTGGATTCTACCATATTTAATGAATAGTAGGTTTGAGGAAAAGAAGAAGAAAAAAAATCTTTTTGGGGTTGTGTCGAGACTCCGTCTGGAGTTGACAACCTGTAATTTGAGCAAGCGATAAGCGCACAAAAGTATGTATTAGTAGATAGTATTAGATGAAAAACATTTTAAAATGTCTTACCACTTAGACGCAGTAGGAAAATTATTCTCTTTGTCAGTGTGTGACGTTGGGAAGCCTTGTTGTCTCTTACAAGCGTTCTGTATACAGCTTGCCATGATGAGAGAGCATAATGTCATACAAAATGGTGCATATCTCTTTAATGATCTGTGTGGCGTGGTCATCCTGTTTCAAGAGCTACCTCTCCATGCAGTGCGCTTTCAGACCCAAGAAGACACTGAATCCAAGACAAAGCCAACACTTCTTGTGTTACAAGTCTGATTGTGAGTGAAGAGACAGAGATGATTGGGCCATGTTTCATTGACACTAGCAAACGCCTGAGACAACGATCAGCAAAATCACCCACTTTCAGAAAATCCTTACTGACTTAATACCAAGCCGCCTCTGTTTATCTTTTGAGTAAATGTTGCTAATGAAGTGTTGAGTGGGTGTGTAGCTGTTAGAAATGACAAACACGTTGCACCAGAATTTTCTTTGTCATTTTTCTCTTGATGAACCCTGCTATGTGTGTAATGTAGTACATGTTGATGGTAAATACCAGGTTGTGTGAGCATATTTGTGAGTTGATGGTGTGGCCCCCTCTCCACTTGGTGTTTTCAATAACTCTGGTAATGATGACCTGCTTTCGTTTGGTCCTGAAGCTGATATTGAGGAGGAAGTTGAAGCGGTGAAAGACTCGAAACAGAGTTGTCAGCAGCAGAGTCTTAACAGGGTATTATTTTACATCCTGGTAGGCCTGACAATTAGAATTTTTTGGAAGCTGCCACCATTCCAGAGGTAATAAAGCTCTCATTGCCCATTGGAACCGTAGAGCATTTAAGAAAGATATTACCACCTCGCCTCCTTTATTTTAGAGAAAAGGTTTCAGATCTTTTAGACAGTTCCATAAGTCAGTAAAAGCTGAAATCTAATGAAAACAACAGTTTCTGACTGATACCTACTATTGATGTGAGTGGGTGAAACGAAGCCAAAGAATACCGTCAACGTCAGAGAGGGATTTGATGTAGGTGACAGCCTTTTCAACAACTTCGAAGTTTATCTTCAAAGTTGTTTTTTGTTGATTGGGCTTTTCAAACCTTTTTCCCAAACAGTTACTTGAGTTGCAGAGGTCAAACATCTCATCAAACAGACAGATAAACTGACATGTGGCTTCACTTTGTTAGCAAATTGCGTCAACTGCATTTCGTCTCTCAAATAGGATATTGCGTTTGCCACAGAGGAACTTAATGTTTGTGCTACTAAACTAACTTTCATTTATTTTTGCTGTAATCAATGTGTCTGCCTCTTAATTTGTTGGCTAAATGTATTGTGTGTTGTGATTGCAGTTTGTGTAGCTCACGATGTATTTCCACTTGATGAGTTCCTGGCCGCATCTGAATATTTTTAAGTCCGCCAAGTAGTTCCTAACATTCTTCTAAGAGATGTGCTGCATCCAAAATAAAGAAGATTGTCTTGGATTCGTCACTTGGATGGGGGAAAGACGTCTTCATGTCTTTTATCACTAATGTGACATCCTAAGTACTTGGTGGTGGACTGAGTGGCAAATGCACCATCACAAATTACTGCGTGGACATTAAAACCAGCATCTGTGAGGAGACATATGCTATCCCTGACTATTTGCGCTTGCTGATGAGCGGATATTTTATCAACAAGGAAATATGCAATGGGCTGTTTGAAGAATTTCTTCAACCCAACGACCATGAAAGTCAGAGCCTGGTAGCAAGAGTATCTTCAGCCGCTGTTTTGCATACTTTCATGATTGACAAAACCCAGCGTAAGTCTGGGTGGCTTTGTTGTACACAACCTCCTTTCTTATGCTCATGGAATCAAACATGATGGCGGTATCCTTCATGTCTGGGAATGATTCCAGTTGAGCCTTAAGGTGTTCAATGACACCACTTGAGAAATCCAGGCTGAACATTATGGGATGACGCCAACGTCCGATGGTATCTGCGTGGGAAGATGAAGAAACTTTTGATCGTATTCATACGCAGGTGCGCTGTAGTAATGCAAGGTCACAGCAAATGATTTTGCGCCGGATGAATACCTCATTCCCTGTTTGTTTGTCAACAGACTTAGCTCATTTTCAATGAATTGATTCCTCGCTTAAGTTATGTTTGAGGATTCCTTCGATTTGTTCCTCATGAAGGATGAATTTCTCCAATTCCTCAATAAGGCTTATTGAATCGGGAATCTCTTCTCTTGAGTTTTTGAGAAAGACTTAACATCTTTCGCCTTTTGTTTTAATTTGTCCTGCGTATGTTCAAGATTCTTGTTTGCGCGTTCGAGATCGATTTCGATAGGACAGTGATATGGGTGGTCAGTTTGTACTTGCTTAGTAGGTGTAGGGGTCAGGTGGAAGTGGGGAGCTGGTGAGAGGGCTCTCTTTTTTGGAGACGATCGTTTTGTAGAATGGGGTTGCTTATGGCTTGGTGGATATTGGGGGAAAACGGAAGGTACTGCACTGTCTTTCAGAGTTTTATACTTAAGACCAAAGCAAAAGTCAGAGGAAGAAAATGCACACTGCAAATTTTATCAAATATGGTTGGTTCAAGGCTTCCCATTTGCATCAGACCTACTGACACGACTGATCCATTTTTTCATGCGATCCTGGTCTTTTCTTGGAAAGCTTTATAACAGAGAAAAAACCCAATAAGGACTAGAAGTACTGTAAGTGTTTTTGCAATGAGCTTAAGGCAACTATACTGATTTGAATTCGATATTGAGCTAAAACAATCAAAATTGAGTGAGTGGAAAGTTTATAATTGCGGTATTGTAAAATCCGAACTTACCAAAAGCAAAATCTGAATAGGATCAGCGGATCAACAAAATAAATCTCATACATAGATGCTTATAATTTGTAATTTCTACGCTTTTGTTTCAGAACAGAAGTATGTTAATTATTTAGCTCAACCCTATCAATTATTTCCGGTCATCTCTGGGAATCTAAAGTAACATTTTGCAGGACAATTTAAAAAATCTATTTAAGTACCAAAATTTGTTGATTAAAATGAAACAACAGCGAATTGCTTGAAACAAAATCAGAGCCTGTCTAAACTGGGCTGCCCGTGAATTACGCGTACTTCCTTCCCTTCCCACAAACATAATAATATAATTTATCAGACTAAAGAAAATTCATCTCCCAAGCAACAGGCCACGTGGTTATTATAAAATGGGGATTGATTTATTTACTTACCAATGGAAAGAAACGTGACTGTCCTTCGAACTCCTATTACTACAATTAACTACACAACAGTTTTGAACCATTTTGAAAATAAATTGAAAAGAAAGTACGAGTATAAGAAAGTAACTGATGCTAAGCACGTTTATTATTTAATACTAATGGGAAGAAGGAAAACAGAGCTCAATATATATCTAGATCGGGTTGTCTCATGGTTTTTTTGTCTTTGTTTGTTGGTTAAAAGAAATAGATGGGATGGGCAATTAACGTCTTCGATATCACTGTCATCCGACTTGCCCTAAATTCCATGGCGCCGCCAACTGTCTGCGTGGCACGCGCGCCAAGTAAGTGAGAGTCCATTGTTTCTTAGGTCCATGGTGGTAACTTGATGTTGTAAAGGGAATGGCATTATAGAGGAAACATCTTTTTTCAGTATTACAATGGGGGAGATAATCAATTCAATATTTAATTTGACTAATCAAGTAGAGAAGAAAAAGAAAAGATCACTGACAAGACAGTGTAGGCCTACTGCATGTGAAAATGCTATTGTACATGTAGTATTATATAGTACTACATGTAGTAGGATCACCCAGTCTCTTATGTACTCTAAAAAAACACTTCTAACTCAAACTGGATTAGCCTAGCATAATATGACCCTGCTGTCAGGCCTAATGCTCGCCACTTAATCAGACCCAATCATAGTCATGTCTACCCCGCCAAGCTATTGTCAGGATGACGCAATCTGGGCCTATGCCGATGCTACTCTTCATTCAGCTAACCTAGGCCTAAGCCCGGTGGACAACAAACATTGTCTCCAAACCTTCGGTACTGTACTGTAATTCCCATAAAGCCTTATATAAATGTCAGTGTCATTTCTGTATGTGTAAGAGTACTAAAATATATCCTTTGCAGTAATGTTTGTGTGTGTGTATAGTGTGTGTTTGACTCAGTGATCTGTGACCAAACTAAAGTAGATTCTACTTCTATCCGCTTGCAATACTTTGGGAAATTAATGGTCATGAACAGTTGTATTTTACAATAGTTATTAAGGAACATTAGTGCCAAAATCATTGGGGGTATGGCGACTTATTCCATTGCTTTTGTATAGTAGCCGATCCGTATCAAGGTGAAAAGCTGACATCAATAAGCGAAAATAGGGGGGGGGGGTATAACGATGTTTGAGTGTATTGATTATATTTCTGACTATCAGCCATTTGAATCAAGTCTTGCCATAACATTTGATATCAAGATGTTGTTTTCTTACCTTACAAGGCATCACAGGTTTATTTTTGCAGCTGATTCTTTGGTAATGATGCAAAAAGATTAATTTGATGCCCATAAGTTGAATTTGTTTGAAAAGCAGCACCAGTATTTATCGTTTTATGTGGTGCTGGGAACAGTTCTTTTTCCTTCATAATATTTAAATCTTCCTGAGACACTCTGTTTCTGTCTTTCTCAGAATGCTTCAGTTGGGAAAGAAATGTTACAATGTACACATAACATAAGACAGATGATTCCTATGTATCTATTAATATTATGCTCTCGTGTTTTTCTTCTAGTGATCATTTCTTTTTACTCGAAAAGGGGCAACACATGGAGGAGGGGACACTACTCTTCTTCTTCTTCAGGAAGATATAGCTAAAGACATGGATAGATAACAGAAGACATAATTTTAAGTGTTTGCTAGTCTTTTGGGTCATTTGAGTAAAATTTGCAAAGGTTATAATTATGCTTTGACTTTGATCATGCCGTTCTAGAAGTTATCAGGAGGAAGAATATAAAATCATGAATTTGTTGTTTTGGTTTCTTTTTTGGTTGCGGATGGGGGTGGGATGGTTGTTTTTGTTTTGGTTGGCGTTTTTTTTACTTAATTTATAATTCATGAATACTTTATTACTTCAAAAGCTTTGCTGTTATATTATTTTGTGTTAACTATAAATTTTATGAGACTATTGTTGATGAGACTGCTTTCCGGCTATCCAGAAAGAAAAGCGCCACAACCCCATGATTTACTGGAAAGTATGTTCATGGTGATGGTGTATTTCCTCACTTCCTGAGTGTGCATGGAAAATCATCTGAAATATTTTTACTGCCATATGATCTATTCTGTTATGCTTTTTGAAATTCTTAGTACTCTCATGGTTTACTCTTTGCTATATATATAAAGTAGATCAACGTTTTCTAAAGAATATTGGTCTTTGATTAGAGCTTTCCTTTGAGCTTACGTGTAAAAGTAGCAAACTCTCCATCAGGTCTTATTATCTCTGCTAGTTGCACATTAAATTACAGAACAAGGAAATGGACTATTAAACTGTAGTCTTTTCTCGAGGGGGATGGGGGGGTGGTCATATGAGATTTCGGGAGAAAGAAATATGGTTTGGTACTTACATTGTGTTTCATTTTGTTTCCTTTTCCTTTAAATTTGTATTTGTTCCCGTACTTTTTTATTCTTTGATTTTATGTATTTTGTACTGGAAAAGTAAATTGAAAAGATCCTTTTGGCAAAGATTTCAATTTACAGGGTGTGATGACATTTGACATTTGAGTTTTCTACAATGCTTTCTTAATCTATAAATTCAAATGAAACAATGTCAAATCAGTATTAGTATTAGGTGTTGATTAACTGAGACTCTTGTCACCATCTTTTAAGGCACTAGACTAGCCAACTTATAGATGTCCTTAATATGCCTTTATTAGTGTGGATTATGTCAATTTACAGATATAAAGAACATTTGAATACGATAGTTAGTTGTTAAATATAAATAGAGACGAGTAAAGAGAATAAAAAGACTTTACTTTTTAGTCAGAATCTTTGTAAACTTGGAGAGGAAATAAATCATCTTTAACCATAGTTTCAATGCTGATGGCTTGTTTTAAAAATCAAATATGTCCAATCAAAACAGCTACATGTTATGTAGGCCTAAATTTATTGTACTTGTGGGCATCCATTGTCATCCTTTTACCCATAACCTCTTCATTTAATAAAGAGAAACACAAGTAACTTAAAGATGGTCTGCAACAAAAGTAATTTTAGATTGCAAATTCTGGTATTTTCTTTTCAAGATTCATGACCTGTGTGAGTTTTGGCATCCCTTAACTTCCCAATATAACGTAAGAATTGTCTCTCTTTTGTTTTGCAGCATTAGCAATCTGACCTAAATCTGATAAATTTTCAATTTTACATTACATTGTCATGCTTTGTAAAGAGTTTTTCTTTTCATTTGATATTAAGATAGACTGTCAGCTTTGACTGAATTTTCCTTTTATGTGTATGTGATATGTTTCCTATGTTTTGAATATGTGTGATATGGTATTTATATAGCTGCCAACCAGTAGTAAAAAAATGTATTAGTACGTTATTTTAGCTTTGCGTCCGGAAGTCTGTATTTCCGTTGAAAAGTATTATAAGAGGATTAAGTGAATTTTTAAAAAGAAATCCAAAGTTTTAAAGGCTCAGATAGATTGGGGTGAAAGTTCAGAGACGCCATTCTGAGTTCGCAAAATCATTGGCGCACTTAGACAGAAAAGCCAGCGATAGGCGAAATTTTGTTATTTAGCCTTAAATTTAAGTGAAATCATCAATTTTTTCTGACATTTTATTTTACTGGCCAATGTGCAAGTTAAAATTAGTTTGCATGGTCTGTTTTCCGATTTGAAAAGGTTGACAGCTGTGGTCAAGTCTCGATTTGAAAAGGTTGGCAGCTGTGGTCAGAGTCTTGTTTCTGATTTGAAAAGGTTGGCAGCTATGGTCAGAGTCGTGTTTTCCAATTTGAAAAGGTTGGCAGCTATGATCAGAGTCTGTTTTCGGTTTGAAAAGGTTGGCAGCTGTGGATTTATTTTAGGGGTCCTGAAATAAGCATGTTAGTAAAGTCAATTTTTCTTACCTAATAATTTGAATTATTGTAATTCTGTCTTTCTTATATTGGGAGAAAAAAACAAACAAACAACAAAAAGATATCCCCCACCCCCTCCGTCGCGTCAGATTTCCATATACATTTGAAGCAGTTTAACTGGAACAACACAATCACGCAGAAATTATTCTAATTAAAGCATCCTTGTGTGGAACGACTGTATAATATACTGTGTACATGTACATCATTACGATAATTGGTGCAGGTGTTATATTTCTATATGCAGTATTCTACAGATCTTGCTGGTGGTCGCACATTCATTTTAGCCTTGGTATATTTTAAAAGATCACAATTGATATATTAAAACACACACATACTACATTGCAATTGTCTAAAATACACATAAATCTTATCCCATTTTTGTTGCATGTTGGATTGGTGAGAGTGAGAGACTGGTGGGGGAAAGGGCCGGAGCTTAAGTTATAGACTTGCCTATGTGATGTGCTGCGCTCATGTCTTGTCATTGGTTCAGCTGGATCGATCGCGTTCAATATGTAGAAACGCCAAGAAAGTTTGACGACAAAATTATTTTGGTTTAATTAAGAAATTACATCATTGCAGCTCAAATAATGTACTATCCCCACAAAGGTGTTTAAAAAATATATCCAGTTTTTCCAACTTTATCAGACTACATGTATTCTATTGACTATGGTAAATAATTTTACACTTTGTACCATTTATTTTTTGCATCAAAGAGATGTACATTTTGATTTTGACTGTGTTGTAATATTCTGATGTTTTGTTACCTTTGATTTTTCTTCTTTTTCTCCCTCTTTTTTTTAGGAGTGTATAATATCTAATGTTTCAAAATATTGTTCACTTTTGTTTACTCTATTCTATCTTCTATCTATCTTCTTCTATCTGTCCCATGACGGAGGCCGTTAGTGCTACAGATGACAAATAACCAGTCTTCTCCACTCCTTCCTGTCCTCCAGCCCATCTCATCAGCTCACTTAGCTTCAGGCCCCGTCCATTAAATGATATTGTCCTCCCATCTCTTCTTTTGTCTGCCTCTTCTCCTATCTCCTCTGACAGTTCCTTGAAGCACGGTTTTGGGAAGCTCTCCTTCTCACCAAGTGTCCAAACCATTTCATTTTGCGCCTTTTGACAGTGGTGAGGAGATCTTTGTAAGGACATATGGCATACTTTTGCTTTGTTTGCCGTGGTTTTATTTGATGTTGAGATGATGTCATCATACAATAGCAATTTTGTTTTATGTTGATCATTTATTGTTGACACTGACATGAAAATCTGGAGCTGTCTTGCAAATAATGATACTGTCAAAAGTCTTATTCAAATTAAACTGCTCCTCTGATATGCTAATTATATGATATTGGTTATTGTTCTAACAAAACTCATCAGCATTATATCAGCATCATTCCATACTTTTCTTGTATCTAAGCCAAATTACTATACAGTATTGTCATTATTAAGTTCGAAAATTCACATGCATTATACTTATCAGACTTCAGAATATCGCTGATTCTGATTAAAATACATTCAGGAGTATATGTCATAGACTGGAGAGGTTAGAAGTCTGATTTTCTTTAATTTGTCACAAAAAGATATTATGAATTGAAATATTAAGAAGCTGTGGTATATTCTTGTTTTACTCCAGCAGCTTTATCATCGACATCTAAACGTAAATACATGTGACCGCATCTCCTGCTTCTTTTTTGGTTTTACAATAGGACTTTGTACAACTTATGGCCTGGCCTCTATTTTCAAAGCATGCTCTCTGTCTCATTTGGGATATGTAATTCATATAACATAATATCAGTTAACTATCTCTTTCTCTATCTCTTTGATTTTCTCTTTTCCTGTCTCTCTCTATTTAATTTTGTACACTCACTTCTCCTGCCAAGACTTAAGACTTGTCTGCGGTGGGCTCTAGTCCAGTCACTACCCTGTAGTATTGCAAATATTATATTAGTGATTCTTTGATCTCTTACCTTGCTGACAGGCCTAATGTTCTTGTCAGGAATCTGCTTGAGAGATGCCTTCAATGTTGTATACTTTTCTTATATTGACACCTATCATTGTAAATGATCATGATTTCGCAATTGATTTTGGATTTACGGAAAAGAAAGCATATTGGCATTTATGCCAAATGTAGCAAAAATAGTGTTTTTCACTGAAATGATGAAATGTAAGCTTACTGTCATAATCTTATAAAATAAAACTTATTTTATATTATAAAACATAAGCTTTCAAAGAAGGCGCCATTAGAACACCCCCAAATGAATGCATGTCCTTGGATATTTTTGACGATTTTCTTTCATTCTTCTGTTTGATTAGATACTATAATTATAAATATATAATAGATCTATAATTAATATATACATACATTATACATACGTACATACATATACATACATAGATACATACATACGTACATACATAGATACATACACACACACATATATACACAATATATAATGTATATGTATATATGATATACATGTATATGCATACTCATGTGCCATCTTGATGCTTAATTAAATTCTCTTTTTTCTACTTTCATATATATTTGTATTTTCACTTTTACTTTCTTATCTATTTCCAATAAACGACACCATGATTCTGAGGAGCAAGCTGACTAATTCTATGCCATTAATACTAGTAGTAGTTATGCAAACACTCCTTAAAGGAACCAGCTATTGTAAATTCAACATTTAAGAATGTAGCAATGTTAATACCTGTCTGTGATGTCCGTTCTCTCTTAATCACTGATTGTAATTCTTTAAAGGCTTGTCTTTTTCATATTTTAGCTAGATGTGGGAGCACTGCAGCAAATAATTGGTGAGAAAATCTTTCTGAAACCAGATATTACGATCCGTTTATAATCTACTAAGTATCTAATTTTTCTTTGCATATTTTCTTTTGAAAAAAAAGATTTATGTTTATCCTGTAGCCATGAGTTCATATTTTTATTTCAAGATACACATGTTCAAAGGGGTACACATCTGTTTATTCGAACTCAATAAATAGGTCATCAGAGTCATATTAACTAACTCATCCGACTGTATCTGTACTGTAGTGTTAGCGGAAGAGGGCCTTGGTAGGGAAGGCGTCGGCCTCTCAAGCCGACAGATGTGGCTTCGATGGTTGAACAATTTTCTCTATTTTTTTCAAGCAAAATTTGCCACCCCCCTCTCCTCCCTGGTCGAAGTAGGTGGATCGACCCCCTAGTCCCATCGGAGATGGACGATGAAAAGGAGTCCGATGTGGACACTGTGCATGTTGAGGATCCCTTGGCAAATTACAAATCCTACAAAAGACCCCGTGATCGCCTTGGTTGTGGATGTGGGTAAATGTTATGTTGTTAGTGAAACTAATGCCATGCACCAGCAGTTAGTATAGTAGTACTAGTTGACGACGTAGGTGAGTTCAAATAGTAAAACATACATTGATTATTGCAATCTTTTGTTGAATTTATCATGGGGGAAGGAGCGGTTAGTGGCGTCGGTGGCAGAGTTGTTAGGCTGCGGGGCAGGGGATAATGAGGGCCCTGGTTCGAATCCTAGCAAAAAGTATTCAAACGTTGTGTTCCTTGGGAAAGACACTCAACTTAACACATTTCCCCCACCTCACTAAGGTGTTAGTAAGTACAAACACTAGCTTGGGAGTAAAACAACCTACGTCAGACTAGGGTCCTGGCCAAAAGGTGATTATTATCACTTGTTCCCTTCACGCCATTGAAACTGGGATACGTTCCGGCTCTATGGACCTTGAAAGAATTTCACTAAAGGAGCGGTTTGTGAGTGTGAGTAATTATCACTATATACTGTCCAGAAAAGAAAAAAATGACATTTATTGTTTCCACTATTGTCATTATCTCAGGGTAGTTTTACGTTCAAAATGCCAACTAAACAAAATACATTCAACGTCCCTATGCTTGTCAATTACCATTATTTATTTATCGTTTCTAAATGGCGCCAATGTCCAATCCATGACATCGTGAAGTAATTTAAAGCATCCCGTGCTATCCTATAAATTACATGCATTGCGATTGTTAAATTGAACAACATAATTTGATATAAATATGTTTAATTTACTCACAAGTGTATGTCCCATTGCTTTGAAGCAAGAATACATCAAGTGGAAGTGAACATCCTACTTGTAAAAATAGTAAGATTTCTTTTGTAGTAATACATATTATTTAAAAATTTGCATGCTTTGCTGAATTTATAGAAGTATACGTACTCACATAAATTTTATGTTTCATCATTGAGTCATATATTATAATTTATATATAGTATATGTATATATATATATATTATATATATAGATATATATATATATATTTATTGTACTATAATGTTTGAGATCTCTATATATTTTTTCTGGGATTGTTTTTTTTTTTTTGTGTGTATGTTTTTACCTTTTTATATCAAACATCATTGCTAAAACAATAAAATCAATATTGCTGCTGAATTCGTACTGTGTTGTTTTTTTTTTGTATGCAAATTGACGATTTTTGGTGTTTGGTGTGATTTTGCTTTGTAGGTTGTATGTCATTTAGGTAGTTTGAGCACCGAGAGAACGCTTAATAAAAAACGGAGGGGGGCGGTGCTCCAGAGGCAAGGTGTCGGCTTTTCATTCAAAAAGTGGGTTGAAAAAAGTTCTCGAGTATTTTCGAGCAAAGTCTACCTCCCTGGTCCCGGGTAGATGGACCGACACCTATTCCCATCAGAGACAGACGATGTAAAGGAGGTCCTGTGTGCAGTTCACAAGATTAAGAATCCTAACAAAATCCCCGAAATCACCTTAGCTGTGGAAGTGGGTAAATCAAATCAAAGGATAAAAACGGCGACCATCACGCTTAGCTAAAAACCGGCTGAGGGCTTATCAGGAGCACATAGCACATGTGGCTTGACTCCACGTCGATCTTGGAACTTCAAACATTGGGGTTAAGTATAAATTATATCAGAAATCCTTTGTGTAGGCTCTCTACCGATTATAGGTGATCCTTTCCCCCAAAATAAACGCTTAAGTCTCGCTTTGCCTACAACGGTAACATAGTAAAATAAGTAACAACTACACGAAGCACAGAAGATAAGCATCGAGCAGTGATGAGCATCGAATAGTGATGAGCATCGAATAGTGATGAGCATCGAACAGTGATGAGCATCGAACAGTGATGAGCATCGAATAGTGATGAGCATCGAACAGTGATGAGCATCGAATAGTGATGAGCATCGAATAGTGATGAGCATCGAATAGTGATGAGCATCGAACAGTGATGAGCATCGAATAGTGATGAGCATCGAATAGTGATGAGCATCGAATAGTGATGAGCATCGAACAGTGATGAGCATCGAATAGTGATGAGCATCGAATAGTGACAGGCATCGAATAGTGATGAGCATCGAATAGTGATGAGCATCGAATAGTGATGAGCATCGAACAGTGATGAGCATCGAACAGTGATGAGCATCGAATAGTGATGAGCATGAAGCATCAGATAGTGATGAGCATCGAATAGTGATGAGCATCGACAGTGATGAGCATCGAATAGTGATGAGCATCGAATAGTGATGAGCATCGAATAGTGATGAGCATCATCGATAGTGATGAGCATCGAATACTGATGAGCATCGAATAGTGATGAGCATCGAACAGTGATGAGCATCGAATAGTCACACTTGCAGAGGCGCGGGTTGCTGTTGTTCAAGCCCTGCCTGCCATTACCAGACGGTCAGTCAGAATGATTACACCGCGGGGTAGCACAGCTATCATAACTCTCACGTTTTGCAAATTTTATAGGAGGAAGAAAAAACTGATTTACTCAGTGACTATTAACTCAAAACACCCAAAAACTGGTTTATATTGCAAATTATACTATTATATTCAACTGATGGTTGGTGTTTTTTTACGTTTCGATAGATGCAATTTTTTGAGATAATTGAAGTTACAATAGTTGGCATTTCTAAAATGGACTGCCAAAGTATCATAACTCAACTCACACTTACCACAGTTGAGCAGCCAATATAGTCTGCAACTGCAGTAGCCAAACATTGTAACTCAAAGATACGATACATGAGCAGCCGTATTAACAGAGTGTTGTTATACTAGTTTAATGTTTGTACATGTATCGGACACACGCCTTTGCCAAACAAATGCTATATTGGAGCAAAGAAGGAAAATAATAAAAGGAACCACAGTGGAGTGAGTCAAAGGTGAAAAAACGAAATAAAAAATGACAACTCGAGGTGTCACTGTTTATTGTCGTTCTTCATTGAAAAATAGTGTATTTCATTTATTATAAGGTCTATATTTCTTAAGATTTCCCCTATTAATATTCAACCATTTTATGATAAAATGAATTCCTATGACAGTTGTCAGAAAACCGTTCTTAAGGACTCATTATAGACAAACCAAAAATGTCAACATCCAAATTACTTAAAAATTAAAATCAAGACAAATTTCTGCATCCAGATCATGTTTTACGTGAGTACCTGGGGTTTCTATGGGGGGAGGGGGGGGGCTTTTCGATCCAAATGCTTTTCTCAGAAAAGCCATACATCATCTCTAAGTATACTGAAGATACTCATCTGTTCCCAAGTGGAGTTTTTTAGGAGTTGTGGGCTAATAAAGTTTAAATATTCTTTTCAGAAGGCTAAATCATGTTTCAAACCCAATAAAAAGTACAGACAGAGAGAATATCTCGGAATATCCACCCCTGGGTATATATAACTCCATCCACCTAAGGATTTTATTTCATGGTCGAATTGCCCCGTTTTGCTAATAACATCAATTTAAGGGACGGCATTACCCCAGCTCACCCCAAGCCACGACGCCACAGTGAAATGTAATCACAATAATACAAGACGCCATTCACCACACCTCATTTATAACAATAACAACATAAAATAATGCTTCAATTTGTATTCTATCCGTGCATCGAACTTCATTAATGATAATGATAATTGACTTCTTTATAGCAGGTCAAGAGGGGCCATTTTGTATCTTTCAAAATAAAAATAAAATAAAAAAAGGGATTAAAAGGAAGCAATCAACTGTAACAAGAACAGGGTATTTTAAACATTCACAATACAATCGGCATAGTTTTCGTTTATTCAAATTGCTTTTGAGCAGTTCTTTCCTTGTGTCATTCCTCGTGTAATGTCCATCTATCTGGAGGAATGAGTCAATGAAAGAACTGCTTCCTTTTCAACCTCAATTTCATGTGCTCTCGGTTCATATCTACTTCCTAGTTCTTTTCCTGCAGCATTGGCATCGACCACCTTGCGTAGAGCTATTTGTACCATTTGTTTTTGACAAAGTCAAGTTCTCAAGAGTTTGAGGAGAGTGTAAGTCAAAGAGAATTGGCAGCGTGACTATTCATTGTCTTTTGCTTCTTTTCTTTGCAGCCAACAACTTTCAACAGAAAGTCCCGTTGACATCTAAGGTCTCCAAGTTCCCAAAACCCATAGAATTTCTCCAGGCGTTCTTTCCTTGTGAACTTCTGTTAACAGTTGAGTCGACAAGACTGTCCACAACCACACTTCATACTTTTCGCCTCTTTTCATACGCCTTTCCTTGTCTGATATGCAAGACCACTGGTCTTGTTCTTCTTTGAAACATTTCTCTTTTCAGTGAGTGGTTTCATTTCTTTTCCTTTTCCCCAACAATTTTCTATTTGCCTGTGTACGTTGCTTCGTGGTCAGTTTGGACGTTTTGAATATATGCCTCGATGGATGACGACATTGATGGATTATCAATTAATCCTAATTTAAGAATTGGAATTGAAGAAGTGTCAGTGATCAGAGAAAGGGGATCGACGTCCTGTTTTGACGTTATTAGCTTGGCTAATGGCAGACATGCTTCTGAATCAAACGAATCTTCACTTTGAGCGATATCTTTGAATTGCCTGAGAGCTTCCGAATCAGAGGAATCAATATCCTCTTCCCTAATTCAAACCCGAGATAGAGCTTGGTTCAGAGTAAGTACTCAGTCTAGGAACCGAAGATGTAGGACTCGCTGGGGCATCAACCAAAGGAGGGATGCAGGCAGTCTGCCGATTTTCCATGTAGAAAACTTCACCATGCGGCCTGTTCAAACGATGTAGAATTAAAGTGCGCTCATGGGGGAAATCCTGAGATGAAAACCAGATCTGTTATGGCACTTAACAGCAGCCTTATACAACACTTTTAAAAGTATGTGACTCAGAATTACAACGAATGTTGTCTGTGCATTGAGCACAAGAGAATGTTAGATTGAAGAGATGATCTCATTTGTAATGATAAGTGAGTGGTATGATTAAATTATTACATTTCTGCACAACCAGACGTGAAGCTCAACTTGAACCAACCTGTTACCCCTCCAGAAACTTTATCTTCTGTAGTAAACCATCTAAAGTCTCAGAACACATTAAACTCAAATGGGGCCAACCTCATCGAAAAGGAAGAAGACATTGGCAAGCCAATGACTTGCTCCGGTGGGTTAGGCATCTTTAAAACTGCACATAATTTTAAAGCGTTGCATTACTTTACTTAGCATTATAAAATGCTATATCTTTAAAAATAAATAACAGTCTAAGAAAATGTCTACCCTGAGTCCATTTTAGGAATTTTGTTTTCTTACTGGCTGACAACAGCGGAAATAAAAAAGACTGACATTCACACTTAGACAAAAAGTGAAAAGTATACTCACAGCTCAACAGCAAAAATGAGTCCGATTTAATGCTCTTATTTTGGACTTAACATCCCTTTAAGAAAGCAATATTATTTACAATACTGTCAAAATAATATTAATGCGTTATGCAATTCAAAGTTGTACTGGACAGGAGAAAAAGCCCAAACAAGCGGTCAACTACTCTCTGGCCAGCGTTGCCCATCCTCACGTTTGGCCGACATCAAAGGACCGTCATAAGCAATACTGACCAGAGGGACCAGTTTTTTTTTCCTATTCATTAAAGAAAAATGCACAACTATCGTAATTGCTTATAAACTCAATTAGCTTTTGGCAACTCTCGTTTGGACCTTATGTTGGCAACTCAAGTATTGTAAAAGTAGAAAAAGATACAATACTTTGCCCTCTGTCAGGTAACAATTTTCATAAACTTGACTGCCAAGTATTGTAACTCCATGATAAATACTATATTTGAGCAGCCATTTACTCTGCACTTTTAGAATACAATAGTATGGAATTGTTTAATAACTAGCTTTTATATTACTACAGTGGTGCCCTTTGGCCGACGAGTATAATTTTCATCAAGATCCTAGCCATCTAGACTTAGCTTTTTCGTGCTGTGATGCTGATACACACTAATGCGTGTTGCGCGCTCACTCTCTCTGTGTCTCCCTGTCTCTCCCACTCTCTCTCTCTCTCTCTCTCTCTCTCTCTCTCTCTCTCTCTCTCTCTCTCTCTCTCTCTCTCTCTCTTCTCTCTACCCCCTCTCTCTCTCTCTCTTTCTCTTCTCTCTCTCTCTCTCTCCCTCTCTCTCTCTCTCTCTCTTTCTCTCTCTCTCTCTCTCTCTCTCTCTCTCTCTCTCTCCCTCTCTCTCTCTTCTCTCTCTCTCTCTCTCTCTTTCTCTCTCTCTCTCTCTCTCTCTCTCTCTCTCTCTCTCTCCCTGTCTGTGTTTGTGTCTCTCTCTGTCTCTCTTTGTCTCTCTGTCCCTGTCTGTGTTTGTGTCTATCTGTGTCTGTCTCTCTTTGTCTGTCTGTCTGTCTGTTTCTCTGTCTCTGTCTGTCTCTGTCTCTGTCTCTGTCTGTCTGTCTCTGTCTGTCTGTCTGTCTGTCTGTCTGTCTGTCTGTCTGTCTGTCTGTCTGTCTGTCTGTCTGTCTCTCTCTCTCTCTCTCTCTCTCTCTCTCTCTCTCTCTCTCTCTCTCTCTCTCTCTCTCTCTCTCTCTCTCTCTCTCTCTCTCTCTCTCATATATATTTATACACATGAACCAAGAGATTGGAGATGGACACACGCTTTACGCTCGTTGTATGACGTCATTATGCATAAATGAAAAATGGCGGACCGTAAAAATTACCTGGTCTAAAAAACTAGGACGAGAATGAACTATGGTGGAATTATTTACATGTGATATATTAAACCATACGTTTAAAAGGATGATAAATCGATTGGAAACATTTTTTTTCCTCTTCTTCTTTTTAATGAAAAACAAATCATTAAGAGATATTTTGAGCAGCATTGTGTGCTCATTTATCAAACTTTTAACGGCGAAATTTGCGCACTAAAGACAACAAATCTTGCTTAACAGTTATTCAAACATCTCTTCAAGTTTTGACACAATACTCAATCAACTACAACTGGTGTCGCCTTTTGCCAGTAGAATGAATGTGCAAACACCGACGTACATTATGTGAACTCTAAAAAATGCTCCTTTTCACAAAACTTGAAAATATGCTAAGAAAAATAACCAGACATATCTAAAATTAGACACATATTTAACGACGCAAACGTCTGTATGATTTAAAGGATAGAGGTCATAATTATGCTCAAGATTATGACGTCATTTCTTTCTTCTAAATTTAAAATGGTGGTCAATCAAATTAGATACTATATAAACTGCCTGCTAGATACTTAAAATCCTGGTTTACCATGGGATGTAATATATGAAACCTGCGCAAGCGATTTGTCCTGCTTTCAAGACGAATCAAAGGGTTTATATAGAATTTAACAGGATAAAACGTAATTACAGCTATAAAATTTAGCCAATATGACATTCAACTACCTGGAGTCGGCATAATACATTTTGGGTGTTATCGAGGTGATTATTTTTACAAAACTTTACCCACACCTATAAGCTGTTTGCCATCAGAGAAACTAGTGATTCAATTTGAAACGTATGTGATGACACGAAAACGTTAAAATGCAGGTATGGCTTTCAAGCTTAAATTCCGCCTCATGTTTTTATGTATGCACCCATCTACAAATAGAGATACGTAACGAAAGCTTGATTGAATTGCAAACAGTACACTGTAAAACACGACAGCTGACAGGGAACAGTCTATGAAATAATGGCGTACTTGCATTAACTATATGGAATAAATTATGTTCGATATTATTCATGATACTACATGACTTGGCATTCTGTGATTACAGTGTTCAGTTTTCAACTTGAGACAGTCCATATTGTAAGTACTTTGAATTACCGTAAGGTCCTTGCAACAAAAAAGTATGGCTAAGCTAGAGGCAACGTTGCTTCACTACACTTTCCACAAGCACACAGTCTCATGCATGGGAGACCCGCTGACTTGTTGTATTTACACCAACGTTTTCCGTTGATGTCTACATACTGTAATTGTAAATACGATATTTCCCTTTGACAAGAGGGTTTTGAACCAAAACCACCCCCATCTCCACTTATGATCGTGTTTCTGCCATCCCCATTTAACTGGATCAGGGAAGCTGGAGGGAAGAACAAGGTAGAAAATGAGTCGTCCTGTGTTGGTGGTAACCTCTCATATGGTTTCCATTTGTCTAGACGCATTTCCCACCTGGCTCGCTTTACAAAAGTTACTTGTAGAGATGGATCAAAGAGCTGCACAATAAATGCCTCTATGGATGTCATGATGTCTGCATTGATCTCTCTAGTTGCAGAAGACAGAATACAAATAATGAGGCGTTGTAGCTGAACTGTAATGTTGTGAGCTAGTAATCACGACGACAGTGGTTCGAGCTCCACGGCTGGCACAGGTGGGTATTTTCACAACGTTGTACTCTTAAGAAAGATACTTCATTCTAATTTCCTCACTTGACTCAGGTGTAAATGGGTACCCAGCTATAGGTAGAGAAAGATCTTGTCGGAGTGTTAGAAATGATATCGCATCCTGTGAATGCATGGAATCCTAGTAAAAATAAAGTGTCCAACTTCATTGGCAGGGATGTGTTTTATCCTTTGTATAAAATCCACAGATTTTTTTACTTCCATTTGACATACACACGCGTTGAGAGGACTACAACATCACCATCACTAGCTTTGATAAATTATCTGATATTTTACTTATACCAGTGGATGCGGCATGATGGACAAGCACAATAACCCATCAGTACAAGGTGAAATGTATGTGGTTATGTACGGACGTGAAGGCAAGGACCTTTATGCCAAAGTGACGATCATTTTGCAAGAAAGGCTCAGATCACCCACTTCTTGAGCGTGGAACTGGAACAAGTTTGATTTGTTTGATTCGATTCTTAGACATTTGGCCTGTGATCTGTGTCGCAGCTGTTACTTTAGGTGCATTACTTCACACCTTTCCCCCTCGTCTGATACTTCAGACTCTCACATCTTATAACTTAGATGTCCAATACAATACCAATCCTCGAAACTTTCTCGGCACCTTTTCTGATGAATGGTCCAAAAATGTCCCTTGAGAAATCAGAAAAGGTTATGCGTGCCTCAGGTTGAAGCATCGGGTAAACATACATTGGAATTCTGGTTCCGCTTCAGAGACATGACAAGCAATGATTCATTTCAGATTTTGTGCCGAAGTGCATTTTTTTTCATTTGGTGAAACCTCATCATTTTCATGCGACATAACTTTCTCATTAATTCCTCTTCTTGCTTGTGCAGAAAAGGACAAGTTTCAACACATTCTTATTTTCTTATTTCATTTTTTGATCCGGATGCCTATTTGTTTGGTTTCTGATCTACATAAAATCAGTTTATTTAGTTTGACAGTAACTGTTTTATAAAACATCATTTGACACGATTCGATCCTTGATAAACCTTTACCCACTGCGTTGCATTACGTTCCGTGCCGACATAATTTTACTTCGATTTATCAGTGTTTGCCATGGAGGATTTCCAAATACAGCAAAGGATGTTGACAGTTTGTTAACATCCTCTGAAATTGGCGTTTGAATGCCAGAGGACATTTTATTGTGATCCTTTATCTCTTCTTTTGCCCGATACATATTCAAATTCAGAATTAATTATTGCAACCTCTGAGGCAGATGCGAATTATTTAGTAAAGATAATCTTCATTCTTTGTTAGCCCAATACTACCACCTTCATCATTCAGCAATTCATTCAACTGCTCATGAAACTGATCAGCTACTGGTTGAAGTTAAGATATTTTGTTACTGAAGTTACTAAGGTCAGGCCGTAAAACACTATATTTGGGTTCATTGAAAACTCTCTGAAAAACGAAACCATTGGTTGGTTAGAATGTTTCATTGATGTGCTTGATTGATACGATGATCCTGACGTCCAACTTTTCTTGTTTTGATAACCAGCAACTAACTTTGATTTAGAATTTTCTAGCCACAAATAGTATTCTTCAACGATATCGTGTGGGTCCTTTTTGAGGGTCTCAGTTTCAAACACACTTTCTGTTTGGGGACGCAACAAGCTCCTTTCTGAGAGGATACACTTGCAAGTGTAGTGTATTTATCATCCTATGAAACAAAAGTATGAGTGTTTTACTCCCTGTTGTTGAATAAACTTTTAATGCCGTATATACAGCCAGAGGAATTTCCTGGTCTCTAACAAGCCTAGATATGGAAAAGACATTACGTCTTATAGTGGTGAATTGATTAGTTTTTTAACTAGTGAGCAAGCTGAATGGGCACAGGGTCCAACATCTTGATCAACCTCATCAGTGTATTTTTTTCCTATAACCATGCGTACAAAGTCATAGACTATTTTTGGAATAAATTGCATTTTGCTGCCAGTTGCAAAGGATACTGCTAAAGAATCATTCAGATCTGATAAGTGTTCCCGCAAAAATAGTACCTGCTATGACGAGAACACTATGCACATTGTTCTTACCACTACTGACTTCCAGCGTTGCAATTATTATTTTTTTTCAGAGTCGGTTACATGGGTTTTGGGGACACCTTGAAACTCTTCAGGGGAGAGGGAGAGGCTTGCAATGCTTTGACTCTTTTATAGAAGCTCACAATGCATTTTGCGTGATAGTGTCATGCCGAAAAACAATGTGGCGCAGAATGGTGGAGAAATAGGTATTAGGAAGGATGATCTTGCTGGGAAAAGGTCAAAAGAATGGCCCAGGATAGAAACAATTGGAGGGATCATGTTCAGGTCGTATGTGCCTCCTGGCGAATAAAAAGTTAAGATCAAGGTAAGGTAAGGCATTGTTATGAAGTGAAATCATATCACGTCAGATTCATTCGATCCTGTTATAACCTCTGCACATGTCCTAATTCAAGCTTCAACAGATAGTGTTTCAACTCTATGAAGTGCCTGTGATTGGAAAATGTTAATTTCGCAAAGAAGCCCATTTCGGTTTCGATACTAAAATCACCTGCTGCATTAGATAATATTTCTTTCAGCTCATCAAGCGTAACAGGGTGTGTTGTGCTTACGTGACTGGCGCAATCTGCTTCAAATTTCATTATTAGTTTTTGTTGTCGGTCTGCTTATCGTGTGCTTGCCGATTTCGTTCTACCTATGCTTATGCTTATGTATCATTTTTCTTTATGCTTGAACATAATATACTGTCTTAATACTGCGCCTTCTGCGGTTATTTCTTCATAAGTAATGTCGAACGGACAAGCGTTGAGCCTCAATATTTCTTTGATATTCGCAGTTCTCACCAACCTAGAAAGAGTATATTCGTTTACTGATATGATGGAATCCAAAAATACTAGAGTTAGATCTATATGCGACTAAGATCATATTAATTGCTTTAAGGTATACCTTCCTTTCAAATATTTTTTTAAAATTGAGCCGTCGCGATGTCATGTGGAAACGTGTAGTTGTAGCATCATGAAAGTCAAGAACAGTCATTTCAAGCTGGGAACTCGCTTTATTAAAAACTCGATATCTCAGCACAGAATAAAATCGTTTAGAAAACAGTGATTTGAGCAGAAAAAATGAACAAAGTTTATGACGAAATAAAACACAATTCATTTTCAAATAAAGTGAATTAAAAAGTCACATCTTAATGAAAAGCATTTTTTTTAAAACCTAATGAAAACACAGATAATAACGTGAAACAGATAATAATTAAAATTGACAATGATTTTAGGTTATATCAAAAGCTTTTTGAACCTTTTGAAGATACCTCCACTTTGTTCTTATTTCAAAAACAGCCCCGAGAAAATGATAATAGGAGTGAACATTTCCCCGTCTGCTCTTATCAATTTAACTTAGGTATAAATGTAATGGGCATTGTGTACTGAGTTGAAATATGTCATTGTTTTTTTTTACGCTTCCGGTTGCCATGGAAACGGTGGCCATCTTGAAGTTTGCCCCAAACCTCACCAAGTTCAATATCGATAGGCTTTTCATTTTTCAACAAATTTCTTTCAAACTTTGCACACACCTTATTTGATACAATATCTAAATTTTAATCAGATCGGATTTTTGTTTTATTAATAAGTTTTGATTTTATGAATTTTTGAAAATACCTTATGAGAACAACCAAAATTATACAAAAATATTGTACAAAAAATTCAATTTTTCCAAAACTATAATACATTTTTTTTTCAAACATCGAATCGTTTCTTTCTTTTTCCCCCACCCACTCATCATTCATACCAAATTTCATGAAGATACGTTGAGAAATAAAAGCAGATAGGAAATAATGAACAAAAAGGGCATTTTGAGAAAATCGTGTTTTTCTCTTATTTTCTGTTATTTGAATATATTTTTCTCCCTAAACCTAAGAAAAGAGTAGGATAATACTTTGAAATATCATAAAACCTTAAGAGGCTCTCAACTGCTTCGTATTGATACTGTTTCAAGTGCACCAGTACCTTTTTACTCATTTTGAGATGATGTCGTTTGATAATAGATGCACGGAATATGTTCCGTATTTTCCGGACGATCTGAGACAAATCCTCAAATAAATTTGTTTTGGATAGCGTGTATTGTGACAATAAAAATGAGTAGAAACTTGCCGTACTTTAGATAATATTTCTGGCTTTTATCGCATAATATCTGTGTTGAAAGATAGGCCTGTATCGGTTCTAACAAAATCGTATAAATTCATAGCATCAATACTGAACTTCTTTTATGATAACGGGAATGAACTGCTCTATCCACTGGGCGAAATATGACAATAAGTGACAACTCCACTAATAAAGACAGAACAAACACGTGACGTTTCGGGTATAACCATTCGTCAGACAACAAACGAGAAATATCTCAAATCTAAATCTAGATCCGAGCACTGCCTCAGACATCATACAATGTGATGTCAGAAGAAAAACAGAAAGGAGGAAGAAAGAAACAAAAAGACGGTGATGATAAGAAACGTAAGTAGAAGGGATGTGAAGAATATATAGGATATATATCTATCCCCTTATTGTATCGATGCATTTGAAATGTGTATACATTTCGCACCTTTTGTGTAAATTTTTGCCTTGATTGCTACTTCTTTTCATTCATTCTCTATCATTTCTTCTTTCTAGACTCACTGAGATATAGATCTAGTCTTATAGTTATTGTCTTTTTTCGTTCTGGTTTCCCATACTCACACCTCTCTCTTTTTCTTTTCTTTTCTTCCTTGCTTTTTCTTTCTTTCTTTCTTTCTCTCTCTCTCTCTCTCTCTCTCTCTCTCTCTCTCTCTCTCTCTCTCTCTCTCTCTCTCTCTCTCTCTCTCTCTCTCTCTCTCTCTCTCTCTCTCTCTCTCTCTCTCTCTCTCTCTCTCTCTCTCTCTCTCTCTCCTCTCTATCTCCTTCTCACCTTTTTATTACTTATTTATTTTCATATTTTTATTTTATTCTAGATCTAAACCTTCCATAGAGTCTCATTTGGGACGCCACAGTTGCCGACACCTTCTCTCAGTCAGTCCCACATTATTGACTGTGCAATATCCGCGGGGTCAGCAGCGTCAAGATCCGAAGAGTCTAAAGTTTCAAAATACAACAATCTCATCGGTAATTATTTATTTCAACCTGCGGCATTGAAAACGTCTGGCACCTGTGGACCCTCTACCTTGCGCTTTTTGTCCGAAGTAGGAGCCATGTTCGTTGTCGCAACCGACGAACCCCGGCAGACGGCTTGGTTGTTTGAGAGAATCTCAATAGCAATAGTCAGAGGCAACACCACCTGTGTTCTTTCTTGTGCCACCAATATCATTTTACCGTAGTTATAGTTATAGTTATAGTGGTATAGTTTGTGTTAGTAGTTTTGTAACAATCGGAATGAATCATTGAATATCTAGAATTTAGATCTTCTATATCTAGAAATGTCCAACCTCAATGTGGAATATCTTATTATTTTATACTATAATTTGCCTTATAAGGTTCGAATGAATATTTTGATATGTATATTTTCATTTTAAGTATTTGTTCACATCCCCTTCTACTTACGTTTCTTATCATCACCGTCTTTTTCTTTCTTTCCTTCTTTCTGTTTTTCTTCTGACATCACATTGTGTGATGCCTGGGGTAATGCTTAGATCTAGTTCTAGATTCTAGATATTTCTCGTTTGTTATCTGACGAAGGGTTATTTATACCCAAAACGTCACATGTTTGTTCTGTCTTTATTGGTGGAGTTGTCACTTATTGTCATAATGTAGCCTTTGACTTCACTCCACTGTGGCTCCTTCATATTATTCTGCTCTATCCACTAGTATGATAAACTAGATTTGTCCCATTATCGGCAAAATTGGCATTCCCAGAGCCCCCCTTTTTAAAAAAAAATCTTATCTCTAACCCTATTGCATTTTCTATCTTTTTTTAAAATAGGGCCTAGGTTTGCACTTTTAGTTTCGTGAATAGATAACCGATTGCATTGGATGGTTTGGTAGCTATGTCAGTCAGTAAGTGTTTCACGTGTCATGCAGGTGACACGGGTTCGATTCCCATTTCGGCAAGGTTTGTTTTGGCATTCATGTAAACCTAGCAGCGTAATGGGTAGGTTTATCAAAACTTAGCGAATGAAAGGGTAATGTTTAAAATAAAGCAGTGGCAAAATACTGAATTTTTACGCCTTAGTTTTGATTCCGTAAACCCAGAAAAAAATTAAGATTGTATTCTTTGATTACTCTATACTCAACAATGAATATATATATATATATATATATATATATATATATATATATATATATATATATATATATATATATATATATATATATATATATATATATATATATATATATATATATTATGTGATCCTTAGTTTGCTGTATTCTGTTGCTTTTACCATTTCACCTTACATTTTTCATCTTGCCTTTTCTCCTTAATTCACACTAAGGTCATCACAATATGATGAACAGGGTAAATTTGAATGAAAAAGATAACCAAACAACCAAACGAGCGAATAATTAATATTGCTAAATCATGATGTGAAGAGATTGTTTTTCTTCTTAATCTGTCATGTTTTATTAGCGATATCGAAGTTGTGTATGTACAAGATGAGAAAATATTATATGTATTCAGTGTAGATCTAGTTAAAGCTGACAAACTCAGCAAACGTTGTATGTCTTTGTTACGTTGGCAGTTTCGTTTTTATCAGCCTAGTTGGATGGGTTTTGAAAAATCTCCAATCAAATTATTTATGAAAGGTTACCAGATAAGGGGGAGGGTGTATTTGAGGGAGAAGTGGTTCTGAAACTAAACAGTAAAAGAGAAAAAACTGAAAAACAAGATATAACGTGAAAAGAAAAGAAAGTGCCGATGCTCAGAGTTGAGCGTAAAGCAATCTGGCCATTAATTCCCACGCCGACTTGACTTTCGCCAAATCTGAATATTATTATGATCTAGATCCCGGTACCCAATTCGCTGATGGCTCAACAGGTAGGCCGGGGGAAAAAATCGCCCAGATAGAGAACACGTTCCCTCTGTGTGCGTGTACGCTTGCACACCAGGGAGAAAATATGGACACAGTTGAGAAATGTCTGCACACCAATGAAAAACAACAGCAGGCAAACAATTTTAAAAATCTACTTTGTTGCACACAATTGGAATTTTTCGTCAGATCTTGCACAATACCAAAAAATAAACGCACACAAGACTGCAAAAATGCATAGTAGGGAACATTTGACTGGGAATCAACTCGGGTCTCTTGGTGGGTTTTCAGGCGTTCTACCGACTTATTTTCCGGCCCCTCCATATATGGCACGTTGGGAGAAAATTAAAAGAGAAGCATCACATTATTATAAATATTATTATCAAGTCAATTCAGGGATTTGGTTGATTTTGATTTTACCTTTATTTACAACTAAGGTGATCTCGGGGTTTTGATAAGATTTTTTTATTTTGCCAGGACGGCCCTGTAAATAGTCAGGATATTTCACGTGTAGGCTACAGAGTGCTGTGATCTGCATGGGACCTCCTTTTAAAATCGTTTTACCGTCTGTCACTGATGGAACTAGATCTAGGTGCGATCAACCTACCTGGAAGATTTTATTCACAGAAATTCAAGAACAATGTTCAACCTGCCCGTGGCTTGATGAACCACGTCGTTTGGGTTGAGAGGTCGACTCCTTGCCTCTGGATTACTGACCCCCCCCCGCTCTCAATTTAGGGAATATAAAATAACTACATTCCCGTTTAAGCAACACGTTTAGTCTTGTTGTATCGTCGCATCATCCTTCCCTGGCTCAGGCAGGAGAGTTTGGCATATTTATTGTTTTCATCCCACCTTAATTTAGATTACAAATTTTGAAATTAGTGTTAAAGATCCATCTGAAGATACGAAACCCATTTTATATGCAGTGTAATGATTTGATTTTATACATTGGGTTTTTTTTATCATCCTTAATTGGTTGGCATAGAGGTCTAGTCTAGAGTAACCAGTATAAAGTCAAATAAGATGTGAGGAAAGCATTTCTAGTCGTTTTCTAAATGACCCGACCTAGTACACGTACTACTTTTATGATGCAAAAGTCCAATAAACTACCAAGGAAGAAGGGTTTAAATTAACTCTGTAAAGCAGCAGGATCTGGCGGTCTTCCAACAGGGCAGGGGCTCCTGAAAGCGTATGCAGCCACAAAATCAGATACATTATAGGCCCTACAAATTATTTACAAGGTCTGGGAGGGTAATTGCAACAACTACTCAGGAAAGAACACTCCTGTCTATATACAACAAACTGTTAAGCTATATCTTACTTGACCAAATCCAGGACACCGTCATTATACAACTGAGAAACCACAAAGCCGGCTTTTGAACAAAAAATCGATCATGTGAAAATCGAATCACCACAGAGAATAATAGTGGAATAATGCAAACTGTGGAACTTCCCTTCTTATAAATTGTATAGACTCTCGAAAGCAAAATTTGACAAATTTGACAAATTCTCTCTCTTGAAAATCAATGGAAATTATATACCATAAGAAAACAGTTAGTTTATCTAACACATAAATAGTACGAATTTATAAGTTGTAAATATCTAAAGTAGGCCATACGTCATGAAGATCAGTAGGCCTATTCAGAAGGCTTTTAAGTCAAATTAAGATCAAAATTACGTCAATGTTGATTATCATTATCCTTCCGTTTCGTATATTAGCAATAGATTAGCTGACAAAAGTCCATAGTATGAAAGAAAATGGAATTCAATGGACTATGCGGTCACAACTTAACGAGCTAAATTTTACAGATTGACTTTGCAATTCGATCACATACACAACCCAGCAAATGCAGTAAAAAAAAAACCCAACTTGATTGGCAACATTTTCAAAATAGATTTAATTAGTCTTAAAAAATCCTCTCCAGAGAAATCGAAAATGATGATATATTAGAAAGTTAGTTCTTCTGTTCACTAAGGAGGCAAAACAGTAGACATCAAAGGTAAGGTTGTCAAGGCACAATCAGCTTCCATGAAAATGGGGAAAAAAACTAATAACTGGAAAGACCGACATATCTCAATCAAAACATAGATACACTTATTAAGTTCATAAATACAAAATCAATCTGCTTTATGGACGCCAAATTTGGAATATGTCCTGAACCTGCAGTCAGAAACTGCACATTTATAAATGGATACCTGAAAGATTCTGAGAATGAGATGGTCCGAAATAATCAGAAATGAATGCCTGTGGCAGATAATAAATCAGAGATGTAGAAGTAGTTAGGGCATGCCCTCCGAAAAACGGCAACATTACAAAGGAGTTTAGTCTACTGCAGTATAATCCACAAGGAGCAGAGGGAGGAAGGGAGAGCCAAGGGTATGGTGGAAATGATAATAAAAAAGGACATGGAAAGGAGCGGCATGTCCTGAGGCTCAAGAAGTTGGAAAAAGACAAGGTTGAATTAATCTAAGTTTTTAAAGTAATACATTATTATACACGTACATGTAGGTGAAGACATAGGCCCATAATAAATAAGCATACCTGAGCTACTGAAACACATATTATACTTTTCATTAGTTACATATCTAAATAACAATGACATTTCGAAGGGCTTACATTGCAAGGAATAAAATCGAGGTTTCTCTATTGCCAGTCTCATGAGAAGAATGTAAAAAAAATTAAAAGGGAATATATAGCTTGCTTATTTTGTTGGGGAGGGCGTTGGGGGGGGTCCCCCATTTCTTGCTTTATTTTGTTTTTTTTTAAATTTGTCAACAACAAATGGAAATTACGGCATGTGGAATATAGAATCCTCACGCATCAATTTGTGATCTGTTTTCTCTCTGTTGGGAAAATTTGTCGAAGAATGAGAGAAAACTATCATGGCAGGTGAATTCCTCCTTACACCGAATTTTGACACCTTGCGTTCTCTTCCGTCGTAAACAACTGATCGACAGATTTCTCATCACGATCGGAATAAATCTACTGCTTTGATCTTGGCAATAGATCTAGACTCTAGATCTAGATCTAGACCTGTAAAGATACAAATCTAAAGTAGATCTAGAATCTAGATGTAGATCTAGATGTTCACTCATTTGTAAGAGTTCACAGCTTTGTTCCCGTTATCGTCCTTAATTACTGACTTGTGCCGATTCTTCGTCCTCAAAAAGGTAAATAGAGTAAGACTAGAATGATTTATTTGATTATCTAAGGGCTCTTGGATCAGAATAGAAGAATACCGCCTATCTGGAGATCTGGATAAGGCTAGATTAGTATAACTAGAGAATTATAGAATAGTGATAACATGTTTGAAAAATCATAGATCTAGATTTAGATCTAGAATTTCTATTATTATTAGAGGTTTAAATCTTTATCTAGCTCTTGATCACGAACTATATCTAGATCTAGATCTAAATCTAGCTCTGGATCTAGATCTAGATCTAGATTCTAGAGCTAGATATAAAATATAATTAAAAAATATTTTATATTATATCTAGATCTATCTAGATCTAGTAGAAATCTAGATTTTAGAGATACCTAGATCTAATAAATTATTGAAATGAATATTGGCAATAATGATGAATACATGAGAGAAAAAATGCTATTCATGCGGCATCATTAGTATCGGATGTATTACCAAGAAAAATAGGAGAAAGACACACATAGATCTAGATTTAAATCTACAACTAGAGAGCGAGAGAGAGAGATCTATAAAATCATGCAAGTTGCATCTAGACAGATCTAGATCTAATGGTGAATCGTTCTCATGCAACATATTTATAGAATCTGTAATTTGTCACATCAAGGGGAAATAATCATAGTGAAAATGTCAAATAATAAGATAGAAAAGTCATCATTAGATCTAGATCTAGATCTACCGTACATCTAGATTCTAGGTGATTAAATTCAACTGAGATCATGCTCAGGTCCATCATTAATGACGGATAGTGGCAAAGTCCATGCTGTCATTTATGGTAAACTGAATTTATAAGCTGTTTTCACCATTAAAATTACAGAGTGACTATTATCACCGTGCGGTGAAAATAGCCTACCCAACTATTATCACCATACGGTGAAAAATAGCATCGTCATAAAATTAATGGCAGATAGTGGCAAAGTCTATCCGCCATACTTGTGAATAGCACTGTCCATAAATTATTTGAAAAACTTGTGAGTAAATATTAATTTTATTTTTATTGTTACAAATTGATTCTAGATCTATATTAGAGCTAGGTTCTAATTTAGATCTAGATGTCTAGGTCTATTGTGTGTCTACTCAAGTTACTTTCTTCTTTCTTTATCAGTTTCCATTCTACTACCTATCGGTATGGGTTCATATGCCCGAGATGATCTTTCTCCAGGATGCCCTGTCCTGGCATTTTCTGTTCCTTCAAAAAAAGTTAAATTTCTTGCTTCAATGCCTCTTTTATATGATCTTCTTCCCACATTCTCTGAGGTCTACCTTTTGGTCTTTTACCTTGGACTTTAACACTCTATAATGATTTAGCTATCTATTCTATTGTCATTCATTCTGTTTACATGCCCAAACCATCTCAATTGATTTAATTCTATCTTAGTTTTTATGCCATCTTTGATTTTTATTGTTGTGTTTCTGATTTTGTTTCTTTTAGTTTTTCGCTACTACTCTTCTTAGATATTTGACTTTTCTTATAGCTGTTTGGATTTTCTTCCATTGATATATCTACATCTGTCTCCTCTGGATTACTTGTTACTCTTACTAATTGATCTTTACTCATATGTTCTGGAGGGATTATGTTAATGTTGAAAATACTTTCTCCATGTTTCCATGATTTTTGTGTGTGTGTGTCTGTCTTTCTCATGCTTTTCATTGCCCCCAGAACAGTTTTTGACTTCCATAGATCTAGCTTTCTTGAAATCTTTGTCCAAACTCTTCCCATTGTTCCTGTTTTGCTTTCCTCACTTCCTCTTTGGCGATAGTTCTTTTATTCACGTAATCTATCCTTCCCTCTTGCCTCTTTGTTTGCAAGTATTTCTTCCAGGCATCCTTTTCTTTGATTTTAGTCTTGACATTCTCATTCTACCATGCTGTTCTTTTCCGATCTCCTGTAATCTTTTTCCTACCACAGACCTCTTCAGTACAACTGAGGAGTGTTTCTTTATACACTATCTCCCTCCCTCCCTCTTTCCCTCCCTCTCCCTCTCTCTCTCTCTCTCTCTCTCTCTCTCTCTCTCTCTCTCTCTCTCTCTCTCTCTCTCTTTCCCTCCTCTGTCTCTGTCCTCTCTCTCTCTCTCTCTCTCTCTCTCTCTCTCTCTCTCTCTCTCTCTCTCTCTCTCTCTCTCTCTCTCTCTCTCTCTCTCTCTCTCTCTCTCTCTCTCTCTCTCTCTATATATATATATATATATATATATATATATATATATATATATATATATATGTATATATATATATATATATTATATATATATATATATATATATATATATATATATATATATATATATATATATATATATATATATATATATATATATATATATAAAGAAGAAATATAAAAGGTGTACAATCACAGAATTTTTTGCAAAACGTGTGACAAAAAAAATTACTGATTTTCGTCTACCTACTGCGTGAGTCAGCAACAATATGGCACTGGCCCTGGACTTCACGCCCGTAGTAGGGGTACAGCTGACGTCACGTCTTTAAATAAACAAACACAGCCTTCACAGCTCACTGATGATTAGGTAATTGTCTGTCCAATTGCACTAGTGTTTTGCCACAAGATAAGCACTGGAGAACTCAGGAGAAAGACTCGAGCAAGTCACTGGCAACTAATGAAGAAATTTCCATTTTACGTCCGTTGACTGAAAATATACACACATGCTCTTTTTTCAAAGCTTGTTTCCTCTCTTCTCATGGCTCTGGAATCCTCAAGTTTTAAACTTAAGATGCTGTCTAGAGAAATAGAAACACGACATGAAAAATCAAAAAGAGGGAAATGTCGATGGACCATTTTATTGTTTAACCAGCCATATCTTCTTTACTGGAAACGATCTACAGGGTGATATCTAGAACTATAGACAAAGGATTATATTTTATAGTAGGCCCTGGATTGATCTGATCATTATTTTAAATTTGGATTTAGTCTAGATTTTGTATGTTTTTTTCTGTGATTTACTGAATTTTTGTTGTAGATATGGTAATATTATCTAATCTAGATCTAGTTTAGGATAATCACGTCGATGAGTGTTGGTTTTAGTTGTTCCTCCTGTCAGTACTGTTTTCTGTTGGCAAATATTGGTTTTTGACGTTGTCATATGTCTCGGATTGAAACTGGGATAGCTTGGGGTCTTTGGGACATGATGGCCTAAAAGGAACTTACTCAACAATTACTCCTATACACAAAATCTTGTACCTGGCATTTATTTTTCTCAATCAAAGCAATCTAGCCACACCACACATTAAATGTATCTCAAGGACAACCCATTTTAACAGTTTCATCCCACTCTCTAGCACCAAAAATTACATAAAATGTTCACTCTACCCAAGAACTATAACAAACAGGAACGCCTTGACAGAACAAACTGCATCCGCACCCATTTTAGACTTGTGGATGTGGGTAAAATCAAATCAAATCAAAGTGACAAACACTCACACGCTTCCACATCATCAGGCAATGGGCAAGAGCTCTTCACATCACCTTACTGAACTTTGAATCATGCATGGTGCATGCTTAGGTCGGTCAAACATCACAGTCCTGCCGCTCTTCTCTTACCACAAACCCCTTTTTACTCAACATGATATGTCCAGTCTGGTCTCATCAATGTTGAGATATCAAATATCCATTGTTGTAATTGTTATGGGAGCTGTGAAAAAAGTATTATAAACAGTAAAACGGTTTTTAAAGTATTTTTTCATCATTTTCTTTTATGATTTTACTTGCTCTTTGCCACACCAAGACCAAACTCGTAACTAAGATTCTTGATAAAAGTACAGTCATTTCACCTTTCAATTGTTATTGAAATGTGTCATGAAGGATTGTTTCTTCTTTTTTCTTTCTATAGATCTTCGTTGCAGAGTGTATCAACAAAGGAACCAGGATGTATTGTTTACAGTGGCTGATTCAGTCCTGTTAATGCCCAAGCCAGTGAATCCAGCTTTTTTTATTTACAACCATGCCATGTTTGTGGTACTGTACTTGACTGGCTTTTTTTCTAGTCTTTGCAAACCATGTACAATCTGTAGCCTTGTGTTTTTGGCTGCTGTCTTTCTGATTTGTTACAACTGTGTTGGAAATTGTATCTTGTGGCACTGTTCCTCCGATGAATGTGAGGGAGCTGATTGTGAATCCACTTGTGGAGAAGGCTAATGGCTCTCGAGCAATCTGCATGCAAATCACACTATTATATCCACCTTCTCCCCCGTTTTCTCCTTTTTCCCATACCCGCTGCTAGATAAGAAATAAAGAAGAAATAAACAACAACAAATCAAAGAATGCAAAAGAACAACAACTAATAACTGCATAAATATAGAAGAAAAAACACAAAACAAAGCACCAGTAACAATGAACCCTACAATTCACAAAGTATATAGGTGCACCTGGAAAAAAAGAAAGCAAATCTATTCATTGGACATTTTAAAAAGATTTCTTTATCATGGTTTAATAAATTAAATATAAATTTAAAAACATTCTCATTTATGAAGTCGTGTATGAAAATGAAAATGTCTTGCTGATGCAGAGGAAAAAGGCAGAAACGGGGGGGATTTTTCTGCTACAAGACATTCAGGTTGTGGGGCTGCTGAGAATTGCCAGCTTCTGTGACTTTTGACTTATGACATTGCTATTTTACCTTCCATGATCTTTTTTCACCAGTACTCTTTATCACTATTCGAAAGGATTTGAAACAAAGAGAAGAACATGTGTATATTTATGCACCCATTTAGTAGAGCTGTTTGCTGTTTATTTCTTCCCATACAATATAGATCAATATTTTCATGTTTTACATTTTCATTTTCCAAGCATTGAGATTTGAATACTTGACCTGAGATCTATCTTGATGTCTCTAAAAAAAAAATTCTGTCAGTGTCATTACTTTGAAAAGTGTGAAGCAGTCATGTGACAGGATTTTATGAATTTTGGTCATGGTAACAATTAAAAGTTTTAACATTGGTATTAAAAATTATTAGATTTATGGATGTTTTTATGTTTGTAATGACTTACTTTTATTTATTTTTAAAAGAAGGTGTCATTCATTTTGCCATCTGGCGTAATCAATATTTCAGGGTGTTTACAGGGTCCTAAATTTCTTGGTGTTCTCTCTTGTCTTTGTTTGGGTTGTTTTTCCTTTCAAGCTCAAGATTTATTATAATATATCATTGGCAGGTTTTTGTTTTCTTTTGTTTTCCTTCTTCTTGGTTTTATTTCAGTTCATTTCATTGCAAGTTTCATTTTTGCTTTAGACTGTTAACTCCAAAGCAGGAAATGTAAATCTTATGATAAGGGTAGGATCAAAGATTGTATTGTTTTTCTTTGTTCACAGGTGATGTTATTTCATGCTGAGAAAAAAGATTTACTGTTAATTTGGGTGTTGTAGAGTTTTAAACTCAACCTTACAAATTGCTTCCCTCAAGAATTTCTCAATAATGTATTTAATCCGTTCTTATTTGTGATTTAAGCTGTACTGCTGAACTAAAAAAAAAATTGTTTGGCATTTCAAATGTAAACATTTCTTTTATCAATTATTTTGTACAAGACCTTGTCTTTGTGTTAACCAACACTCTTTCTCGCTCTTGTTGTACTGGTTTTTTGTCATAATATCAACACTTGATCTATTAAAAAAAAGCAACTTAGATATTTAATCTTTCATCTTATTCTGTCGCCACGATTTTGATGCTTGACTGTAGTTGCTAGGAATATCACAGAAATGTATAAAATTATGTCCTGTCCCAATAAATGTACAGTCATTTTATTTTTTTCATAATGAGATCGTCTATCTTAATATTTGTGTAAATGATAAAATGAAAAGTAGCATAAGGAACTGAAAAAAAAATTGAGCTTTTATGCTGCACTTGAAATAGGTAGTGTAGACACAATCTATCAATATCATTGGATATGTGTTTTTTTAATTCACTCACTGCCATTACCGACACATTTAATAGACTGTTGGCTGTCAAGTCCAACACCCGTCTGTTGACTTTCCGATTGTTTTTTCCTACCATTTCCTGATACCTTTAGATTGCGACATTTCTGACACGTGTAATTGAATCACTTGTACGAAGATATGGGATAGAATTATTCTCGGATAGTATGTCGTTTTGTCAGAAATTGAGAGTAGATGGGACATGGCTCTAGTAATCAATAATTTTGCCCTTGAAAAAGGAAACATCTATTCAACCCAAGAATTAACCATAAATCTAAATGTGGACCTGATTCTAAATCACCAGATACTAATCTTTATGATGCTAGATATCTAGAAAGAAGTCAAATACTAGACACATGCCTAAATCTATTACTTAAACAGTTTATTGAAGATGTGTTCCCTTGAGAAATTTTATTTTTATTTTTCCCATTTTTATATCTTTTTTTTTCTGAAGAGAATGCATTTTGAATTATGTATCTACCTCAGTGATGGTACAATTAACAAATTTTGTATCAAAATGCGTGACATTTCTGCGCGGAAGTGAGTGAGTTAAGACATATTTATTTCAATTCTGTATACAAGATCCGTATAACCTATTTTGTCCACTTATCTTTATTGCCCGCCTTACTACCATTCTATACAAATACTTAAAAAAATAGTTCAACATTTTAGAATTATATCTTAAGCCTTTATATCGCCATTTTCATGCTCTTTCCATCAACTGTTTGTCTGCTACATTCCATCAATGAGGTCAATGTACAGAATGTTCAAAATGCCTACAATCTAAACTGCCACCTTTGTGCTGACAAACATTGCAGACCTAAGACAAGACCTTAGAGCTAACACACACACACAGCTTAATGTGTTGTATGTATGTTTAGTCGTGGCCTTGTTAGTGCACACTGATCTGAACATATTTCGTGGGCACATGAATAGACTATTCAAGTTTTTATCAAATACAAACCTCATCGTTAGCGTGTCTCTTTCTTTTAAAACTTGGTTGTTCCAGTTATAGTCTGGTTGAAATGCTCTGTGCTTTTAAACTGACACTCATATAATACATATTATGAAAAAATTAGGAAGGAGTTGATATATAAGTATCAGAATTATTCAACGAGAACTCTTACAAGATTGTTAGCTTCATCTTGACCAGACCATCAGAGGTTTTCATTGATGAGCATACTTCATTTCTTGATATTGTTAGATCTAGTCCTGTATTCAACATTTTTTTGTGATTTATTTGATGCACAAGACAGGATGCCATGAATTTGAGTTGACTTAAATGAGAAAAAATAAAAAATAGAAGCTTGAAGCTGGTATGTCTTTCATTGTAAATAGATGATTGCTGATGAAATGAAGTCAAGAAGAGGAAGAGGATTACATGTGAAATTGGAGAATCATTTTCTTCCATCTTTCAAGGTATGATGCAATATGAAATTGAATTGGGTGTGTTTGCATCATGAGATTTACTGGTGTGGTTGTTTCCTTTGTCAAAGTATGCTCTTCCAGTAAATTTTGATTTAACGCCAATTTGTCAAATACTATCTTGCTACTCTTGTCCTTAATTGGTGGTTTGAAGAAATTTGACCAGAATTTATTTTTAATGCAAAATGCTTGAAATATGCAAGCTCAAACCAGGTTTACCATTTGTGAATCTTGAAATTGTATAGAGCTAAAAACTATGTCTATAACTTTATTCTATTGTTTACTTTCAAGGGCCTAAAACTAATAGAGAAATTTAATGATTGTACGTATGAGAGTACTTTTTACATTTAATCTTTATCACCTCCCCCCCCCCCCCCCTTTTTTTAATGTTAGCATACCTGTTTGATTTTTTTGTCTTTTGATGTTTGCATGGCTTTTTTCACGCTTATCGATCACTTGAGATTTTGTTTTATGTTAGCATTGTCTTTGTATATTATTTGTAACATATCCTCTTATTAGCCCCATGTTATGATACAAAAGAATATTGTAGCTGATAGATAGAGAAGGAGTAAACCTGACAGAAATGTCTTAGTTCATAAGTAACGAAACGCTAGTACTGTCGTAGGTTAATGAATTGATCCAATATACATATTTTTTGCAGTGGGATGTTTACATTGTTACTCCTCTTATGTTTCACAGCACAGGCAATCAAGCATTTACTAGGATTTTTCTGGTAAAAACAAGCCCTTGATCTGAGACAGATTGGATCTAAATTTTTTAATTACACCTAGTCCCATCTGACATGGACAAAAATGCTCAGATTTCCAATGAATACTTGTATTTCTCATTTAAGAAACTTTTTGCATTTTATAGGACTGATTAAAGAAATGTCTCACCCTACGCAAAGCCCGAGAATACACCCAACTTTCATATATCATATTGTATTCTGGCCGAAGGGGAACAGCGTATATACGCACACTTTTGATCAATGTCTCAGTATAGTAATTGTTGCCCCATACTATGCCTTTCTTATAAAACATTTATGATAATTTTTTGAATGCATGCTTTCAGGATTATTGCAATTGTATTCACTTGTCTTAAGTATCTTTGCCTGCAACTTCACACTTGAGTGACGTGTATGTTATCCAGCATTGCAGTCTCAGGACTAAGCTTTGTCACCTTTAAATCAACTTGTTTTTTCATGTTTTGTTTGTTGGTAGTTTTGGGATTTTTGTGGATTGTTTTTTGTTTTACGTATAGTTATCTTTCCTTCGTAATTAGTCTTTTTCGGTTTACTTTTACAGATGTCCCTTCTTATTTGCCCCCCCATTCTGCTTTTATGTATCTGTAGATTTTGTTTGCCACAGCAGTTATTTGAATTGGTTCAATGGTTGGATATTACTACTTTTATTATTACATGTATGTTGATGAAGAAGAATTGGGCATTGTTGTTACTTGTTAAAAACTTACTTTGAATCAATTGCACCATGTTGGAGACAATAACAACATGCGTAAGTTTTAGTCTATATTTGTGTACATATGGAATGCATTTAATTGAGATTTATTTACAAGATGACTGCAAGGAATCAAATTGAATGATGTGTGTGTGTGCGCTTGTCCATCTGAAAATGATTTGGGATTTAGATTCTTCAATTTTCTAATAATGATGAGTGTTCGTTTTCTTTTGTTTTATTGTTAAAACAATGGTACATAAGTTTATAAATACTGGGTACCGTAATGTGCGTTATGAAAATTTGTATGTTCGATTGACATTTTTATTTTCAAGATTTAAACAGTTGTGATTGTATGAATACCTCTATGCTAACCCATCATAAGTGACAAAAGTTTGAAATTTCTGGGTGGAGGTTGAATTTTTTGCACCATGCACGGATGCCTTGTTTTATTTTTATTACTTTAAATGTTTTGTTAAAATTCACAAGTCACAGATTTTGTACCCATCAGCATACCCTGGTGTGATAATACAATTCTGTCCAAATAGTTCAACTTCTGGGGTAAAAAAAGAATTAAGCAAGAATATTTGTCCTGTGATGCTATCATACTATGCTGAAAAATGTTATGTTTGATGTACTGGTATGTTAATGATGATTATATTATGTTGCTAAACCTAAGATGAACGAACTGTTGATTTTGATTCAAGATGGAAAGTGTAAATAAAGTTTGAATTAATTTTTGTAACATAATGTTATGGTATTGAGTTAATCCTTGATTATTGCTGCAGTTTCTCCTACTACATGTACTACTACTACTTCTTATTATTGCTGCTGCTGTTATTATTTTTTTCTAACTGCTACTAGCTATTTCTTTACTTCTACTTCTACTTCTACTACTACTACTACTACTACTACTACTACTATTACTACTACTACTACTACTACTATACCACTACTACTACTACTACTACTGCCACTACTACTACTACTACACGACCACCACTACTACTACTACTACTACTACTACTAATGCTAATACTTCTACTACTACCACTTTTTACCACTTCTACCACTACTAATACTACTACTACTACTACTACTACTACCACTACTACTACTACTACTACGACCACCACTACTACTACTACTACTACTAATACTCTACCTCTACTACTACTGCTGCTGCTTCTACTACTGCTATTGCTGCTGCTACTACTACTACTACTACTGCTACTACTACTACTACTGCTACTGCTACTACTACTGCTAACTACTACTACTGCTACTGCTACTATTACATTACTACTACCACAGGAACTCGGTAGTCCAGAGGCAGGTGTCGGCCTCTCATCCAAGAGGTAGTGGTTTCGAATTTGTGCCGCGCAAGGGTTGAACAATTGTGTTTTTTTTTTCAGCAGAATCTCACCCCTCCCCAGTCCAGGTAATTGGATCGACACCTAGTCCCATTGGAGACGGACGATAAAAAAGAGTCCCTTGTACAGATCACAACACTCTGTGCACGTTAAAGATCCTTGGCTGTTTACAGGGCAGTCCGGGCAAAATTAAAAATCTATCGAAAACCCAGAGATTACCTTAGTTGTGGATGTGGGTAAATCAAATCAAACAAACAAACTACTACCACTACTACTACTCCTACTACTGTACTACCATCACCACCACCACCACCACCACCACCCACTACTACTACTACTACTACTACTACTACTACTACTATTACTACTACTACTACTACTACTACTACTACTACTTACTACTACTACTACTACTACTACTACTACTACTACTACTACCACTACTTACTAATACTGTTACATACTATTACTACTTACTAGTACTGCTACTACTTACTACTACTACTACTACTACTACTACTACTACTACTACTACTACTACTACTACTACAAATGCTATTGAGGCTGCTGTTGCTATTATTTCTGCTAATTATTTAGAATCATGTTACAACATGTATCACCAACACCACCGCTGTTGCTAGGATTACTGCTGTTGCTGCTATAACTACCACCATTACTATTACTCAGTATTACAGTAACACTTGCTTACTTCTACTATCTACTATCTATGAACACGTCCTCATCGGCTGTTGACCTATATCGACTCTTTCTGAGGCTCTATCTGTTGTTTTATTATGTCATGTCATGTACTATGTACATGTTCAATTGTTATTGTATCTAATCAACTTATTGTCTAAAAGTGAGGTCTTTAGATCGATCCACTTGTCTATATGTCCTACTGTAGTTGGTTGACGGTCGGTGTTGGTAGGTCCTACTTCTTTCCTTTACCCTTTTCACACTGTTTCCTCTTAATTCATATTGAGATCACCGCATTTATTATTAATAATAATATTATGGACAGGATAATTTTCAATGAAACAAACAAAAAACAACAAATAAACCAAAAAAACTAGTGACGATTTGTATGGACACACTGTGTACCTCATTAATGATGTAATAAGGTCCAATTTATCTTATCTGTCTTTTGCCATCTGCCACACACGCATCCCTATTACTTTTTACGCTGTCATTTGTTTATGTGTTCTGTTCGTTTGATGTTGATGTAATTCTAACATTGTCCAACCGTGACTTCATGATATGAATCCTGCCATGTATATACTGTTCTTGTCTCTGCCAAAACGTTTGCTTTGTAGTGTTTTAAAGTACAATTACATTTACGCTGTAGAAACAATGAGAAAATATGCCATAGCGAGAGAACACTAGAAAGAGAACGAACGTTAAGAAAATAGAATAGACCAATACTAAGTTTTAAAAAAAACAACAGCTGAGGACTATTGACTGGATACCAATGAAACTAAGGTACGTCTAAATTATAAGCTAGGTTTTTGTGTGTTTTTTTATTTTATTTTGATGACATTATTGACATATGATCTTGTGTGTACAAACACACAAGGCCTAGCAAGCCCTCAAAAAAGGGATCCAAAAGAAATTAGACGAATCGATTTTATGCATCTTTCTACAACAAATTAATAATGACAATCTATTTGTTTTGGGGCAAAATTAACATACATTTTTAAAAGGATAGGTAGGTCTAGTAAATTTAATATGCATATTTCACGAAAAATCCTAGCCGAATAAAAAGCCTGCATCTGAGTTGGCGCACAATATTTGGATCTCTCTGTCAGCTGTATCTTACCTGATGGGTCCTCTGATGATCGTCATTAGCCTAGTAGTAGTAGTAGTAATGAATTCAACACATTATTTTCTTTTTCCGCCGGGGAATTTTTTCATCCTTTTCTTTTTGAAAATTCCTGTTATTCTCCATTGCAACCTTTCTTTCTTTATACCTGAATTAATGATCAGCGTATATTCCAAAATTTGATGTGATTGTCTCTTTCTTTCCTCTCTAGTAGAAAGTAGGCCTACTTGTGAAAAACTTAGAAGTCCACCTATTGCATGCTTTCTTTGCAATGTTTAGAGCAATGTGATAGTACAATTACCACTCAGACCGTTTCTTATTCTGACCTCAAAGTCATCGTGGTGGATTGGATCATTTTAACAATTTTGTTTCTTCTCATTGTTTCCATTGCTCTCATCATTCATCGTAAGATTGGTATTCTTCAGCTAGATTCAATGTTTTAGTTTGTTTTGCTGTTGTTATTTTTAAAAACTATTTTTAAAATTTGGAAATCACTAAATAAAGAAGAGAACTGGAACTATTATTATTCCCTCTCAGCAGGACTGCTTTGGGCAGTGGACAGGTACGGGGATTAGGCAAGCCTGCCCTACACGAGTCTCCTGCTGTCTAGCAGGCATATCTTGGCTGACCACAGGCTTAGGGGTTAACCCTGACAGACAATAACAACTTGCTGCCTTGCATGCTGGTCTTGGGTGACCAAAGACTCAAGGAGTTAACCCTGACAGAAAATAACAACGCCTCAAGGTGGCAGCCCCACCATCTATCTAGGGTAGAGTGGGCTAATCCCACTGTTCTCCAAAACCAAACTGATTTAGAGAAAGAAATAAAATATACCCGGATTGAATTTCAACGACCAACATGGAAAGAACACGGAATTTGATTTTTGGAACATGGAATGTTTAGTGCAATAAATGGAAAAGTTAGAATTAGTAATTAGCTGAAGAAATGGAAAAATTCGAAGTAGACATTTTGGTCATTACAGAAACAAAGAAAAAAGGACAAGGAATAGAAATGTAGGACCAAATCATATTTTAATCTTCTTAGCAGTAAATGTCAAAGATATAG
>JAXRKP010000519.1:255000-275000 GCA_037039925.1 Doris montereyensis
TTGGTGATATTTCTTTTACTCACGTAATCTATTCTATCCTTTGGTCTTTTTGTTTGCAAATATTTCTTCCAGGCATATTTCTTTTCTTTGATCTTAGTTTTGACATTGTCATTCCATTATGTCGTTCTTTTCCCATCTCCTTTAATTTGTTTCCTACTACAGACTTCTTCAGTACAACTGAGGAGTGTTTCTTTATAAATTTGCCACTTTTCTTCTATTGTGCTTTTTATTCAGGTCCATCTCTTTTTCACTGACCAAACGTTTTGTCCTAGATTGGTATACCTGTTTTACTACTGGTTTATTTAGTTCCTTTACATTGAGCTTAGTAGCTTTCTTCTCTTTCCTTTTCTGTTTGTTTTCTTCAGTCAGTAATCTCATTTTGGCAATCACTAAGTGATGATCACTAAATATTTCTGCTCCTCTGTTTACTCTTGCATCCAATGTACTGTAAAAAAGGGAACTGCTAACTATTATGTAGTCTATGATTGACTTTTCACACCTGTCTTCATTTACTCTTGTATATTTGTGGATATCTTTATGATGAAAAAAAGGTGTTGGCTATTTTCATGTTATTCTTAAGGCAAAAATCTATTAGTCTCTATTCATTTGGAGAAGTTGTTGTCTCTCCTTCTTTACCTATTACACCGCCCGATGTTTCTATATTGTTGCCTACTCTAGCGTTTAAATCTCCTAAAACCATTAGTTCCTGTATGTGTTTAAGATTTCTGCAGGTATTCGTAAATCGTTTTCGAAGGTATTTTTTTCTTCTTTAGTGGCTTCTTTGTTTGGTTCATAAACTATTAATAATGTAATTTATCTTCCTTTTTGTTTAATATTTACCTCTAATAGCCGTGGGTTTATACATTTCAGCTTTCTAGTAAGTTTTTCATGCCTTTTATACACCAGGAGACCTACTCTTGCTCTAGCTCTATCTTTGACGTCTACTCCTGAGAAGATTAAAATATGGTTTGGTCCTATATTTTCTATTCCTTGTCCATTTTTCTTTGTTTCTGTCATTGCCAAAATGTCTACTTTGAAATTTTCCATTTCTTCAACTAATTCTAACTCTTTTCCATTTATTGCCCTAACATTCCATGTTCCAAAAATCACAGTCCGTGTTCATTTTCATTTTTGTCGTTGAAAGGTCAAGTCGGGTATATTATATTTATTTCTCTGCATCAGTTAGATTTCGGATAAGCAGGGGATTTAACCCACTGTACCCTAGGTAGATGGTTGGGCTACCACCTTGAGGCCCCCTACCAGGCCTTGTTATTTTTCTGTCAGGATTAACTGCCTTAGCTTTTATCCATTCAAGACCAACCTGCAAGGTAGCAGGTTGTTTTATGTCAGGGTTAACTCCCTTAGCCTTTCGCCAGCCAAGACCGACCTGCAAGAACATGTGCTTACCTGTCCACTGCTCAGGGGATTTTTTCTACTGCTTGTGATTGTCTCGTCTTTGTTCTTATGGCGATATAATACATAGTATTATTCAATGTCATGTCCTCCACTTTCGACATGCCCTTTGCCTCACGGTTTGTCTTTATGAGAAGGGGAGGTGAGTCTGGGCACACAAAAAAAATCCAATTTCATTTTCACTATTATCTCCTTTAAAATTAGTTCGACTGCCTACTACTTGGTAATGAAAGATTTACACTGGTCTGAAGCGGCGTAAAGTAACGTGGGTGAAATTTTATTCTTGTCGGTATCGACTTACATTTACAGTTTAAACGGAATAATTATATCCATAATCCCTTACCCTGTCATTTTCTCAATCAGGGTTAGGGTAATTGACGTCAAAATTTTGACTATTTTTACATACTACGGCCTACAAATTATTTTGTGAAAAAAGGACTTAATACGTCATATGGATAGTTCTCTGTCATAAACTTGTAAATAAATGATCGTTCTATCCGAATATGCAAAAAAACGAAATTCGACATTTTGGTCCCAAACTTGCCAATCCAACTCCCCCCCCCCCCCCTCCCACTCCCCCGGATCCCCATGTTGCTATTTCAAAGTGTTAAACAATTGCCTCTGTTTTTTATTAGATTATGGTGTCAAAAGTAAAACAAGCAAACAAAAACACACACAAAAACTCCACCCAAAAACAAAACAAAAAGAAATCAACCTACTTTCACAGAAGAAATTAATCTGTGATAATTTGTTACATACAACTCTGGAGAAACATCTGCATGAACTGCATTCATTAAAAACTACGACAACAGCACAACTTCGAATGATTATGATTATTATTATGCTTTTCGGCGCTCTCTAACTAGCAAATACACACGGTAAATATATGGCGTCCGGGGACATCTGCTACTGCCTAGTTTATTTGCCGTTGTCTGTTTACTGTGTAAGCATGTACCAAGCATACAAAGGTATGAGTGCAGTTGACTATCATTGTTTGAGGACATGACTTATGAATGTTTTACATCCTCATCTCGTTGTTCTTGCTTAAGCTGATATAAAAGGATAAACAATTGGCTCTTTTAATTAAGCTTTAAAGAAAATGATAACTTCATCCATGTCTTTGATTTTATGAAAAGATAAAACAACCAAACTCACCAAAACGAAAACAGAAATTGTCATAAATAGATCTATGTCAAGAGGACAAAATTATGTTGGCATATTTTATGAAAACCGATACATGTGCACGGAAGACGAAAGTATAATGTGCCATGTGACATCTATTTTAGGCCTTTTTACCTGGTGATCACATGACCTCTAATGATGCAGCTGAGCTCTGAGACTTGACAGATCAGTGAGATTTTGAAGAAGGAAGTAAAACTGTCCTTCATGTGAGCTTGACAGGTAAAATTCTATGTACGTAGACATTATCGTCCCATAAGCGTTGGTAGTTACAGTCTCATATGATCTTAAATCATGATTTTTTAACACTTTTATGTTAACTTTTAGTTTAAACGACTTTGAAATCACTTGATTTAGATTCTGGATAGATCTAGATCTACAAGTAAGCCAAGTACAGCGTGAAACATTCGTACAGGTGAGATTATATTATAAACAAACACAGAATCTACATGTACAAAGTTTATTTTCTTGGGAAGTGCATTGGCTCATAACGATTTAAGGTGAATGAAAGTATTTAAAAGCATTCTTACACGTTCATTCTTTATGAACTGTCACTGTAGACCTGATCCGGAGCTTTGATCTCTTACAACTTAAATTACTTCATAGGTGTGTGTGTAAGGTAAGCTAAGTTTTCATGTAAGAATGAATTTTTATATTCCTTGGATTCTTTAATATTTTCTTTTGTGTGATGAAACCCAGAGATCATCTTAGTTCTAGAGGTAAGTAACATTCCTTCAAATCTGTTAAGGCCCATAGAGCTGGATATCCCGGTTTCATTAGTGCGAAGCGGAACAGGTGATAATAATCACTTTCTAGACAGGACACTTGTCTGATACATGTTTTCACTCGCAAGCTAGTGCTTGACCTGTTTTCTCCTTGTTCTAGTGATGAACCTGCGTGTTAAGTATCTTTCCCAAGGAAAACAAAGTTTGGGCCTAGCTTTGCTAGGATTCAAACCTGGACTTCATGATCCCCAGTCTGACAGCTTATCCCTCTGATGCTGGCAGTTCTGCATGTTGGGTAAAATCAAATCAATTTGTATGATATTTGTCATTTTTCCACCGAAGATCACGTACAGCTACGGAGAATCAAAATGCCAAATATTCATCATCATTTTTTCCCCCTGCTTTTTTATGATCATACCAGTCAGTAGAACATTAAAGTGTCTCCTTTATTACAATAGTCATTAGACTCTACATTTTGAATAAATTTGCTTTTTATAATAGCTATCGTGCAAACAATCAGGTGATATAGGACATGCTTGCTGGGTCCTTGACGAGTTTTGAATTTGGAATCAATTAGCGTTTCATATGGCAAATTTTGTTTTGTTTTTGTTTTTGTTTTTTTTTGCTTATTATTAATAAATATATTTGTCAGTTTGTTTAGTTGTTAATCTTATGGTTTTTAATGGGGTAGGCATGGATTTATCACAGATAGATAGATCATAGTTATGTTTGATTAAGTTGATACCATGTGCTTGCTCAAAAAATGAAAACATCACCTTTGTCTTAAAACAAAGCATAGAAACTATGTGAAAAAGATATCAGTTGACAAAAAAAAGACTACATGATGAACAATTACAATTGGCTCAAACCTCAAATGTGAAATCAACAATATGTTTCGAAAACCTGGAAAAAAAGTGTGAAATTGTGATTAAAATTAACCATTACAATTAATTCAAATGTCAGACATCAAATGTAAAATTAACCCACAGAGAGAGAAAGAGAAGAGACAGGGTCAAATTTCTATCCCGCGACCCATACATATGACAAAGTGCGTATTTGGCTTAAGTGTTAACCACTTAAACTTAGTGTTCAGTTAACTTTGTAAAAAGGAACCACAGACTGGGCTCAATTTTCTCTTCACATGTAAGTGACTTCAGCTGTGTTTGTTAACAAAATCATGTCATTTTAACATTGTAGACATGGACCTTTTGTAGCCATCTTTAGAAAGCGCTGACTTTACTGGTTTCTTTCATTCTTTTTATTCTCTTACACAATTTTCATTATAGTGGACCAGTTTCTGTTGACACTCAGTTACCAGTGAGAATATTTAAAGGAATGTAAATCACTTCAATTTTTGCAAAATTATTTAAATTTTCTAAACTAATTTTAAATGCAATGGCTTACTAGAATTGTTTTTATAGACTGTAATTTATTAGCTTTGATTTGATTTGATTATATCCACATTGAAACTTATGTGATCTCGGTATTTTTTATAGGATTCTCAATTTTGCCCAGACTACCTTGTAAACAGCCAAGGGATCTTTAACATGCACATAGTGTTGTGATCTGCACAAGGGACCTCTTTTTTATCGTCCGTCTCCTGTAGGACTAGGTGTCGATCCACCTATCTGGACCAGGAGTTGGGTTTTTTACTAAAAAGAAAATTTGAGTAAATTATTCAACCTGTCAGGGCTTGAACCCAGGACCTTTTGGTTGAGAGGCTGACATTTTGCATTTGGATCACAAAGTCCCTAAATTGTCAGCATCTGTGAAAGAACAAAATGATAGGTCTTAATAAAATTTTCGTCAATGATTTATCATTTTCTTTCCTGTCAATTTGACAGTCATGTATTTAGGGCTATGTAGATATTAATTATAGCTGTATTTGAAAATCAATTTAAACGGTGCCATGATGTAAGGAAAACAAGGGTTTTTAAAAATTTATAATTATGATATACAGTCAAACTTGTCTAAAACACTTCTCAAGATGTAAACCCCTTAAAGGCGTTGTAGCTGAGCCGCAGTTTTGTGAGCTTGCAATCACGATGACACTGGTTCAAGCCCCATGGCTGGCATAGATTAGGTTTTTTCACAACATTGTACTCTTAGAAAAGGTACTTCACTCTACTTTCCTCACTTGACTCAGGTGTGAATGAGTACCAAGCTATAGGTAGAGAAAGATTCTGTCAGAGTGTTAATACAAAAAGCCTAACAGGCTTATGTACTGTATGCTCCCCAATGAATTGAGAAGGACTTTGAATGAAATGGCCTGCTTGATGATAAACGATGTACAGTCGGGGAGCCTGCACTTGTGCAGGAATACAGACTATAAATCCATCTTTATCTGATTTTTTTCTTTTTATATCAGTTCCCATTCTACTTTCCGGTGTATGGGTTTAGATACTGAAACGATCTCTTTCCAGGCTAACCTGTCATGGCATCTTCTGTGAAGATTAAATTTCTTTGTTTTAGCACTTTTTATATCTTCGCCCCACTTTCTCCGAGGTCCACCTTTTGGTTTTTTATCTTGGGCTTTAGCACTGTATGCTATTCTAGCTATTCTCTTTTCATTTATTTTTGTTTACATGCCCAAACCATCTGAATTGATTTATTTCTATCTTAGTTTTAATGTCATCTGCTTTGGTTTGATTTTTTATTGTTGTGTTTCTGAATTTGTCTCTTTTACTTTTCCCCTACTGCTCTTCTGAGATATTTCATTTCAGTTGCCTGTACTCTGCTGTATTCCCTACCGTCTAAGTCTAAGGTCCAGGTTTTACTGCCATAATGGAGAGTAGGACAATAAACTGTGTTGTATGCTGCCATTTTCGTTTTTGTTGACAATTCTTGTTTATCTACAAATGCTTTTCCTAGATAGTTATACTTTGTCATTATCTTTTGGATTCTCTGACTGATTTATTGTAAATGTGTGGTCCTGTACACTTCTCCTGGTCTGAATCTGCTCTGATGTTCTTCACTCTGATCTTCTACTCTTTTCCTGAGTCTCATTTCTAGCTTTCTGGCATACGCTTTTCCTGGTACGTAACCTTTCAGCCTGACGTTCATTGAACCGTTAACATACATCTCACTCAGTACAAAATATTGAGGGCTATATGAATCCGTGTATCCCTCGTTCTTTGTTTCTCCAGCTGACAATCAAGAATTAAAAAAAAATGAAAATATGACGTTTAACTTTGAATCACATACCGGTCTCAAAAAACGAAAAAGGCTGTGTTTTTTTAATTATTTCAATTTTAGACTCGGATCAAAATTACGGGGGAAACGGACTAATGGACTGATTATAGATTCGATTTTTAGTTTGTCAAGTTTGAGAGACTCGTTTAATTGTCCTTTGAAAAACGAAAGAACGAATAATAAACATATTTAAAAGACTCAGTGCACATTCAAAACTTTGGCTTTGATCACCACAACAACAAAAATTGCTACGATTTTAGAATTTAAAAATGTATTGACCTGAGAAGACTAAACAAATAACTGTCCTACACCAATATGAAGGATAATACTGAAATATAGACTGCGGTAAATAGGCCAGTTCTGGCTCAAAGGCAGTGATTCTGATACGCAAAATGCGACGCAGGCGATGGTCACTTAGTCTTGTCCTCACACGGTTTTTTTTGTTATGGTTCATTACTGAGAATGTCTTCTTGCAAAAAGTATGTCGAGCCAAATAAGCTCAGTATATTTTTTATTTTAGCCATTGTTCGAATATCTTGGAACCTGTCTTTATCCAGCTGGCGGGAACTGTTGGCACGAAGGCGACTATGACAATGACACTTGTCATACTACAACTCAATATGGACTCGAGTTGCAGATGGTCTTGGGCATCATCGGAATCCACAGAGAACAGAGCAGGAAAAAAGTGTGATCGTTTCAATAGCTGTAAAATCCTGAAAGCGTTGTTGAAACTTCACAGCTAGAGATGAGAGATATCCGCTGCATACTTCCTCATTTGCACACTGCTTGTTTTCTGGAAAGCCGGCCAGTATGTCCTGCAGCAACTAGAAATGTGGTATTGGGCTGCGGTTGTGATATGTGCCTTTGGAAAAGTTACAGCTTGGTCCCAAATGCTTTGATGTGGGAATACAGTTTGCTTACAACTAAATTTTGCCCTGAAATCTCATTTTCAGAGCGCTCAGATGTTGTGTTATGTCAACTAGAAATCCAAAATAAGCTAACCAAACAAGATCCAATAGTTCTTACGTCGGTTGCCAACCGGGCTTTGGTTTTGATTTTCTGTCAGGATTAACTCCCTTAGCCTTTGGTCAACCGAGACCCACCTGAAAGGCAGCAGTAGACTCATCATTATCTGTTGTCTTTAAAACGAAATTGGATGAGAGCGGCCATATATTTCCGTTTTAGACAGGTTCCACTCTAGACAGTTGAAACTGCATTTATAATACGTTTGATTTGATTTACCCACCTGACAGGTTTCTTTGACTGAACTCCATAAAGCATTTGACTGATTTGTTCATTGTTTTTGGTTTTTTTGGTATTCGAACTTTATTTTTAAAGTTGTATTTTTCTTCTTTGTATTCATGTTTTATTTGATAGGCTGCTTGGAATAAATGAATCATTTTGTTGAGGCCCTTCCAGTAACTCGAAAAGTAAACAACACTACACCCCGCCCTCCCCCTCCCCCTCCCTCTCCCCCACCAAAAAAAACCCCCAAACAAAAACAACAAAACAGAAGAGAAAACATTTATAAGCTTGTCTTAACTGTATTAGCTTAGTAAGAACCAGGAAGTTAGAAACAATTTATCATTTATTTTCAGTAAGGGATGTTATAACCAACTTTGAAGTCAACCAATGAGTTTTAGAAGCTTTTCTCAAAGCTATTATCTCATTTAAAGTTTCTAAAGCTTTCTTTGACCCATGAGTCGTTTCTAATTGCATTTGCATGCTTCTTTTATTGCTGTCAGTCTATCCCACTTATAAAAAGAACAAACGCAACCGAAAGAAATCTATCACACTTTGCTGTTTCCTTGTAAATGACTGGTACAACCTACTTTCTCTTTACAATGTCCAAAATACACTTTGAATCCATAAGCACAGCATTTTACTTGTGATTTCAATCAAGTAACTATGGTTTAACCAGGACATGTAAACACTTCACTATTTTTTTATATACATCCCTGATCGTAAGAGCAGGAGTAAATAGACATGAAACGTCAGTTAAGGAAGGGGTGAATATAATATGATGGATAAATCAAAGCCTGAATATGGCTTGGTGCTTTGGGCAATGTTCCATCTAAGCTGTGTGCGTGTGCGCGCGCATACCAAGGAACATTGGTCTCCAGCAAAGACCACATTTTACAATCTGAAGCTGTGTCTCAAGTATGTTGTGATGGATATTTTTCAAGAGTCTCCACTTTAAGCCATCAAGAATTAAGAATGCTGGCAAAAACAAAAGAAGATAATGGGAGAGAGAGAGAGAGAGAGAGAGAGAGAGAGAGAGAGAGAGAGAGAGAGAGAGAGAGAGAGAGAGAGAGAGAGAGAGAGAGTAATGCTATCTTAGAACCAGTAGTCTCCATTCAACATACATGTATATGACAATATAATGTACGCACAATGCACCACCACGGCTCCACAACCGTGCGAGGGACAAACATATACAACAGACTTGCAAGTTATCGTGGCCATCCCTCTTTCCATCCGTTAGGCCCCAATTTAAACGTCAAATACATGGAATCGCTTCCCTGCCAACGCTAGGATATTTATTTATATGTAATTTGTCCTTTGTCCGACCCAAGCTGCCATTTTCCATTTTCATCCCTCTCTCTGGCCTTCATCCGAACTATGGGACTAGGAATAATATATTTATACTAGAGTAGGCTATGCTTTGTTTCTTTTGACTGGTTCGTTAGATACCGCCCGTCGGTCATTATTTACCTTCTGCGATCCATTGTTTCAGCGCGTGTCGTCTTGGCCCACACTCCTCATCCCATTCCCAGTGATGTATTTGTATAGAATAACGTGGTATACACATGTATTTGGCATTTTCTGGCTTTTCCGTATTGTCAGCTTAACCTGCACGTTGTCAAATATTGTTTATTTGGATCCATGTGAATGTATGTAATCTTAATTGTAGATATATTGTAAATTCGACCTTTATTGTATATTGTTAGATCTATGTTTGCACGCAAATCAACATGTGTATATTATTTTGATATGTGTATATGCCTATCCATCTTCACAGCCTCTTAACTCTTATATGTCTATCTTATTCTTCATGGTAAACTCAATCCCTAAGTATTACTATCAGCTTCCGTCATTTGAATCGAACCGCAGTTTGTTAATCCAATTTTGATTTTAGAATGATATATTTAATCCTGTTTTTAATCTTCATTTCTATTGCTGGGGTTAATTTATGTTGGCAGTTTATTTCACAGCCTTAATGTACTGGGGTAAAATGAGTGCAAGTGACACAATACATAATATCCTATCTGTTTATCGGTCTATTTAAAATAGTATTTCTCTTAAGTACGCGAATGTGTATGTTAACGTGTTGACGTCAGATCAGTCAACAGGTAAATGCTTTACGCATGGTCTCGTAATGGATTCGAGATGTTGCCCGAGCCAAACGGCAAAAATATGGCGTCAGTTTTTTCCTTTTTGTTTTTGTTTTTGTTTTTCCTTTTCCCTGTCGCAGGTTACTTTAACGTTTCGGTGATTCGTGCTTGCCAAAATTGGGGGAATCTACGCCTATTAATCGTCATGAACTTTCCCAAGCCAACTCTCCTTCACTGCATTGCATTTTACTTCCCGTGCTGTGAGCGTGTGTGTGTGTGAGAGAGACAGTCGTTTGCCTGAACTGTGACGGCCAAACAGACTCTCCCGTGAAGTGGTGTCTGTCACATAGGTCTTTTGAAATATAATATTATCCCAACGGAGCTAGGGTCACGCACACACACTCTTAGAAATATATTACACACACATATTCACGTATGTACATACAAACACACACGCCCATAATATTTTATTTCTACTTCCTTCTTTCCTTTTGCCAACGCTAACAATCTGGATTACATATTGTGATAGTTTCGAGACTGCAAGGATGCTCAAAGGCTGTGTCGACTACTCAGAGCTGAGAGGAATACCGTTCTAGTATCTTTTGCCATCATTATTCAACAATTCACCAGGACACCATGGCGGTGAGTACTTGGTACAATTTATAATGTGTGTGTGTGTGTGTGTGCTGATAATACAATGTACTGATATTGAAATGTTTCTTCCATGCCAGTTATTTATTGCTTTCCGCTGCTACAGGGATGTAATTTTAAGTTTTGGCAGCTTTGCAAATTTTTGCCCCTTCAATGAATTTTATGATTCATTCAGCATTTCAATATTATATTATTTTAGGTGTCAATTTGAATGTGATCTTAAAGTAACACATACCTAGCGTACTTCCTTGAATAGTTTTAATTAGTATAATTTTCTTTTATCATCGGCATATTGCCCTTGCGTAAAGAAATATGTTTCTACACCATTGTTTTCGAGATTTCTAAAATCTTACACTCAAGTCCTCCCCATCCTGTCTGTTCCTGCTTCCTTTCTGTTCTCCGTCTGATGTCTGTTTGTCTGGAGGGTTTTCTTTCTTCATCCATTGTTTTACTATTTTTTCTTCTTTTTTTTTCCACGCTTCTCTCTCTGTCTCACTTTCCTCGTTCCACTTTTCTTTCTATCTTTCTTTCTCCTTTCTCTCTTTTTATCCCCCCCCTCTCTCTCTCTTTCTCATTCTTCTTCGATCTGTGTCTCGCTATCTCCTCTGCACCCCCCCCCTCTCTCTCTCTCGTCTCCTCCTCCTTCTCCTCCTCTTTTCTCTCTTTCTCCATCCCATTCTTCATTCTCTGATTGTACGTTCTTCCGTGTCTGAGTCTCTCTCTCTCTCTCTCTCTCTCTCTCTCTCTCTCTCTCTCTCTCTCTCTCTCTCTCTCTCTCTCTCTCTCTCTCTCTCTCTCTCTCTCTCTCTCTCTCTCTCTCTCTCTATCTATATATATCTCTCTCTCTATCTCTCTATATATATATATATATATATATATATATATATATATATATATATATATATATATATATATATATATATATATATATATATATATATATGTATATATCGTTCAGACGCCTATTCATTGTATGTCTCCTTCCACCTTTATCTTATTATCCTTCGACTTGGTCTGTCTACCATTTATTTTTCTGTGTGCCACACGTCACTATTTCCTTTCAATCTACTTCAAATGTGTCCAAACTTTCTGTGGTTCAGTCGTTCTGTTTGCCTTTGCGTGTGTATAAATCTATCGGTCTATTCGTAGGGATGTTGGCATATTATTCTACTACTAAGTTTTACTTGTATCTTTTTGCTCTTTAATTTTATTTGGCATCTCGTTGTCTTCGATTTATTCCTACTGTGATCAAAGCATATAACTCGGTGAGGCAAATTTAAGATAATTCAAAAATATATCTCCCTATTCCTTTATTTACCATTCGCATTTCTTATGTGCGCTCAATATTATGCATGTATAATATTATACCTATACCTTCGACGTATCTCCCTCTGATTCCTATCTCCCTCTCCCTGTGTCTTTTTTTCTCTCCTTCCCTTTTTCCTGCCTCTGTGTTGACCACTATCTACATGTTTCCCTCAATCACTCGCTGTCTCTCCCTCTCACAGTCTGTCTGTCTGTCTGTCTTTCTCTGTCTCTGTCTGTCAGTCTTTCTCCGTCTCTGTCTGCCTGTCTGTCTATCTGTCTCTCTCTGTGTCTCTCTGTCTCTGTCTGTCTGTCTGTCTGTCTGTCTGTCTGTCTGTCTGTCTCTCTCTCTCTCTCTCTCTCTCTCTCTCTCTCTCTCTCTCTCTCTCTCTCTCTCTCTCTCTCTCTCTCTCTCTCTCTCTCTCTCTCCCTCTCTCTCTCTCTCTCTCTCTCTCTCTCTCTCTCTCTCTCTCTCTCTCTCTCTCTCTCTCTCTCTCTCTCTCTCTCTCTCTCTCTCTCTCTCTCTCTCTCTCTCTCTCTCTCTCTCTCTCTCTCTCTGTGCGCATGATAGTGTATATTATTGTTGGTATATAAAGTCATTTTTTGTTCTTTGTCTGCTCAAAGCAGAAAATACTAGGGGAAAAACTCATCCCACAACAGAACATTAAGAAAGTATAATTTTGAGGTCCAGTGGTTTAACACATACATAGAATATATATGTATGTATATATATATATATATATATATATATATATATATATATATATATATATATATATATATATATATATATATATATATATATATATATATATATATATATATATATACACACACATGATAGCACTCAGACATACACAGTCTTGGAAACTAGATCTTTCACGTTCACGCATAGAATTTCAAACGTTGTTAAGTACGTTTTCTTTTTTTTCTTTTTGTGAGGTCATTTGCGCCTGCATCAGACTTTCCTCTTAAGCTGTTTATTGTTTACATTTGTGGGTTGTTGTTGTTTTAAAATGAATATATCATGTTTGTTATCTTGGCTAAATTAATCTCAACGTTTAAGAAAGTCGAATGACTCGTATTTGGTTTGTTTTGTAGCTTTTCAATGACACGAGTTGACATTGAAGTGTTGGATTCTTTGTCTCCATTGATTTTAGCTATACAATTGTCAGGTTTGTTTCTTTTGGGGTTGTTGCTTTTTTTGTTTGTTTGTGTATGTGCAGTTGTTGTCCTTCTCACTGTCATTAGTGGATCGTTGGCGGGAGCTTCTGGTCGGTCCTACTTCTTTCCTTTCACTCTTTCTCTTATCAATAAATAGTATGTTGTTGTTGTTTCCTCTTAATTCACCCCGAGATCACCGCATATGGTGAACGGGATGAACTTCAATCGATCAATGTCATTACGTTTTGTCGTTGTGTTGATGTTTGCTCCCATTCCGATCCAAGTCATTAACTTACTACAGTGTACTGGATTCGGATCGTTTTGCGTCTTCTCACGGTTGTGACGCATAATACGCACATCGATGTTGTTTTCCCCTAGGAGTCTTGTCGTAAAAGCATAGGCCAACTGTCCTGACTCACCTCATTACTACTGGCTATGGGGCCTTCGGCCAACGTTCTCGTGGATTAATAACTTATAAATATTCTTTCTTTTATCAGTTTTTTTGTTTGTTTATTCAGTGCAGCTTCTGATATTTCACTCAAATTGAATATGTATATTGAAAGAGTATATACTATATGTCTAAATGTCTCGTGGATTAATGACTTATCAATATTCTATCTTTTGTCAGTTTTTTGTTTGTTTATTCAGTGAAGCTTCTGATATTTAACTCAAATTGAATATATGTATATTGCAAGAGTATATACTATATGTCCATATGTCTCGTGGATTAACGACTTATCAATATTCTTTCTTCGTCAGTTTTTTGTTTGTTTATTCAGTGAAGCTTCTGATATTTAACTCAAATTGAAGATATGTATATTGCAAGAGTATATACTATATGTCCATATGTCTCGTGGATTAACGACTTATCAATATTCTTTCTTCGTCAGTTTTTTGTTTGTTTATTCAGTGAAGCTTTTGATATTTCACTCAAATTGAATATATATTGCAAGAGTATATACTATGTGTCCTCATGTATGGACATTTCGTGTGGCATTTGTTAAGTCCTATTGTTAGTTGATGAAGATTGTTGTCGTCCCTATTATGTTTTAATGGTAGACCTAGTAGTAATAGTAGTAGTAGTAGTAGTAGTAGTAAGTAGTAGTAGTAGTAGTAGTAGTAGTAGTAGTAGTAGTAGTAGCAATAGCAATGGTAGTAGTAGTTATAGTAGTAGTGATGTGGTGCATGCAGTAGTTTTAGAGTAGCAAATATTTTGATAGTACATGTAGTAGTAGTAGTCGCAGTAGCAGTGGTAGTAGTAGTTTGTTATCCACATTGTCCCCACAGGCGGCGAGGAAAAAGTGCGGTTACGGGGTTCGATCGAACTTCAGGGGTTTCGATAAATCAGTCCCATGGGTTTGGCGGAGGTCAAGACAAACCTACTCTGTGGACAAAAGGCCTTAGATTTACTTCCTTATTTTTTGTTTTCGTTTTCTCCTTCTCTGGCATTTTCCTTTCTTTTTTCTTTCCATCTGTCTTCTTTTGGTGATGGTTTAGTTGGGAAAGGCGAGGAGATTGGGTTTTTTTAGGGTTTTTTCTCCATAGATTAGTACATTGTCCCTTTACAGCAGGATTCTACTCAAATGTAAATATTCAAACCCTGTAAATCTTGTACATTGAAACACATTTTATACATAATATAGTTTCAATGTTTTATTTTTTATTAACGTTATTTGAGATTTGTGTGTGTGTGTGTGTGTGTGTGTGTGTGTGTGCGTTGGTGTCTGTTCGTGTCTGTGTGCGTTTCTGTGTGTTAAATTCTATGCTTTATTGCATCATGTGATGCTCCATTCATTAGCTGTTACGTTCATATAACACGGGTCACTCATGCGCACCATCGATTGTAGCCGGGTTTCCCTTGAAGGCGGGAAGATACACCTCAAGTTCGGTGTTCTTACTTATTGTCGTACTTCCACGATCAACCAGGATGCTCGATCACGTTACGAAATGCAATTTTATTACTATGATCTTTCTTTGAAATCCACATCTTTTCCCACAAGGGCAATCCGGCATCAGCTTCCTGAAATAATTGAGATGATGGCGTAAATCTTCTTTAAACACAAACTGGCGCCTGTTTCATGGGTTGATGGACTATAGCTCTAATCCTGGCTTGGCAAGAAAAACGTTGTCAGCTTAAGACTAACGTCTGATTCCATTCATATAGACTGAACCTTACGCTCTGGCCTATATGAAATCGACAATACCCTATGAGTCTTGGGCACATGTGATGAAGGGTACATATTGTTTTTCAAACATGCAGTTTGAAAGGCTATCAATACACATTTTAAAAAAGTATCTCACAAATCCAGACATCACCGTTTATTTATGGTGGCTATGGCTGAACAAACAAACAAGCAAACAAACTTGCATCGTCCTCATGTATATTATTATGGTAGCCGTGGTACAGCGCCCCTATATATAACCCCGGATTGTCCGACGGGTTCTTCACTTTTCTCGTGAGTGGTTGGCGGACTGTGCTGGTAGGTCCTACTTCTTTCCTTTCCCCTCTTTCACTTACATTTTAGCTTGTTGTTGTTTCCGCTTAATTCACCGCATATGATAGTGGGGGTAAATTCCAATGAAACAAGCTTTCGTTTGTCTCGGTCGTGAGCCAGGTTTTGGACATTCTGGGAAACGCTCTCCCCTGTCCACTCCGTATTGTCACTTTCTCATGTTTTCCCCTTCTGTAGTATTTTGTAAAATAATTTTCGAAAGGCCATTGTATCCATTAGTATGGCTGTAACAATTCAACTTCCTTCTCCTCAATTCAACGTCCTTCTCACAACGGTCAGCAGATCTACATAATGCAGGGTGTACTTTTTGCCCTCTTCTCCTGACGCCATCGGGTTTATTCTTTTTTTAAGTTGACATGTCACCAAATGCCGAGACTCGCCTAACCATGGCTTGCACATAGTGATCAGTCCGTGGCTAGTTTCTTCTTTCATTTTCTCTTTTCGACATAACATACCACCCCCACCAGGTGAGTATATAATTAACACTGATAAGTCAATCATTTCCTGCTGGAGGATACATTCCCAATCGCGTCCACTGTTTTCTTTGCCTGGAATAATTATTCCAAGTTAGATAATTAGAATTAAGATTCAGCAACTGTGAAATTAACATTCTATATTTTGTTTTCAATAGTCGCCATCTACCCGTGCATTGGACCAAAATCATATCGTGGCTGTTTCTATTTTTACTTGTACATGTGCGAACTGATGATCCTCTCAGAAAGCACTCCATTATAAATTTTTGAACAGTACTATGCATCACAAAACACCATTGATTTGTTTTTTGGATTAGCTATCTATGGATACTTTGCAGTGAAAACAATTTCTTTTACCGGTAAATAAAGAGCCAAAACAATTAGAAGAGATAAAAAAGAATGAAAGACAGCAAGAACGAAATATTGTCTTGACACTCAAATATACCCAGATTACGTCTTTACATTACATTGATTGAATGGTTTGATTTATAATAATCTACCCGATGTCTCCTACCACACACTTTACTCGCTTATCCTCGTTGTGTTTGGGCAGCACATAAGGCCGACACAGTGGATCACCATTGAACACGAGCAGACGCAAATTTTGTCATCTGCTTCCACGTCCATCCCTGGATCTTCATCTCTTTTTCGAGGCTTCTCCTCCGGGTTTCTAGCTGGCGACCTCTCTTCCTTGTTCCATTGCAGAGATGGCATCGGCTTTCATCGTAAGGATGTGACCAACCCACTTCTGTTCTCCTACCACATTAAGGCATATTTTCCGAAAACTTCAATCTTACTGTGAATGTTCACATCCGCACTATTCACAGTATTCTTCTCATGGGAAGTGCCGGACTCATTTCAGTGCTAAACTGATGAAATGCTCTTTCGCCGTTCACATCATTCAGTTACGTCTGTCTAGTATGACCTTTAACTGCGTCGCATTTCATAACACAAGATAAACGTTAAATCGTCCATTAGCCGTCTCCCGACTATATCCGGCTTTTATCATAGGAAATACTTGATCCATGACCTTTTTTATTTCCTGTGTACCACTGCATTCAAAAGTTATAGAAAGCGATGTTTTAAGTTTTCTTTCTCTTTTGTAACGCAGCCAGTGTTTGGTTTGATAATGCATTCAATTCAATTCAATTCAATTCAATTCAATTCAATTCAATTAATTCAAATATTTATTTCATCAGAAAAATTGGAAATTTATTGGGGTGAATGAAAGTGGATGCTCTAAATAAATAACATTTTTATACCGTTTCATCGACAAGACAATCTGCTTTCTTGTATTAGTTGTGTGTTTTATGGTCGAAATTTTTCACAATCGTTATCTTAAACACAATGGGATTGTGAAAGCTTACTTCTCTGTTCTTCACTGTAGTTTTGTTTGCAGGACAGGACAGTATTGTTGTGTTTATCTCGGTTAGGGTATTGTTGGGTTAGTTTAATGTGGTCGTCTAACCCACAGCGTGTCGCATTGTTTGGCTCTGCTTAAATTCCAAAAATTAATCTTGTTTTGTTTCTCGAAATCCCCCCACTCTTTCTCTCTCTCTCTCTCTCTCTCTCTCTCTCTCTCTCTCTCTCTCTCTCTCTCTCTCTCTCTCTCTCTCTCTCTCTCTCTTCCTCTCTCTCTCCCTCTCTTCCTCTCTCTCTCTCCTCTCCTCTCCCTCTTCCCTCTCCTCTCTCTCCCCCTCTCTTCCCTCTCCCCCTCTCTCTCCCTCTCCCCTCCTCTCTCTCTCCCCTCCCCCTCCCCTCTCTCTCTTTCTTCTCTCTCCCTCCCCCACTCTCTCTCTCTTTTCTCTCTCTCTCTCTCTCTCTCTCTCTCTCTCTCTCTCTCTCTCTCTCTCTCTCTCTCTCTCTCTCTCTCTCTCTCTCTCTCTCTCTCCTCCCAAGCCGCAAGTGCATTGAGACGATAAGACGCCAAACCTAACGAAATGGAAACTTTCGTTCTCACGATCTTGGTACTACCTAATCCAGCACAGCGAAGGACTTCAATACTATTCAGATGGTTCTTATCATGCCATATTATTATAATATACGAGTATATATGAAAGTTTTCATGTTGTTCAAAATGTCACCTTGACGTCGCTTTGTCTCTATGATTCTTCGGCTTCAGGATTTTTCATTCGGTTTGCCAAACCTCATTCAAATAAACTTGGTGTTCTTCGTTGGGGTATGCCGCTAACAACTATGAAGGTTTTGTAAAGGAGCAGAGTGCTGCGTCTCACATCCCCATCCGCCTTTTCATGTGCGTGTTTTTCATCATCACAAGGTGTAGTGTATAATACGTTGCCTTTTTTTGTATACTCTTGTACAGTTTTTTTTACCTTTTTGCGCAAGGCATTTTCTTTTGAATACAACTTTTAAGCAGTTGAAATGAATATATTATGTATTAATGTTATCGCCTGCTTGCATGCATTTTTACCACTGTCTCTCCGTACATAACTTCGAGTTAGGGATATGATTATTTTAGATACACCTTTTAAATGAAGAATGTATCACAAATAGAGTTTCCCAGGGTGGCGACTTGCAGTGAAGTCGCTCAAATGCTAACCACCTGCGTTTATGTCATCAATTATGTTCACAGCAGTTTGGGTTACTTGCCCTTCGTTGGTGTAAAGCGGTAACTGCAATTTCGCCAATAATCAGCCATTGGAACCGAGTAAAACCTCTCGATGGCCTTAAATCGATTTGCAGACTCGATGATGTTTCAGGACTTATTTGTGTATAGTTGATTTAAGAAGAGGTTAATAGAAAGAAAATATTACAGTTTTTCAAAGTGGGGTGGAAATCAGATGAACGAAAAACATCAGTAGATCAATAATTGGGGACACAGGATTTGAACACAAAGCAGCAACGGAAAATGCGATGGAAATGTATTTGTTAAAAAGAAACATAAAAACCAACTTACCGATAGCTCATAACATTAACAAAGTAGTAAGATAGTAAGAACAAGAATACTTGTAACATGACCTTTTGGAACGATGGTTGTCAGAATAACTCCACAATGGAGAGTGTGGTGTGAGGAAAGAGGCGATAAGTGTTGAAAAGGGAAGAGTGAAGTACCAATATCCCATAAAATGTAGGGGGACAACGCAAGCTAACCGTGACGGCCCAAAAGCAGTAGATCTAGATAAAGACATGGAAAGCAAGCCTATAACTAATTGACTCAGACGTGGAAGGCAAGGGATATGCTAGTGATTTCTTTTCTAGCCTTTTTCGTATCCCAATCCCAAGCTTTGGAGTCGAGACTTTTTTTGTCTTTGTCCACACGGTCTTTAAAGAAAATTGAGGTAGTCGCTAGCATGCTCTTTATGTAAATCCCCCTGATATTTTCTTGGATTTCTGATAAGTTAAATAGTAGTTTCCAGGCATAGAGGCCAATAGAGTCGGAGCATATTCTGATTTCTGCGTTGTTAAACAGATGTGAGGGTTTGTGGGCGCTGCTTACTTCATCCCTTTCCACTTATCTTTTCATCTTGCTTTCACCTGTGAATTCACTATGAGATCACCGCATATGGTGGGTGGGGTAAATTTCAATGAAAAAAAGTTGAACGTAACAGGGAACTTAAAATCACCCCTTGAACAATGCGCTGGTTCATCGCAGGCTTTACCTCTCAGGTCTAGCTTTTTGGGTGTTACTAGAAGGATGCGATAATATGCCTGTGCTAAGAACATATTGGGGCTGGCGAAGATTCGAGCCCCCGAACCTCATATTCCCGTGTCTGAGCAATCACCACTTGAACGCCCAAACCACATTGTTTCCGATAGAACTGGTTGCGAATGTAAGCATACTACTTCTGCCCAGAGGAAAGGAGCAAACAAGATTTGAAGAAAAAAACTAACTATCAGCAAGCACACACACAAGCCTGTTCATTGAATCTAGAGCAATAATTTATCTGTTACGTTATTGTACTACTGGTAGAAGCCATGGGGTCTCATGGTATCAGTTGGTCTGATAACCAAGCGTATACACACACACATACAATCTGTTCTTGGCTATTAAAAGATAGCAAATTCATGTACGCATACACTTTCGAGAAG
>JAXRKP010000519.1:277500-282454 GCA_037039925.1 Doris montereyensis
AGAGAGAGAGAGAGAGAGAGAGAGAGAGAGAGAGAGAGAGAGAGAGAGAGAGAGAGAGAGAGAGAGAGAGAGAGAGAGAGAGAGAGAGAGAGAGAGATGTAACCAATATTGAGACAAGACGTTTACCCTTAGACGACGACAGACTTCAACAAACTGATGGGATTGTTTGATGACAGAGGGGGATGTTTACCGCCTTCTCTCATGCCAAATAGACAACTCCCATGTCCTTCAGGCCAGGCATTGGGAGACCCAACTGTGATCATTTCATGGCAGAACACAACGAAAACAAAACACAAAAACAGTTAAGAATAACAGACGGTCTCCAACGGTCTCACTCTAGGGCCCCCTTCTCCTTTCCTTCTCGACATTATGAGGGCACTCTCCACATCTCATCCTGGAAAAGAAACGAAACAAGAAAGACAAACATTTCAAAGACACAGAATGACCCTCCGTCACTACCCCACATCTACTTTGCGAAGACAAAAACTTCAACAACAACAACAGCAGCAACAAAAAATAGCAACAACCATAACAGCAAAAGCCAACACAAACAAATACAAAAGAAAAAATGAGCAAACAATAGAAAAAGCAACAACACCTCTGTGACAACAGCCACAGTGACCAGAAATAAATGGAACATAATTCTATAAGTACGTGACGATGTGTCGTCATCATCTTGTTTGACATATATATGTGATAGACATGGACTTTTATTTCCCTTTAGTCCCTTCAGTTCTCTCGGTTGTGACCAATAGTTGGCGTTCGTTCGAAAAGAACTAGATCTACATGTATCATGGCATTGTTAAAATGATTTATACACAGCTCACTGTTTACCGCTAGTCGGGGTCGTTTACACTAACAGATTGCTTATAACGTTGGACTTTGAAACAGTGGCCTAACAGTGAACGCCAAACAGGCCCTGAATGATTTGAAAATGAACGTACTGGGTTGCTCTTCCGGCACAGCTGCATTGCTGAGTAAATTGTAGACAATAAATTGCACTGGAGCCGTCATGGCAGAGTAGTATATCCAGCAGTGCTATAATGTCATATGGTAACCAGTTTTTTATAAGTCAAGATAATTCTGATGGTCGTAATGCAATTTTTCTTCTCTTTTTTTTTTTTATTCTTGTCTTTTTTCTTTTTGTTTTGCATTTTGAAAACAAGTTGCACGCGCCCGTTTGTTGACCACACGCAGAAGTGTGCAAGCGAACGCGCAGGCGTCGAAGGAGTTGGATCTCGCAGACTAAGAAAAGATGTCCAGAAAATATAAACCAGTTCACTCACGGTTCGGAGGGCAACATGAATGGATGAAGGAAGCAGTTATGTAAGCGAAGGAAGACCGTATTTTTAGGGAGAAAGGAGACTATTATTTTGCATCTGTCTAACCGGCAAAAATCAAACCGACAGCTTTGTTAACGGAATGAGTACCAGCCTGACGATCCTGTCTAACCGTGTTCCAGTTATCGGGGAACTTGAAAGGATTCAGATTATGCCCCATACCTGAGAACTGAAAAAGACAAAATCTCATATAAACCTCATGTTGGCAGGCCTTGTGTCTGTTCCAAGGCTGTTCTCTGTGGGGAAACAAATCCATGTTTTTTGGATATCCACCATGATCTAAGTCCACAATTTATGACATGGTAGGAGTAAGAACTGAAATCAGGTACACGCACAGACAGACTAGCTGTAATAGTATCAGAAACTAGAGCAAGAAAATAGACATAGCCTAGACAGTTCAGACAGTCACACCTTGCCTGAGTCAATTGGTAACATCACTACACTTCATAGCCTAGACAGTTCAGACAGTCACACCTTGCCTGAGTCAATTGGTAACATCACTACACTTCATAGCCTAGACAGTTCAGACAGTCACACCTTGCCTGAGTCAATTGGTAACATCACTACACTTCATAGCCTAGACAGTTCAGACAGTCACACTTCATGAGTCAATTGGTAACATCACTACACTTCATAGAACGCAGACAGTCACACCTTGCCTGAGTCAATTGGTAACATCAAACTTCATAGCCTAGACAGTTCAGACAGTCACACCTTGCCTGAGTCAATTGGTAACATCACTAAACTTCATAGCCTAGACAGTTCAGACAGTCACACCTTGCCTGAGTCAATTGGTAACATCAGTACACTTCAAAGACAGTTCAGACAGTCACACCTTGCCTGAGTCAATTGTAACATCACTACACTTCATAGCCTAGACAGTTCAGACAGTCATACCTTGCCTGAGTCAAATGTAACATTACACTTCATAGCCTAGACAGGGGTGACAGTCACACCTTGCCTGAGTCAAGTAACATCACTACACTTCATAGTAGACAGTTCAGACAGTCACACCTTGCCTGAGTCAATTGTAACATCACTACACTTCATACAACTGATTCGTCTAAGAACGCGTGTTTGCCGGTATTCACAAAATTTTAATTCCCAGTCAAACTTTGCAGCTGATGTCTCAAGAACCAAGGACGCGGTGCAGTCAATAGTGTAAAGAATCAGACGCATTAAAATGTAAGATGGGTGCAGGTGAAAGATCTTAAACAGTGTCGTCATTAAGCAGGAGGGGGTGCGATGTGAAAGATCTTAAACAGTGTCGTCATTAAGCAGGAGGGGGAGCGATGTGAAAGATATCAAACAGTGTCGTCATTAAGCAGGAGGTGCGATGTGAAAGATATCAAACAGTGTCGTCATTAAGCAGGAGGGGTGCGATGTGAAAGATCTTAAACAGTGTCGTCATTAAGCAGGAGGGGTGCGATGTGAAAGATCTTAAACAGTGTCGTCATTAAGCAGGAGGGGTGCGATGTGAAAGATCTTAAACAGTGTCGTCATTAAGCAGGGGGGGGGCGATGTGAAAGATCTTAAACAGTGTCGTCATTAAGCAGGAGGGGGTGCGATGTGAAAGATCTTAAACAGTGTCGTCATTAAGCAGGAGGGGGTGTGATGTGAAAGATCTTAAACAGTGTCGTCATTAAGCAGGAGGGGTGCGATGTGAAAGATCTTAAACAGTGTCGTCATTAACAGGAGGGGGGGCGATGTGAAAGATCTTAAACAGTGTCGTCATTAAGCAGGAGGGGGCGATGTGAAAGATCTTAAACAGTGTCGTCATTAAGCAGGAGGGGGTGTGATGTGAAATATCTTAAACAGTGTCGTCATTAAGCAGGAGGGTGTGATGTGAAAGATCTTAAACAGTGTCGTCATTAAGCAGGAGGGGGTGCGATGTGAAAGATCTTAAACAGTGTCGTCATTCAGGAGGGGTGTGATGTGAAAGATATTAAACAGTGTCGTTATTAAGCAGGAGGGGGGCGATGTGAAAGATCTTAAACAGTGTCGTTATTAAGCAGAGGAGGGGGGGGCGATGTGAAAGATCTTAAACAGTGTCGTCATCAAGCAGGAGGGGGCGATGTGAAAGATCTTAAACAGTGTCGTTATTAAGCAGGAGGGGGGGGGGCGATGTGAAAGATCTTAAACAGTGTCGTTATTAAGCAGGAGGGTGCGATGTGAAACCCGCTATGCGCCATGTTTACATATTGTGAGTTTTTTTCACCATCTCGGACTTTGAATGAAGAGTCTTCTGATGATGAAATCATTTTTGTTCAAAACTGACCATGTCATATTACAATTCGGCTATAAACATCAAATTGATCGGCCATATTTAGAACTAAGGAAGAAAAAACTTGATTTTGTTTCTTCAAGTTATCGTTTTTAGATATAGCGGTTGTTGCATCTCACCCCCTCTTTTAAACCCATGTGACAAGTTATAACGAAAGGCTGAAATAAAACTAGCTGTCAACGATTTTAAATAATGGAAAAATTTTGATTGATATAGTTTAAAACAATGCTTTATTAAACTCTCCAAACTAAGTTCGTTGTAATTGTGTTTAATGGTAGCTCCAAAATAATACATGTATATTGCAATTGTGCGTTCGTGTATTGCAATTGTGTCTAGTTGAATAATCAACTTGTGTCTTAAATATGTTAAGTTGAAGAATCACCGTGTGTTGTACTTGTCTCTTGTTGAAGGATAACCATGTGTTGTAATTGTGTCAAGTTGGAGAATCACTGTGTGTTGAAATTGTGTCAAGTTGTAGAATCACCGTGTGTTGTAATTGTGTCTAGTTGAAGAATCACCGTGTGTTGTAATTGTGTCTAGTTGTAGAATCACCGTGTGTTGTAATTGTGTCTAGTTGTAGAATCACCGTGTGTTGTAATTGTGTCTAGTTGTAGAATCACCGTGTGTTTGTAATTGTGTCTAGTTGTAGAATCACCGTGTGTTGTAATTGTGTCTAGTTGTAGAATCACCGTGTGTTGTAATTGTGTCTAGTTGTAGAATCACCGTGTGTTGTAATTGTGTCTAGTTGTAGAATCACCGTGTGTTTTAATTGTGTCTAGTTCGTGAATAAGCCCGTGATTTAATTGTGTGTTGTAATTGTGTCTAGTAGTAGAACTTATATGTGATTTAACTGTTTCTAGTATCAGAACTTATGTGTGTTGTAATTGTGTCTAGTATCAGAACTTATGTGTGTTGTAATTGTGTCTAGCATCAGAACTTATGTGTGTTGTAACTGTGTCTAGTATCAGAACTTATGTGTGTCTAGCAGTAGAACCACCATGTGTTGTAATTGTGTCTAGTAGTAGAACCACCATGTGTTGTAATTGTGTCTAGTAGTAGAACCACCATGTGTTGTAATTGTGTCTAGTAGTAGAACCACCATGTGTTGTAATTGTGTCTAGTAGTAGAACCACCATGTGTTGTAATTGTTTCTAGTAGTAGAACCACCATGTGTTGTAATTGTTTCTAGTAGTAGAACCACCATGTGTTGTAATTGTGTCTAGTAGTAGAACCACCATGTGTTGTAATTGTGTATAGTAGTAGAACCACCATGTGTTGTAATTGTTTCTAGTAGTAGAACCACCATGTGTTGTAATTGTGTCTAGTAGTA
>JAXRKP010000052.1:5000-7500 GCA_037039925.1 Doris montereyensis
CATCTAATAATAATAATAATAATAATAATGAATAGCATTTTTATAGCGCATATCCAAGAAATTACTTAATGCTCTATGCGCATTCAAAAAGAAAAGAAGTAGATCTATAATATTATAATTCATAATAGTATAGATAAAATGGTATACCAATTTCAATTACAAGGACAAGTATATAAATCATCAAAATTTACATTCAAATTAATGGTGAAACATAATACACAAATTTTGTCAAATGAGATATGCCATTTTGAAAAGATGGTGTTTCAATTGACATTTAAATATGTTGAGACTCTTTGCTTCTCTAATTTCCCTGGGTAAATCATTCCACACAACAGGGCCAACATAAGAAAATGAACGTTCGCCATACCTTTTGTAAGAGGGAGAAGTTCTTTCATATCTTAATTTGTCACTCGACGATCGCAAAGTGCGAGAAGGGCGGCGAAGATTCAAAAATTGTGACAAATAGAGTGGTATAGTTCTAATAGAAGATTTAAAACAAAAAAGAGCAATTTTATAAGTGATACGGTCTTTGACCTGCAGCCAATGTAATTTCTTTAGATCTTGCGTTACATTATCTCTTTTACTCTTTTGACAACGACTCTTGCTGCATTGTTCTGAACTACCCGGAGTCGTGATAACAGTCCTTTTGGGAGTTTGGCAAAGAGAGAATTACAATAATCAATCTTTGAAAGGACCAAAGACATCATTAATGTTTTAGTCACATCAAATGTCAAAAATTGCCGAACGTGGCTTATATGTCTGATTTGAAAATTCAAGGATTTACAAAGAGATGTTATTTGAGATGTCATAGAAAAATCATTCTTTCTTAATCTTTCTCCTGAAATCATCGAGTTACCTATTTATCAGGGGAAAGCAAGCGAGCAGATGAAATCTCTCATGAACAGGAGAAGAATGGAACGACGTAAATTAATACTGTTTGTTTAGAAATAAATTATATACAAAAATAATTTGATGCAAAATGAATACATGTATTATTGATTTGATTTCTTTAACCTAATTGTCATTTCCATTCTATCAGATTCTGATGGTCTCTTGAAATTCTTTTTTCAAAACCAACTATTCAAACTGTTGAAATGACCGCTGTTGGAATTAAACGAACTAGGTATTACAAAGACAGGGATAAAGGATTCCATATTGGGTTGGGCCTTGTTTAACCCCAAAAAGATCTGGCAAATGGAACGTACCATTACTACTGGAACATTACAATGTTGTATGCGTCTTAGACCTAGGGGCCGTTCAAAGGAGTGAATTAGGTGAGTTGAATGGGCATTGGCCTGAGGGTGATGTTTTTCGTAAACAAGAAAGACCAATTCGAACCCCGCGTAACAATAGAATTGCAATCAAAGCCTGTCAACAAAGATGGAGTTAATTATCGATTACAGGTCCCTTCTACCCTCGGAGAAAAAGCATTCATCTCAAGGAAATAATCATGAAAAAACATTGGATAAGCATACTTAGTCCCGAGACAGACTAATTTTATGAATAATTGATGCGTGGAACAAGTGCCATTACGTTGGATAGTAAACTGTTCATTGGCTGCCTAGCGATTTCAAAGGAATTTCTAAACACGTGATAACAAATAAATGGCTAGAGGAGGATGCGAGTTTACAATCTGAATAGATTGTAAGGTTAATTGAACATGCCCTGTTGTTGTACAGGTTACGCCATTGAAAATACATGACAATGCCCACCAGGAACAATGAATCTTATACATAATGTATGAGCAAATACCCAACAGACATGTAATATAGGATATATATCATAGGATATCTATATAGCAGATATCGATGGAGGCTATATAGATATATAAATATATCAATATGTAGAAGTGTGTGTGTATGTGTGTGTGTGTGTGTAGAGAGACAGACGTGAGAGAGAGAGAGAGAGATCAGAGAGAGAGAGAGAGAGAGAGAGAGACAGACAGACAGACAGACAGACAGACAGACAGACAGACAGACAGACAGACAGACAGACATACAAAGAAATGATGGATAGATGGAAAGAGTCACTTGTTGAGTCTTAAATTCTCAGAAAGATTAACCCTCAAACATACACAGTGACTAGCCAAGCAAGAAAACAACAACAACGACAACAACAATAACAACAACAATAACTACAACAACAATAACAAAAACAACAGTAACAACAACAACAACAACAACAAAAACAACAACAACAACAACACTACCCTAACCCCCTACCTCCGTCCAGGAAAACTCCCAATAGCTCCCATTCCCTCAATGCAACGATTCTAGAAAAAATTATTGATTAACTCAACAATCCCCACCCCACACGCACGACACCACAGACAATACAAAGTATAAAAACTCTGATATTTATTCTATACCACTTCCAATATTTAAAAGATTTTTTCACGGATATTTTCTGAAAATTTCGATTTTAAGATTTCTCAATTTGAATATAATCAAATAGAATACCATTAAACAACAACCATATAATAAAATACATGACACAATAC
>JAXRKP010000052.1:12500-35000 GCA_037039925.1 Doris montereyensis
CTTTAGGTGTCGGAGATAGAAGACTACACAGAGATAGTAATATAGACTTTAGGTGTTGGAGATAAAAGAAGACTACACAGAGAAAGTAATATAGACTTTAGGTGTTGGAGAATAGAAGACTACACAGAAAGTAATATAGACTTTAGGTGTCGGAGATAGAAGACTACACAGAGATAGTAATATAGACTTTAGGTGTCGGAGATAGAAGACTACACAGAGAAAGTAATATAGACTTTAGGTGTTGGAGATAGAAGACTACACAGAGAAAGTAATATAGACTTTAGGTGTTGGAGATAGAAGACCAAGGGATAATAACATACACTCTAGGGCAGCGGAGATAGAAGACCAAGGGATAATAGCGTACACTGTAGGTAGCTGAGATAGAAGATCAAGGAAAATAGCATACACTGTAGGTAGCGGAGATAGAAGACCAAGGGATAATAGCATACACTGTAGATAGCGGAGATAGAAGACCAAGGGATAATAGCATACACTGTAGATAGCAGAGATAGAAGACCAAGGGATAATAGCATACACTGTAGATAGCGGAGATTGCAGACAAAGGATAATAACATAGAATGTAGGTTACGGAGATAGAATACTAAGGATAATAGAGGTAATGACATAAGATAATATGAAAGTCTCATAGAAACAAAGACGAGATAAATACAAGGAATAGACATAAAAAATCCTGGCCGCAGCAGGATCGAACCCGCGACGTCTGCGTCGGCACCCATCGCCTCCCCATGAAAGAAAGTGTGTGCTACCAACCGAGCTAACTACGCTCGCTGTTAGCTGGCTTTCTTTCATGGCGAGACAATGGGTGCCGACGCAGAGGTCGCGGGCTCGGTCCCCCTTGGTGACCAGGATTTTTTATGTCTATTCCTTGTATTTGTCTCGTCTTTGTTTCTATGGGGCTTTCATATTATCTTGTGTCGTTATCGTTATCTTACTTCTCACATGGCCCTTGCCTCACTGTTTGTCTTAATCTAAGGATAATAGTATATACTGTAGGTTACCGAGATAGAAGACCAAGGATAATAACATAGAAGACAAAGGATAATACCATAAATTGTAGGTTACGGAGATATAGGACCAAGAATAATAAAATAGACTTCAGTTAGCAGAAAAAGAAGACCAAGGATAATAGCATATACCGTAGGTAGCAGAGACAGAAGACAAAAGATATTAGCATAAATTGTAGGTTGCGGAGAAAGAAGACCCGGATAATAGCATAAACAGTAGGTTACTGAGATAGAAGACGAAGGGATAATAGCATAGATTGTAGGTTACTGAGATAGAAGACGAAAGGATAATAGTATAGACTGTAGGTTACGGAGATAGAAGACGAAAGGATAATAGTATAGACTGACGGAGATAGAAAGACGAGGAGATAGAAGACGAAAGGATAATAGTATAGACTGTAGGTTACGGAGATAGAAGACGAAAGGATAATAGCATAGACTGTAGGTTACGGAGATAGAAGACGAAGGATAATAGTATAGACTGTAGGTTACGGAGATAGAAGACGAAAGGATAATAGCATAGACTGTAGGTTACGGAGATAGAAGACGAAAGGATAATAGCATAGACTGTAGGTTACGGAGATAGAAGACGAAAGGATAATAGCATAGACTGTAGGTTACGGAGATAGAAGACGAAAGGATAATAGTATAGACTGTAGGTTACGGAGATAGAAGACAAAGGGGTACTAGCATAGACTGTAGGTTACGGAGATAGAAGACAAAGGGGTAATAGCATAGACTGTAGGTTACGGAGATAGAAGACGAAAGGATAATAGCATAGACTGTAGGTTACGGAGATAGAAGACGAAAGGATAATAGCATAGACTGTAGGTTACGGAGATAGAAGACGAAAGGATAATAGCATAGACTGTAGGTTACGGAGATAGAAGACGAAAGGATAATAGCATAGACTGTAGATTACTGAGATAGAAGACAAAGAGATAAGATGAGCATAGATAATGCATAGCAGGTTACTGAGATACAAGACAAAGAGATAATAGTGTAGACTGTAGGTTACATGAGATAGAAGACAAAGAGATAATAGTGTAGACTGTATTGCAGAGATAGAAGACTAGACTGTAGATTACTGAGATACAAGACAAAGAGATAATAGTGTAGACTGTAGGTTACGGAGATAGAAGACGAAAGGATAATAGCATAGACTGTAGATTACTGAGATAGAAGACGAAAGGATAATAGCATAGACTGTAGGTTACTGAGATACAAGACGAAAGGATAATAGCATAGACTGTAGGTTACGGAGATAGAAGACGAAAGGATAATAGCATAGACTATAAGTTACGGATGTAATAGCAAGACAAAGGGATAATAACATAGACTGTAGGTTACTGAGATAGAAGACGAAAGGATAATAGCATAGACTGTAGGTTACGGATGTAGAAGACAAAGGGATAATAACATAGACTGTAGGTTACGGATGTAGAAGACAAAGGGATAATAACATAGAATGTGGGTTACGGAGACAAAGACAATGGGATAATAGCATAGACTGTATGTTACGGAGATAAAAGACAAAGAGATAATAGCATAGACTGTGGGTTACGGAGATAAAAGACAAAGAGATAATAGCATAGACTGTGGGTTACGGAGATAAAAGACAAAGAGATAATAGCATAGACTGTGGGTTACGGAGATAAAAAGACAAAGAGATAATAGCATAGACTGTATGTTACGGAGACAAAAGACAATGGGATAATAGCATAGACTGTAGGTTACGGAGATAAAAGACAAAGGGATAATAACATAGACTGTAGGTTACGGAGGTAGAAGACAAAGAGATAATAGCATAGACTGTAGGCTAAGGAGATAATAGACCACGACAGTGAAAAGTAAACGTTAATGCCTGATTAAAAATATCTATAAAAATTGTTTTCAGATTGAAGAGCAATAATTGAATACAATTTGCCTTAATCCATCTGTTCACCTATTAACATCCCCTCCCCCGCCCAAATCACTTGTGCCGTGTTCTCCTCCATTTACCTTGTATTTCGAATGCGCAATATTTCTGAGTTGTAATTTTTAATCTCTAACTCATTTTAGTTTGTTTACTCGCTTTTCTTGTTTGCAAACAATTCAGTTAATTGTGATCAACATTCAGAGATTTCAAAAATATGAAAACAAATTTCAAGCCTCTACTTTCTGTTACATAATTCATCCTACAAACCTCTCTCCTCTCTCTCTCTCTCTCTCTCTCTCTCTCTCTCTCTCTCTCTCTCTCTCTCTCTCTCTCTCTCTCTCTCTCTCTCTCTCTCTCTCTCTCTCTTCTCTCTCTCTCTCTCTCTCTCTTCTCTCTTCCTCCCTTTCCTCCAACGTCGACTCAACCGTCGCTGCTTGTGAAATGCATTCAACGCTAATAACAGTCATCCAGGAAATCAATCTTTTCAATTATCCTAATACTCAAATCATGAAATACTTTGACAAAATCACAACTTTCCCTAAAATATCGATATAGCACCATCCTAACCCCCCCCCCCCCCCATTCCCTCTTCTTTCACCAGTATAGTTGAATTATGACCATTTCCAATGGCAAAGCCTTCAACCAACACAAGAGGCTTAACTATCCAATCTCAGATCCACCCCTTCCACCACCCCCTTCCCTCTTATCTCTCACAAAAGAGGAGAGAAAAAATATCTTGAATAAACACTAGTTCGTCATCTTTAATGTCAGTTCAACTTTATTATAGTGACTAAAGAAAATCAATTTCCATTAAAATTCCCTCACATAGCTACATCAACTTTTTAGTTAAACTTTTTTGTTTTCTCTCAGATGTATTTTAAAACACAATTTAGGCTTTTATGACATCTTCGCTTTCAATGTTTCAGTACTTGATGCTAGCTAGAATTTTGATTAAGAGTTGATGCGGCCAGTGCACAAAAACACATCTCTGAAAGTCAGGATCAGAGAGAGAGAGAGAGAGAGAGAGAGAGAGAGAGAGAGAGAGAGAGAGAGAGAGAGAGAGAGAGAGAGAGAGAGAGAGAGAGAGAGAGAGAGAGAGAGAGAGAGAGAGAGAGAGAGAGAGAGAGAGAGAGAGAGAGAGAGAGAGAGAGAGAGAGAGAGAGAGAGAGAGAGAGAGAGAGAGAGAGAGAGAGAGAGAGAGAGAGAGAGAGAGAGAGAGAGAGAGAGAGAGAGAGAGAGAGAGAGAGAGAGAGAGAGAGAGAGAGAGAGAGAGAGAGAGAGAGAGAGAGAGAGAGAGAGAGAGAGAGAGAGAGAGAGAGAGAGAGAGAGAGAGAGAGAGAGAGAGAGAGAGAGAGAGAGAGAGAGAGAGAGAGAGAGAGAGAGAGAGAGAGAGAGAGAGAGAGAGAGAGAGAGAGAGAGAGAGAGAGAGAGAGAGAGAGAGAGAGAGAGAGAGAGAGAGAGAGAGAGAGAGAGAGAGAGAGAGAGAGAGAGAGAGAGAGAGAGAGAGAGAGAGAGAGAGAGAGAGAGAGAGAGAGAGAGAGAGAGAGAGAGAGAGAGAGAGAGAGAGAGAGAGAGAGAGAGAGAGAGAGAGAGAGAGAGAGAGAGAGAGAGAGAGAGAGAGAGAGAGAGAGAGAGAGAGAGAGAGAGAGAGAGAGAGAGAGAGAGAGAGAGAGAGAGAGAGAGAGAGAGAGAGAGAGAGAGAGAGAGAGAGAGAGAGAGAGAGAGAGAGAGAGAGAGAGAGAGAGCGAGAGAGAGAGAGAGAGAGAGAGAGAGAGAGAGAGAGAGAGAGAGAGAGAGAGAAAGAGAGAGAAGAACAGAGAGAGAGAGAGACAGAGAGAGAGAGAAGAGAGAGAGGAAGAAAAGAATAAGGACTAGAGAGAGAGAGAGAGAGAGAGAGAGAAACAAGAGAGAAGAGAAACAGAAGAAGAAAAAATAACCCCAGAGAGAGAGAGAGAGAGAAGAAGAGAGAGCAGAAGAGAGAAAGTAGAGAGAAGAGGCTGAGAGAGAGTGAGAAAGAACAATGAAAAGAAAAATAAGGACCAAAGTACCCTTCCCTAAAGAATCTGACAAAAACAAAGACAAAAAATAACCCCTGAAAAAGAAAAATACAGGAAAGTAAAAATATCCCCCTCTCCAACACCCCCCCCCCAATTAAAAAAACACTCCCAAAACATAAACAACAATACCAACAATGAACAAAACTATACCCTTAAAAAGTACCTCCCTCCCCCTAAACCTCAACCCCCCACCCCCAAAAAAAAAAAACCCAACAAAAAAACAACAAAAAACAACAAACGTTGAAAGAGTCTGCATGACAAAATGACAACTATATCTATATAGCAGTTGTTTAAGATGTTTAAAGTTATACACAATTTATTCAAAAATTTGTTCTTGCCTAGAGTTATAACAAGTTTAATGCTGAAATGTTTGATAAGTGAATTCAACGTTGGCTCTTTATAAACCACCCCTCCTCCCGCCCAACATATACATACACACACACACACACACACATACACACAGATGAGATATATAAACACATACACACACACAGATGAGATATATAAACACATACACACACACACAGATGAGATATATAAACACATACACACACACAGATGAGATATATAAACACATACACACACACAGATGAGATATATAAACACATACACACACACAGATGAGATATATAAACACACACACACAGATGAGATATATAAACACATACACACACACAGATGAGATATATAAACACACACACACACAGATGAGATATATAAACACACACACACACAGATGAGATATATAAACACACACACACACAGATGAGATATATAAACACATACACACACACAGATGAGATATATAAACACACACACACACACAGATGAGATATATAAACACACACACAGATGAGATATATAAACACACACACACAGATGAGATATATAAACACACACACACACAGATGAGATATATAAACACACACACACACAGATGAGATATATAAACACATACACATACACACACACATGGTTTTGCATGTAGTAGTATTTAGTAGGCCTATGTGTGATGATAACATGACATCTTGGTGTGTCTGATGTACTCGGTAGTCCAGAGGCAAGGCGTCGGCCTCTCAGTGGGTTCGAGTCCTGCCAACGGTTGAAAACATTTCTCGAGTTTTTATCGAGTAAAATCTACCCCCAGGTAGGTGTATCGACAGCTAGTCCCATCGAAGATGGACAAAGAAAGGAGGTCCGTGTGCAGACCACAAAACTCTGTGCACGCTAAAAATCCTTCGGCTGTTTAAAGGGCAGTCGGGGAAAAATTAATAATTCCTATCAAAAACCCTCAAGATTACCTTAGTTGTGATGTGGGTAAATCAAATCAAATCAAATCAAATCTGCTATTCGACTCTTCTGTCTGTCTGTTGATCGTACATCCGTCCATTTTTCTTCTTAATTAAATAATGATGTTGTCTTTCTTGTTGTGTTGTGTGTTTTGATGTGTCCATTATATAGATTTTTTTCATGACATCGTTTTGGTCAAGAGTGAATGTTGTGTTGTGTGTTTTGATGTGTCCATTATATAGATTTTTTTCATGATATCATTTTGGTCAAGAGTGAATGTTGTGTTGTGTGTTTTGATGTGTCCATTATATAGATTTTTTCATGATATCATTTTGGTCAAGAGTGAATGTTGTGTTGTGTGTTTTGATGTGTCCATTATATAGATTTTTTCATGATATCATTTTGGTCAAGAGTGAATGTTGTGTTGTGTGTTTTGATGTGTCCATTATAGATTTTCATGATTTTTTTCATGATGTTTTTAGCTAGATGATATTATGACACCAAGAGAGTTTTATTTGACATCCTGTCCGTCCACTTTTTGGATCCATCTTTTGAATATCAGCATTTCAAAATCAGTTTTGTTATTTATATTATTTAGTTTTTAAATAAATAACCATTAAGGGTACAGCCATATGCTGGTATGGAATAAATATAACCAGTTGATGTTTTGAAGACGAGATTCTTTTGATATGTCTTTTGTGAAGTCAGAATATCTTTCATTTCTAAAAAACCATGATTTATATCTAAAAAAAAAAAATGCGTTTGACATAGAAGACAAGTTTAAATATATATTTATTTTAGAAACATGAAGCTATTTTTATTAATGCATTGTCCTGGTTGATCATTGTATTGTAGGTTCAATCATTTTAAAAACTCCACGATTGTATTAATATTTATGGGGCATTTAAAGGTCAAATGACATATCTAGCCTCCAACACAATATGATGATGATAGTCTTAATTTTATAATAGACGTCACGTGACAATCATATTCGATGTGTACACATAGATATATCAGCAGAACAGTAAGATCACGTCTTCGATTTGTACACATAGATATATTTACAGTACAAGAAGATCATATTATTCAGTTGAGATCTATGTACATGATAACCAAGACTTAAATCTAAATGACCAAAAGATGTAAATCTAGGTCTGGTTTTGGAGTCGTTTTGTTCATCATGTATGAAAACCCCAGGGCACGCAGTCATCGTGGCGTAATGGTTTTAAGGCGAAGCAAAAGGAAGCAATAGGAAGTAGTCGGTGTGGGTTCGAATCACTGGGACGAAGTTTATTCCCCTTTATAATATATATATATATATATATATATATATATATATATATATATATATATATATATATATATATATATATATATATATATATATATATATATATATATATATATATATATATCGTGTATATATGTACATATATGCATTGTATATATATATATATATATATATATATATATATATATATATATATATATATATATATATATATATATATATACATATAAATTTATATATACATATATCTATGTATTTATTTACTGTGGGATAAATTTGGAAAGGTCAGTTGCATCTTGTAGTAAACAACGCCCAGATCGTATGTATTTCTGATTAAGTCTTCGCATTATGTGTATGGAAAAAAAGATTGGAATGTTTGTACATTTTAATATTCCCAATCTGAAACTAAAACTACATCAAGGTATTGTTGTGTTGACACATCGTGTTTCTCTCCCCCCCCCCCCAACAACCCTCTCTGTTATTTCATGACGTCACCTGTTGTTTTCAAGTGTGCTTCTTTTAGAGGGTGGTTACAAGGTTCATAGTCGGCTCTATTTACATGGCAATGCAATGGATGTTAACATGGAGGTTATGGGTTCAATTCTGTCTGCTATCCAAAACATTGTTGTCTATAATTCCCTTGTATTTGCATCGTTTTTTTTTTGTCTCCGTGGGAATTCAATTTCTATTTCATGCCCTTGTTCACCACTTTCGACATTTCCCCTTGCCTCACTAGTGTGTCTTCACACGTTGCGTTTTGCTTTGATTTGCTTTGATTTGATTTGATTTAAACTACAAACACAACAAATGTGTTATCGGGCGATTGGTAGGATTTTGAATTTTACCCGGATTGCCCTGTAAACTATCAAGGGATCTTTAACGTGCACTGAGTGTTGTAATCCGCATGCGGGACCTCCTAGTTATTTTATTATGTCAGTCTCCGATGGAACTAGGTCTCGATCCACCTGCCTAGAACAAGAGGGGGAGGAGGGAGGGGGGAGTTTGAGTAAAAAAAAAAAAAGGGACAATTTTTTTAAACCGTCGAGGCTCGAACCCATAACCTTTCAGTTGAGAGACCGACACCTTACTGCTGGACTACCGCGTCCCCTTGTACTCTAAGAGGTGTTGTAGCACAAGGAATAGTATTGTGAGTTTGTTATCACGACGACACAACTCGTTCAAAATCTCTGGCTAGCCCCAAGTTTTTCCAACGATGCTGTACTCTAACAAACGTACTTCATTCTGCTTTCCCAGTTTTACGAAAGTGTAAATCATAATGAAGGAGCATCCGGCCATAGGTAAAGAGTCTTGTGAAAATGTTAGTATGGAGCGTGTAACAGGCGCTGTACTGAATGAAATGACCTGCTGGGGGATAAATTACGTAAAATCGACGAGCCAGGACTTTAATGTTTGGAGATAATACTAATTAGGAACTATACATACATCTACTGTTGGGTCAACAGGAGGGCCAGAAAATTTTACCCAGACTGGGAATCGAACTCTGGCCTCCTTGGTGGAGATCAGACGCTCTACCGACTGAGCTACAGGAGCCTCATCTGTACATCTGTGTAAAGGAACGTATGTGTGTCTGCGTGATTGCACACGTGTATAGATTATAATTTGTAGGCACCGAAAAGGGATTTATCTAAGGAGATTGGAAGTCTTACGTCTTGTAGCTTTCTTATTTAAAGGTAGGCGGTTGATGGATGTTACTGGTAGGTCCTACATCTTTCTTTTCACTCTTTCACAATGACATATCTTTCATCTTGATGTTTTTTCTAAATTCACCCTGACATCACCGTAAATGGTGGACGGGGTGAGCTTGAATATAACAAACGAAACAAACATCTTCAACAGCGTTTTCTCTCTCTCTCTCTCTCTCTCTCTCTCTCTCTCTCTCTCTCTCTCTCTCTCTCTCTCTCTCTCTCTCTCTCTCTCCCTGATCTCTCTCATACACACCAAAACACACACCACGGTTTACATACCAAAACACACACCACGATTTACATACCAAAACACACATCACGATTCCCATACTAAAACACACACCACGATTTACATACCAAAACACACACGATTCCCATACTAAAACACACACCACGATTTCCTTACCAAAACACACACTTTCATCGCAAATATTCAATAAATCTTCAGCAATTTCAAAAGTATCATTCACAAATAAGTAAGATCAAGGCATTGTTGAAACGAGACAAAACTGTATATTTCATTGTAGAATATGTATTATATATATACATAATGAAATGGAGACGTTAACTACGACTCAAAAAAGAAAAAGAAAAAAAAAAAATTTAAAAAAAATACAAACAGGAAAGGATGGGGCGATGGGCGGTGGGAAGAAGGGAAATCAAAGATGGATGCTGAAACTAGGTATAGAGGAAAGATAAAGAGCGATCAATAGGAAAATGACGAGGAAACTGTTTTCCTCGACACCTCACCCTGACACAAACCCGTATTCTTCAAGCAAACGTTTAAATTAATAATAATAATAATAATAATAATAATAATAATAAAAATAATAATTAATAAGAATTATCATAATAATAACAATAATAATAATAACAATATTTTTTAAAAGAGCAACGATAAATAATACCAATAATATTTAATAATATACTAATGTTAACAACAGTAATAAATAAACTAACAGTAACAATAACCTAACAATAATGATGATGATAATAATAATAACAATAATATAATAATAATAATAATAATAATAATAATAATAATAATAATAATAATAATAATAATAATAATAATAATAATAATAATAAAAAATAATAATAATAATAATAATAATAATAATAATAATAATAATAATAGTAATAATGAGAAATAATAATAGTAATGATAATAATTAGGATACTACTAATGATAAAATAATAATGTTACTAATGTATAAACATACAAATAAAAAAAAGATTGAATTCAGCGAATATGCAGTTCTATCCTGTTCAAGAAATATGGGCATTAATCTGACGAGAAAGTACCACAAAAAAAAGAAAGAAAAAAAAGAAAGAAAAAAGAAAAAGATCCCCAAAAACCGATACAACAATATGCCCACACAAACCCCAACAAACACTAGAGACTAAACAATGACGCAACACAGACACAATGATTTTAGTGTTACATCTAAAAAAAAATTAGGAAGGAACCCATGGATAATTACTCACAAATACCCAACAAAAAATAAGGAGCCCCTCCTTCCCCCACCATCCCCAACTCCCCAAAACAATAAAAACGTCAAGAAAATAAAGAAGAAAAAACACTAAAAAACCCAACCCACCAATAAAACAACCCAGGAAAAAAACACTTTTAAAAGAAAGACAACAAACAAACCTAACAGAGGAAATTGAAAGAAAAAAAAAGGAAAAAAATAAAGAAGGAAAGAAACAAAAAAAGGCCTGGATCTAAAGCACCGACACGACCAGAGTAAGAACATTGTGCCACAAACCCCAACACAATGCAAGTAGGCCTACACACACACACACACACACACACACACACACACACACACACACACACACACACAGGAGACCAAACTAAATAACAATAGTAAAAAAAAAACAACTCAAACCCAATTAATACTTTCATCTAAGTTTGTGTTTTAGATTTTGGTTACAGAAAAGTATATTATGAAAAAAAAAATAAAACCAGAACAAACAAACAAACCACAACCCACCCCAAAAACAAAAAGAACATCCACCCAAATCCCCTATCCACCTCACCAGCCTCCCCCGCCCTCCCCAAACCACCCTTTCTTTGATAAAATAAAATAAAAACAAAACAAAAAACCCAAAATAAAGAACACGATTTAACCAACACCTAAGCAAACCCCATGCTAAACTAAAAACAAACTAACAAAGAAATGACACGAAACACCACCGACAAAAACAATAAACCCCGTAAAAGAAAAACAGGCATAAACCAACAAAAAATATTTTCAAATGTCTGAATATGAGTAACAAACAAACCAAAGACACAAATAAATGCAGAAGACGATGAACGATCGGACATACACGTTAACATTATGGAAAATACATGGTTTTGGTTTTAATCATGAAAATATAGTTACTGACAATATTAATAATAATAATTATTATTATAATATTAATAGCAAAACAATGAATCTTTACAGACGAAATTGATAAAGGGGAAAAGAAGGATAATCACAAAAAACGTGTAAGAACAACATAATTGGGCTCCTGAGTTCGGTGTTTTATTCATATAGTCATAATAATAGTAATAATTATAATAATAGTAATATAATATAGATTGTTATTATCATCATGTTTTCATCTTGGTACCGCTTTAAAATGACTAATACACGAAACACGACATTGGACAATGCAACTTGACACAGCATTGACACAGAAAGTGTTAGATTGACAACAAAACAAAACAAAACAAGCAACCAAAACAAAAAACGAACAACAAAAGGTTCTCAACACAGTCACATTAGAATGTGATACAGGCATGACGTTGTAACAAAACAGTTGAACACAGCTCTATCACGTAGATGTGTCTAATTTTTAAACATGTGTAATGTTTGCACACGATATCGACAAAGCACTGTCGCTTAGAAGATAATTAATCTTGACACAGCATTATAATAAATCACGAAACTTTATAGAAACGTGGACACTAAAACACCACAGATATGAAGTAGCGTGATAGTAGAGCACAGACACACTTAACTTAAACTTAGTGATCGAGTCAGAAACCTGACACATTTAGATTTGTACGAGATAGACACGAAAGCACTATACTGTACGTGTGACGAACATCCACAGAATTGAGCATACAAATATGCACAAAGATGACAAATATGCACAAAGACGACAAATATGCACAAAGATGACAAATATGCACAGAGATGACATAGACACAATCATGAACAGTACATCCACAAAAAAGCGTATTCAAACGATTGCTTGATAAACTTAACATCGAGTGAATACCGCAATGATAAAATCAAGGTCAAAAGCACGAACATTGCAGGAATAAAGCAGTACTGGGCATGGCATCGATTCAAGTTGGTATCGTGATAGGTGTACCCGTAGACATAAAGTAATTGACATGGCATTGAAACACACATTATGACATTGACTTGACATAGTAAAATATGTATAACTAACATGGCAAGTCACATACGAAGACATTCGTTCTTTTTCTTTCGTTTCCTTTTTTTTTTTTTTTTTTTTTTTTTTTTCAAGTTTGTATGATTGTGTGAATAACGTTAAGTTTGTTTGTAGAAGGCACTCAAGCCGAGGGGAAATGGGACGAGAGCAGACGACATTTTCGAAGTGAAGAAAACCCCCCCCCCCCCCCAAAAAAAAACCCAACCAACAAAACAAACAAACAAACAAATTTAAAAAAAAGACCCGAAACAATGTTCAGACTGAATTACGAGATTAAAAAAAAACAACGTATTCCATTATATTGGGTGGTTTAAAATTTTTCGCAAATCGCAGACTGTGATTTCGTTAATTCTAATGAACTCGTTTTCGTTTTTTCAAAACAAGCTAAATTGAATGTACATTTATATAAATAAATGCGTTAAATACCTACAGTATAATATGAAGAGACAGAAAATACTTCTACATATTTCAAAAGTGTATTACTTGTCTCTCTTTGTCCTATGGCATTTAAACACACAATTAATTTCATTCCCTTCAAGAAGTTCCTAATATAAAAGCCAATGCAATAGTTAAAAGGGCGTTGAAAGAACTAGGAGGAAAATACAAACACCTAGTGCAAAGAAAAAAATATCTAAAGAATAATTAATTATTGTGAAGAGAGAAACGAGTCAAAAATACTTTTGAATGGAGAACAACAACAAAATATGGAAGGAAACAAAGAGAGGTTGAAAGGACGAGAGAAAAAGATAAAGAGAGAAAAGCACAAAGAAGGAAAACAACAAAAGGAAAGACACTAAAAAGAAAACATTTCATGATTACGAATATGAGGACGTATTTTTAAGTGTGCGACTAAAATGAAGGATGATAACATAATCCCCATTGTTTTTGAGCATAGAATGAGAAGGAGGAGGAAACAGAGAAACATCTATACGACTTTAACCAGTGATCTGTCCTTTCTTTACAATGACCTTCATCGTTAATGACGTCAGAAGCGGTACAGGTAAAGACAGTCGCCATTTTGCGAAAATCAAATCAAATTTTATATTATCGGTTAGCCAGAAGGGGAAAAAACAACAACAGTCAATAACAAAAAGCAATATCAAAAGTGCTGTAAATATAATATAAGGTTGGAACTGTGTCATTTTTTAAACAGCGCTGTGTAAAGCATGTGTACAGTTTATATTGTTCTTTAGAGTCAAACACACGCACACAGGTCATAGTGTGTAAGGAAAATCAAGATGCGATGGCGACGGAATGACAAAGTTTGACTCTACCTGAGGTGGGCGACAACACATCGACATCAATCATAGCCATGAGTAAAAGCAAGGCGACTTGACAGGTTAAACAGAATAAGAAGTCGGACATAACCCACATAGGGCTGGGGGGGGAGGGGGGAGGGATATGTCAATCATCGTAGAAAGGCGAACAGATAACCAGACAAGAGAATGGATGAATAAAAACACACATTGATAATATATGTTTAGAAAGACTGACTAACAGAAAGATTCCATCGATAGACGACAATACAGATATATATAAAAAAACCCAACCCAAATTCTTCCTATTTCGTTTGGTTTTTTGTTGTTGCTTTCCTTATACATAGAAACACGGAGGAGAAGAACTGTGGTATTTAGATCAACACAGGAGAGTTAAATCTTTGGACGACCAATGAAAGATACAAAAGAAAGAAGGAAGTGAAAACAAGGACAAAGAAACGATTGGTCATATAAATCACAAAAAAAGAACAACAACACAAAAAACAAAAACAATTTTGAGATCCATCTGTGATCAAACCATTAATTGTTTCGTAAACTTCCCGATTTTACACATTTCAATTTTCATCACGAAAATTACATAATAGTTGAAGCTGCAGAGGCAATGCAATATAATGAAAACATAAAGAAAAGATTTTGAAATAATGAAATTAAACCGCATTGTGCACAGAAAATTTCAGATTGATATAGAAGATATATCTATACATATATAAATATATATATATTTATATATATATATATATATATATATATATATATATATATATATATATATATATATATATATATATAGAGAGAGAGAGAGAGAGAGAGAGAGAGAGAGAGAGAGAGAGTCAGGGCAACAGGAGAGAAAAGGTCAATTCAATTGTAATTACAGGCATACATAGACAAAAATACAAGTCGGTTTGTAGCAAAACAAAGTGGTATGTTACATAATCAATTGGTAAAGGATGGTGGGAGTCAGGGAGGGGGTGTGGGGACGAGGTTTGGACCATTACACAAACACACGCAAAAGCAAACACATAATAATATATGTATGTAAAAGGAACGAGAAAGACAACCGCAGTCCATACCCGTTATTCCATTAGTATTGTACAATGATAAAATGGACTGCGGTGATTGGACACAGAAAATCAACATGGTCTTTGTACATGATGAAATGATTGGACGAGACGGTCATAGAGGGAGGTAATCGGCAAAAAATATTCTCTTCCTGTTCAAAATAACATGGTAGAATACACAAACTTGTATGTACAGGTAAATGGTTATATTTTTTTTAAATTTCTTTAATCATAATACATGTATATATATATATATATATATATATATATATATATATATATATATATATATATATATATATATATATATATATATATACGAAATAGATATGCCATTGGAGGGCAATGCGATTAAAGTATGAGGTAGGGAAGATCAGTGGAAATGAAATCATGAAGTAAGTGTGAGAAAATTGACGTGAAATCCACCCAAAAGAAAGGGAGGTAAGCAGTTAAGAAGAGGCCAGTGCAATAGAAGCACAAGCAAATATCGAACAGCCAGAAAAATAACGGCAGTTATATAATATATATATATATTATAAATCTCACATCAATCTTAACACAAATGCATAAAACCATGAAAACAAGTCTACATTGCTATCCAAAGCTGGCATATGCTTTAGAAAAAAATAATATAAAAAGGACATCACAAAGCATCCAGCCATAAGCCATATCCGATGGATAAAATCATAGATAAATATATCCATGCCAAATACATCAACTAATGCAAAGGAAAAGCCCGGTGATCCATTACAAAAGGCAAACAATATTGACAGAACAAGCGAATATGAGAGAAAAATAAAATAAGCAGAAACAAAGAAATATATCATATGATGTTTCTTCACCGAACACACACACGCACACATATAAAAATCTCGCCATAAGAGCACACATATGTCATAATATTATCATGAAGAAACTCCGTTTGTAATATAATAATCTCTGATATTAATGCACACCAACCAGGAAAATGAATGCACATGTTTCAGTTACACAAAGCATCATGTGCATCCGGTACTGAAAGGAGGGGGAGGGGAGGAAAACCAAGACAAAGACAGACATATTTCAAATTCAAACGAAAATGACAAAATCATTCAAGACAAAGAAAGCCAATAAAACCAAGTCAATAATAAATGCAAACAATTATCCGTGGTTGGGATCACTGCGTGAAAAGTAGTGTTGACTTCAAATCAAAGTGCAAATGAAATGTAGTTCAGATCCGGTTCAAGATACAAGAGTATGTAATAAAAGGGATCTATGCATACGCCAGAGTAGAAATTTCTTGGCCAGAAAAAGTTGTGGGAACACCGGTAAGAGTCGTTGCGTCAAAATATGGCCGCCATTCAGTAAAATGACAAAGAAATATTAAAAAAACAACAAAACAAAACAACAACACCAAGCCCTACGTGAGGCAAGCAAAGGACTAAGGGCTAATCAGTCTCCTTTTAGTTTTAATAGTTGTCGTTTGTTTTTGGGTTGGGTTGTTTTTTGTTGTTGCTGTTGTTACCGTAATTATCATCTCTGTCACACTTTAGTCATAAGTTTAAGTTACAGAGTGAATTTATATTGACTCAGTCTGCGTTCTAAGTAAATTTCTTTGTTGCCTCCGTCATTTTGGAGGGGCAAAAGAAGAAAAATAATGCAGGTGTTAAAATCTCAAATGACGATTGGGCCATAAATCGTAAAAGTGATCCCCAATCCCATAAGCTATACCGACTGATGTTATGAAGGTATATTAAAGTCATTTTCAAACGATTCCTCCCATAACACCCGTTTGAAAAAAAAAACAACTAAAAAATCTATATATTAAAAAAAAACCCAACAAAAACAAAAACAAAACCATTTTCCTTCGTCTCCAGTGTTTTCTTCTATTTCCAATGAACCATTTTTTATTTTTTCCCCAATCAACATTTATGATGAGATGTCAAATACATGCATAAATGTATATGAATTATTCCAATATAAAATATTTCGTTCATTATATTATTAGCATCTATTTTCTAAAAAAAATAAAAATTTATTGTTAAATATTTGTGTAAGTCAAGTCTCCGAAAAGACCAGACAACAAGATCATTCGTAAAAAAAAAAGAGGAGAAATTCTAAAATATTTTTAAAATAATCTCTTTAGGGAAGGTTTCATAACACACAACATTGAAATTCGTTAAAGATTTATTTATCAAAATAAACCATTTAGGCAATCCATAGCTTAATCTAAAGATAAAAAACAAGACGATAAAAGCGTCTGTCTATGGCACGAGTTATAGAATGAAGTAACCGGGTATCAACAAGCTTATTGGCTGCGGCTCAATTTATTCCAGATGCATTGTGGGTAACTTAGGGGCAAACAACAAGAAGCTAGTAATGACATGCAACGCAAAGGGGACATAATAACAAAGACGCATAGGCACAAAGCCATTGACCTCAACCGGCTGGTAGTACAGATAAAGAAAATACATAATTGAAGAGCTGAGGTGCGATCCGTCCGCAGGCAATTAGTTGTCTAACCGCTTTCCAAGCGGCTTACGTCCCCTTTTCTCACAAGACAGCGACAGCTCGCACAAAAGGGAACTCTCTAACAGCTAAAATTAAAATTGTTAATTAGAGGCCGGCACCCGTTAATTATAATACATGTAGTATTGTTTTAGATTTAAAATACAATCAAGCGATTAAAAACCCCCCAACTAACACGAATAATGCATGAAGAATGAAGAGTGCATGGATTTATTCTGTTTCGGATGATGTATACCTACTCCCAAAAAGAAGGTTTAATTCAATTATCCATTGAATGCCTTGAGTCGTAAAGGTGTCACCATTTTGCTTTCTCACGAGTAAGACAACCCTTGCTTGCGATGTGCTTGCTTCGGCTAGAAAGTGCTACGGAACGCGTTTCGGGTCATCCTGTCGGGGTTCTCAGGATGGTAAATGTCAAGGTCGGCCATTAAGGCGTCATTGAAATTTGCAGTGCTGTAAATGATTTTTTTTTTTTTAAGTATGGAAGTCTAGATCTAGATCTAGTTATAATGCATATGAAACAATGTTTTAGTTGGAAATGCACTTGTTTACGGGTGGAAATTTTAACGATATATGATGCTGGCTGCTGCTTTCGGAATTTTAACGGCATATAGTGATGATGATGATGTCGGAATTTTAACGGCATATAGTGATGATGATGATGTCGGAATTTTAACGGTATATTATGACATTGACAGTGATGACTTAGGAATCTACGAAATTTGAAGTGTTTCTGGTAAGAAAAACATCCGCAATATTCTGATACCTTCTGACAGCATCAACCGAAGAGCCTTTATTAATAATTTTTATCTGACAAGTTTAGAAAGATCCACAAAAGTCGTGCATCTACTTGTTAGCCCAACAGTTCTATAACAAGAAATGATTATTTTTACAAGAAACAGCCAGAACAGGCAGTCCGCGTCCACAAGTGAAAGAGAGAAACACAATAAAGAACATCGTGTGCCTACAGCCAAGAAGACTAAAGATGGTAGAGAGCTAGAGAGAGAGAGAGAGAGAGAGAGGCAAAGAAAATGCAACACAGAAATACTTTAACAAAAGAATACTAAAAGAAGCCCTCCAAACCGAATCTCTTGTATGGAAGCGTAAAAATATGGCACGCTATTTCTCAACGTTTTCAACACAACAAAAAGCGTAACATCAATAGTAAGCACAATCAGGAAATTATTCATTTATGAAAAATAAACAAATATTGCTAGCGATCTGATAAAAAGACAACCTTTTTCTTCTTCTTCTTCTTCTCCTTCTTCTTTATTCTATTATTTGCAGTCCACCTCTGGTGTATTGTCGCAAATATTACATGAACATAAAAACAATTAAAAGAACAATTCAGCACGCCGCTGTAAAACAAGAACTCACTATACACGACTAACTACACTATGTACGTATTGTATTATTATATATAATGTATCTAATGCGTGTGTATGCAGCCTGGGTCTGTCTATCAGTGCTATTGTAGATGCACAGACACCGCGGCATCATATTATTATATTGAAGGTATTGTAACACCAAAAAACAATGTGCCACTTTTGGACAATGAAGTTGTATCTTATCATATCTTATCAATTCCTCTCATCGATATCGATCTGCTGGGAACACGACCGACGATGGATGACAAACGCTTAGGTCGGAAGCTCCTGAATTAAAAGCATAGACCGGAAATAGCAATGAGTAACCAAAACAGGCCTTGCGTATAATATCATCATAATTTGAAGCAAAACTCAACAGCAGCTCTTTTACCATTTCAGTCCCTTGCCACCTTAATTATACCATCATATTAATGACAGTGCCTGTTTTGTCAATCGTTCCAATTTAATATGCACCTTATGGATGGCAGTAGGCATAGATCAATCAACTTGTAAAAACTAAATATATATTTAGGAGGGAAAGGGAAAGGGGGGTGTGGGGTGGTTAACAAAGAAATAAAATAGATTATGCGTCTGTCGTGACAAATAAGTAAGGGGACTCGTGTAGTCCAGAGTCAAGATGTCGGCCTCTTAACCCAAACGTTGTGGATTCAAGCCCCGCTAGAGGTTAAAAGCAATTATTTTTCGAGCTTTTTTGAGTAAAATCTACCCCCCACCCCCACCCCACCCTGGTCCAGGTAGGTGGGTCGACACTGTGTCCGATCGGAAACGGACGATAAATCATTTCCTGTATGCTTCTGAAGGATAGTACATAAAAATTCACTCAATCTTAGATATTTTCTAAATTTCTAAGTGAAGAATTCTAGGAGTGATCTTTCTTATTTTTGTTGTATTCATACGCGTTTCCGGTATAGCTATTTATAATCTAGATCTCGCTAATGGTGTGAAATCTCCACAACTATGTGAGATGCACCATGCACACGCTAAGGGTTACTGGTTGATAGCAAATCTTGGTACATGTCGAGAAAAGTAGTCCCATTAGCGTTGTTACTCAATGTACCCCCACCTCCCCTAAACAAAGGTATCTAAAATTATATTATGAGGCTACTCCAACTTACTAGAACTTCTATGTCAGGCACTATGGTCACTAGGTCAGGGGTTCATGCCCCTATTACCTGATATGAATCATATTGTCACGTAGGACATCAATTCAAACCCAAAAGTGCAGATTGAGTATTTGTTGACAGACCTCTAATCGTTTCAGCCCGAGGCCAATTGCATGAATATGACACTGGTTCAGATTTAAAAATAGAACAACAAACAATACTGTACTAGCAAGTGCACATCAATATGTTTAACAAGCACAATTATTATCTATCTCTCTCTCTCTCTCTCTCTCTCTCTCTCTCTCTCTCTCTCTCTCTCTCTCTCTCTCTCTCTCTCTCTCTCTCTCATATAATGTTGTATGTTTGTCGTGAAACAGTGAATTAACAGCATGTGATGATTCCAGCCCTTAGCAGATAAAGACGTGATGAGAGGCAGAGACAGGAAGACAGAGAAACGATAGTCGAAAGTCAGGCGATAATTTTAGTGACATTGACATGCAGTGCTTTAGCTATTGCGTGGGTAGACGTGAAAACAGACTTGAACATGAACGCAAATCAAACCAATGACGTAGACCTGATGATTTCGACAGGCGGGAATGCGAACAAAAATATTAAGGTAATGCCGGAAGACAAGACAGAACTTTGGTAAAGATGCAGATACTCATTTCTTCATCTCTGCAACGTTATCAACAAAACCTGGATCTCAGTCACTGCCTCTCTGACAAACACATTGAATATACTTGTAGTGTGTTCTCAGATGAGGGCAAAAAAAAAAAAAAAAGCAAAAAAGCAAAAAACCCAACAAGAAACAAACAAAAGCCAAGTGCCAGAAAACTCCCCTTTTCTCTATTTGTCATTGTCAATCAGCAACGTACAACGTTCCTCACAATGATAGGTAGGTAAAGTATAAAAAAATAACAACAAATATATAAGAAAAAACAAACAAAAAAAAACAAGACAAATAACGGTACGGGAGGTGTGGGGACGACTAAACTAATGAATTAGTAATACTAATCGATTGAGAATTAAGGGTGGTTGGGAGGTGTGGGGAGGGGTGGTTACGCAAGGGGAAGCGATATAGAGGCGGGGGGGGTGAAATTTAGCACTTGGAATGCAAGGGGGGGGATAGGGGATATGGGGTGGGGTAGAAGTAGTATTCTGTATAAAATAGATGCATACCGAAGAAGAGGTTCTGAACAGATGTGAACGGCTAACTTTCAGGACACACACGCTATCTGATTCTATATCACCGGTGCAGTATTCATCATGATTATTCGATTGGTTATATTACATCAAGCTAATGACAATGAGCAATATTACGATGATGACGGCCATAAGGATAGCAATGATGACGACGATGACAATAATGATAATAATAATCCGAACAATAATGATTAAATTAGTAACATAAATAGTAAGAGTAACAATGATAATAATAATGATATTACTACTACTACTACTACTACTACTACTACTACTACTACTACTACTACTACTACTACTACTACTACTACTAATAATAATAATAATAATAACAATAATAATTTTGGAAGAAGAAGAAGAAAGAAGAAAGAAGAAGAAGAAGAAGAAAAGAAGAAGAAAAGAAGAAAAGAAGAAGAAGAAGAAGAAGAAGAAGAAGAAGAAGAAGAAGAAGAAGAAGAAGAAGAAGAAGAAGAAGAAGAAGAAGAAGAAGAAGAAGAAGAAGAAGAAGAAGAAGAAGAAGAAGAAGAAGAAGAAGAAGAAGAAACAAACAAACAAAGAAAGAAACAAAGAAGGAAAGAAAGAAAGAAAGAAATGAAAAAGAAAGGGAAATTAATGAAACACAGAAGGTAAACTGTTTGCTTACATCTGAAATGGAAACAAAAGAATCAAAGGAAATACAATCACACAACATTGTAAAAATCCGTTAGATGTTTATATAAAAAAAGAAGAAAATAACAAACCGTTCGGCAGCTATACCGTAAAGTTACCCCTTTCTGTGCGCTTTCTGTGCGGTGTCGCGTTTTTTAAAATTATTTTCTAAAACAATTTTTATATCACCAAGTTAGCTCCGACTGTGCAGAATTATGGGGGGGGAGAGGAGAGGAAGGCGGTGTGAAGGTGGGAAATTGGGGGGGGGGGTAATGGTGATGACTCAAAGGGAACATGGAAAAAAACGATTATTGCCGTGTGACAAAAACTTTTTTTTTTTTTTTTTAGAATTTGTTCAAACCAATATCTGTCTCATGGAATTTCCTTGCTGGTAATTTTGTATACGTCTGTGCGGTATGTTTTACACTGCCAAGTCAATGCTTTGCTAGCTACTCATGTTTATTAACCGATAATGTTATCCGCCGTTTGCTCATTTTTCTTTCATGTCCCAACAGGCTTGACACATTGACGGAGAGAGAAGAGAGAGAGAGAGAGAGAGAGAGAGAGAGAGA
>JAXRKP010000052.1:40000-45000 GCA_037039925.1 Doris montereyensis
TCGCCAAACTCACGAACGTCACAAAGTACTGGTGAAAGTGTCACTGGAATGTGTGACTCCTGGTAATTTCAGGAGTCACAAGGAACAGTGGCCAGGACGGTGTGTCCGCAAATACAGTCATTATGCCGGGCCAAAGAGGGCATTTTGCTCGAGAAAACAGAAAAGAAAGAGACAAAATAAAGAGGGCATGAATTAGTGCTTAGAATGAACTAGTTTAAAGGAGCAAATACTCTTTAAAGGACATGGCAGAGTTTGCATAAGTCTGGTTGGAAATGAAACCGAAGTTCTCCCTGGAAGGGCTTTCGCTTTCTTAGTACTGGTATACAAGGGAATTGTATTTCCTCGAAAAAGACATATTTCTCTAAGGAGAAAAATACGGTATTCTCCGAAAATTATGGGCCAAGAAAAATATCTATAAATAGTATAAGTTTGAGTTGGTCCGTTATTTGTGAGACAAAGGCTCTGTTGCTAGGCTACCGAGACTAATCATATATATTTTGCATGTACGCGCACGGTCTAAATGATCCCAAGATCGTTTTCATTTTAAGGATTTTTTCTATCAAAAGCGGCGGTTTAATTAAGCAAAACGTCAGTGTTCCCATGCCTTTGAGAAGCACTGTGACAAAGAGCCAGAGATACAAGGGATGCAACACGTTTGTTCGCTGTGATTTCTCTCAGCTGATGTACACCGCATGCCAACTAACACAAAAATGTAGCATAACCACAGACAAGGAAACAGACTAGGTGATTGATGCGTCTTGCGCAAGTCAGTCTGGCAAAGCAAAGTGGTCGCAGACAACAGCAAGGTGGCATAGGAATGCTTTGGTGGTTGAAAATCGAAAAGAAAAAAGACATAATGGTAAGGTGGTGGTTGTAGTAGTAGTAGTAGTAGTAGTAGTAGTAGAAGTAGTAGTAGTAGTACTAGTAGTAGTAGTAGAAGTAGTAGTAGTAGTAGTAGTAGTAGTAGTAGTAGTAGTCGTAGTTGTTGTAGCAGCAGCAGCAGCATCAGTAGTAGTAGTAGTAGAAGTAGTACAATCATAACAGCAATTTCTATGGGAGGCATGGTAGCGACACTATAATAATAACAACATGACAATGATAATAGCGGTAGACGTACAAACAACTTGCATATAATGAAAGTTATAAAACACTATGGTATGTATTAAAGATGCAAATATACGATTGCCTGATAAAAAAATAATATTCTACAAGGCTTATTGCAATAAAGGTGAAAACCCGTCATAGTGTGAAAGAGACTGAAAGATTGACAAGCAAGCATATACTTAATAATACAATATAGATTCTAGACAAAGCAATGGACATTTAAATGTAAAGAGAGAGAGAGAGAGAGAGAGAGAGAGAGAGAGAGAGAGAGAGAGAGAGAGAGAGAGAGAGAGAGAGAGAGAGAGAGAGAGAGAGAGAGAGACAGAGAGAGAGAGAGACAGACAGACAGACAGACAGACAGACAGACAGACAGACAGACAGACAGACAGACACAGATAGACAGACAGACAGACAGAATCAGAAACAGAGACAGACAGACAGACAGAGCTTGACAGATTATTAGACATTCAGAGATAGATATATAAATAGATGGATAGATAGATAGATAGATAGATAGATAGATAGATAGATAGATAGATAGATGGATGGATAGATATCTAGATAGATGGATGGATAGATAGATAGATGAATGGGTGGATAAACATTTATATATTAGTTAGATGAATATGAAGCGACACATGCACATTAAAATAAAAAAGTGAAATTTCCATATTGTACTAAATATAATATTTTTAAAAAGTACCGGGAACAAATCTTAATGTGAAATTTAGACAGACAGACGAATGAAATATTAACTTAAATAACAAAAGTTTCCAGATTTCCCTAACGCAACCCCAGCTGGCATTGGAAGTGGGGTGTGGATCGCGAGGGCGGAGGGGGCAAGTGCGGTGGGGGGAGGACCGTTGAGTTCCGATGACTTTCAGGTTTGGACCCTGGCTTAACTTTATGAAACACTTGATTGTAAACTCAAAGGTCACGTGTTAACGTAGCGCATGTTGAACCTTTCGCAGCGGCAGTATCATACGCTGTCCGGGTATAACTCATTACGCGCTGCGATAAGACCTCAAGATCAGTACACAAAAGAAACTACTGAACTAACAACAATAACTTAGCATTCAATATCATCATCACCATAAATATTTGCCTGTGGGCAAGGTTGTCATAGTAACCAAAATATAATTTTGTTAAAACGAAATATCATAATAGAGGATCGTCGGTATCGGTAGGTGGCGATGGTTTACTAACAGAAAGACAACTCTTAATGGCGCGACGCCCACGGGTAGGTTAGAATAGAGTTACGCCTGTCCACTGTCCATTATTATTGTTCTCAATTCTAAGCCGAAGCCGGATGGATGTCAAGCCAGGTAGTTTACTAGCTTCTATCAAAAATTATTTTTATTTCTTTCGATTCAATGTTTTGTTATTATCATAACAAATTAGAGTTATGTTTGGTTTTAGTTTTTAATCTTCTCCTTCTTTGGCCTGTAATAGCTAGTTATGTAGGTATAAAATTGATTTTTGAAATATTATCTCTGTCACAGCAAAGTATCTGAGATCGGAAGGTCACCATGTTTTACTAGTAATACTAGTATAATAATAATCTCCATCTTGATAATCCGTCAAACTGCACAACTACAGATATGGTAGGTAGTATTATATATGTATATAATAATAACATCATCACACATGTGTTAACAAAATGGCAACAGCCATTGTTATTTGTGTGAGGCTATCTATCAGTGAAACTCATGACCTCCTCAACAACTAACAAACTCACTCAGTTGTTCTAAAACGGAAACGGAAGGAGGACAGACAGCCAGCCCAACGCGGAACCCATAATGATAGCAGAGGATGATGATAATAATAATAATAATAATAATAATAATAATAATAATAATAATAATAATAATATTAATAATATTATAATGATGCACACACACAATAGTACATTTCGCCCACATGTTTTATAATATGCGAGAAAACGTCCCACCCATAGACAATCAACGTGTATAATATCTTCATGCTAATGAAAGCCACTGATGAAACGGTGTCACTAGCATAACAATAGCCGAGTGGGTTTGTGTGTGTGTGTATGTGTGTGTATGTGTATGTGTGTGTGCTGGTGATGATGATGATAATAATGATAACATCTAAAATAGGTGAGTGTATTATGAACAACGGTCATAACACCGGCGGATTTGGTTTCAACGTGAGTGGTAGCCACAGACGTTGTTGCTGATGATGACGTTCCTGTTAATATAATTGCTGTCGTCGTTGCTCATACGTTTGAAGTTATTATTATTGTTGTTATTATTGTTGTTGCTGGTAGCAACGATGGCTACCTCAGCCCCGGCGGTCGTTGTATCGTCTGGCCGCCTCGCAAACAAACAAATAGGCTAACAGCAGGCGAAGGGAAGGAAGCAACTGTAGCAGTGCCATCTAGTCCGATCTTAAAAGGAAAACATTCAAGTTCATCCACAGGCCGGACCAACGTGATAGAGAGGCGAGCACTGCAGACACAACTCTGTATGTTAACAATACTAATAATTTTATTTAAAATATATAAATAATAATACTAAGAAGAAAAAGAATAATGATAATAGTATGAAAATGAAAACAAAATGAGACTAATAGTAACAAAAGAAATAATGATAGAAATACAATACAAAAAGATTTGCTAATAATCATTATCGGTGCGAGGTTTATTCCGCTAATGGCGGTCTATCTTCTCCAAGCCTTGTTTTGTCTTGTCTCTTTTTTGTTCTTTTCTTGTCTGGATCTTTTCGTGAGTTGGGTTTTTTTCGTCGTTAAATTTAGTTTTCTTGTTTGATTATTTTTTTCTTCTTCTTTTTCTCTTTCTTCTATGGTTTGTTTCCTCAACAATCTGTCTAGCTCTTTCTTTCAGTACTCTCCCCTACCCCCGCCCCCCTCCAACCCCCTATTTCCGATATCTCTAACCCCACCCATTTTCTCTCTCCTCGCCTCTCTCTCTCTCTCTCTCTCTCTCTCTCTCACCTCTATTTAGTGATGTCTTGTATTACAAATACGACAGTCTACGATGAGACTGATGAGATGGTACGTTCCACGGAATTACAGTTCTTCAAAGCCATCTTCCACAACAACAAAACATTTTCATTTGTCTCTTTCCTTTTCGACTCTCTTGTCTCACTCATCTCCTATTTTCAATATGATTATAGCTAAGTGCATCAAAGCATTAAAATTTAGGGGGAAAAAGAAGAAGCCAAATTAGTGTAATTTCCATTCTGTTTCCAGCCATTCATTCACTTGCCGCATATCCATAGTTGCAATGGAAGAAATGCAAGCAAAAACTCCCCTGCCCCCCTCACACGCACACACACACACACACACACACATATATTTTTCTTTCTAAAAACCCAAGAAGAACATCTAAGAAGAACAATAGTAGCAACTAACTAAGAACCAAGCCAAGAGAAGAAAGACAACGGAATCGCATAGCGTCTGATGACAATGGTGACGAGCAGTGCCTACTCAGACTAACGACAGTATAGAGGATTTAATAGCCTGAAGGGAACCCAGGAACACGAATTATTGTTGTAGACGTAATAATGGTGATGGGTTTTGATGAAAGTGACAGTTATTCTTTACATATAATGTATGGTAATAGTTTTATCTTTCAGCTAGAATGCAGTGGAATAGGGGGAGGGGTGGAGGGCAAAAAAGACCCCATCCCCCAGCTAATAGCTTTTGCATCTTACTTTCTATACCCAGCCTTATGTCTCTGATGTTTTGTGTGCGTGTGTGTGATCTAGTCTTGAAATCCTGGCCATGTCTAATAGAAAAGAGAAGAGATGGAATAAAGCTAATTAATACGTGTAATAAAAAAACCCAACAACCCCCCTCCCCCTCCAAAAAAAAAAAAAAAAAAGAAAAAAAGAAAAAAAAGACCCCATCCT
>JAXRKP010000052.1:50000-75000 GCA_037039925.1 Doris montereyensis
GAAAGCAGTAAAGATGAATAGATAAGAAATAGAGACTTGGAGAGATAGAGAGTAAGAGAGAGAGAGAGAGAGAGAGAGAGAGAGAGAGAGAGAGAGAGAGAGAGAGAGAGAGAGAGAGAGAGAGAGAGAGAGAGAGAGAGAGAGAGAGAGAGAGAGAGAGAGAGAGAGAGAGAGAGTGAGAGAGAGAGAAAAAGAGAGAGAGGGAGAGAGAGAGAGAGGGAGGGAGGAGAGAGAGAGAGAGAGAGAGAGAGAGAGAGAGAGAGAGAGAGAGAGAGAGAGAGAGAGAGAGAGAGAGAGAGAGAGAGAGAGAGAGAAAGAGAGAGAGGGATGGAGAGAGAGAGAGAGAGAGAGAGAGAGAGAGAGAGAGAGAGAGAGAGAGAGAGAGAGAGAGAGAGAGAGAGAGAGAGAGAGAGAGAGAGAGAGAGAAGAGAGAGAGAGAGAGAGAGAGAGAGAGAAGAGAGAGAGAGAGATAAAGACAGAGAGAGAGAGAGAGAAGAGAGAGAGAGAGAGAGAGAGAGAGAGAGAGAGAGAGAGAGAGAGAGAGAGAGAGAGAGAGAGAGAGAGAGAGAGAGAGAGAGAGAGAGAGAGAGAGAGAGAGAAGAGAGAGAGAAAGAGAGAGAGAGAGAGAGACAGAGAGAGAGAGAGAGAGAGAGAGAGAGAGAGAGAGAGAGAGAGAGAGAGAGAGAGAGAGAGAGAGAGAGAGAGACAGACAGAGAGAGACAGAGAGAGAGAGAGAAAGAGAGAGAGAGAGAGAAAAGGAGAGAAGAGGATGGAGAGAGAGAGAAGAGAGATGAGAGAGAGAGAGAGAGAGAGAGAGAGAGAGAGAGAGAGAGAGAGAGAGAGAGAGAGAGAGAGAGAGAGAGAGAAAAGAGAGAGAGAGAGAGAGAGAGAGAGAGAGGATGGAGAGAGAGAGAGAGAGAGAGAGAGAGAGAGAGAGAGAGAGAGAGAGAGAGAGAGAGAGAGAGAGAGAGAGAGAGAGAGAGAGAGAGAGAGACAGACAGACAGATACAAAGATAGAGAAAGAGAAAGAGAGAGAGAGAAAGACAGACATATATATTTGATGAAAGAATATAATAAAATCTAAGCGTAAAGCATATTGATGTGAGGCATAGATGTACAAACTGACTTTTTAAAAAAAGGGGATGCAGGAGGTAGAATTTGACATCACACTAAACGGCTTGGCCTTACAAGCAAAATTTACCGTAGTTTTTAATGTAGATAGATATTAGATGAATTATAATTTAAAAAAACCCATAAAGATAATATACCTGAATATAAAGAAATAGCAATATTCACAACGATGATGCAAGCATGAGTGAAAGGAATGTAGTATAACCATGACCATAAATAAATGACAGCTAATGGTTATGTGGACAAAAAACCCCACATACACACAAAAACAAGAAAACAAAACAAACCCAAACACACACACACACACACACACACACACGCAAACAAAAAACTTAACCCTGACGAAAAAAGAAAAGACGAAAAAAACCGCCTTAAAAACCCCCAACAAATCACAAACGAAACAAAACAAAAACCCACTAAAACTTAGCACCACATGTTGCATTGGTCGATATATAAATCAATCACCCTCTCACTCACTCACCCTTTCTTTCCGTGCAATTGAATGATCGATTGTTCTGACACTTTAAACCCATAAAAATAGCATCCCTGATAAATCATACGCAAAGATTTATAAAGGTTACTGCAAGAAGATAGAACGAGCATTTAGGTACAAGTGCACGTGCGTGTGTGTTCGTGTGTGTGTGTGAGAGCGTGTGTGTGTGAGTGAAAGAGAGGGATTTTTAAACAGGCATATATATATATATATATATATATATATATATATATATATATATATATATATATATATATATATATATATATATATATATATATATAGAGAGAGAGAGAGAGAGAGAGAGAGAGAGAGAGAGAGAGAGAGAGAGAGAGAGAGAGAGAGAGAGAGAGAGAGAGAGAGAGAGAGAGAGAGAGAGAGAGAGAGAGAGAGAGCGAGAGAGAGAGAGAGAGAGAGAGAGAGCGAGGCAGACAGACAGACAGATAGGCAGACGGAGACTGATGGACAGAGAGAAAAAAAACCTTCATGCAGAGTAGAGGGAATGTCAATACAAAAGATTGTACCCAAATTTATAAACAACGCTGAAACGAAGAGAGCAACTCGAAGGGAACAGGTGAATGGGGCGGGTGACAGGAAGTTGGAGGGGTGGGAGGGGAGATGGGGGTGCGAGGCAATGGAAGACATCAATTACTTGATGGCAACTGATAGAGAAGTTATGGCCACTAGCAACAGTAACAACGCAAGATCCACGTCAGGTGGAACTGAACCAAAGTTAAGAAATAGAAAGTAGTAAGACTTACAATGTCGCCATCTGCGTCATGGGTCATCGCATCTCAGGGGCAAAAACCTTTCCCTGACAGACAATTCCAGAGCTTGAGAGACACGTTCACTCGTGCGAAGACGACCAAAGACAGAAGACAACCTAAAGACAAGACATTTCCAAACTCAAATGCCAAAAACGAGCCAAAGGACCAAAATATTATCATCATCATCATCATCATCATCATTATTATATCATATAAAAAAAAAAAACAACATTTGCAGAGATAGAGAAATAAGAGTCCAATCTGGCTTTTTATACAATGGAGGCCAAAAACTAGGACAATGCGCATGCGTGATCCACGCGACTTGGAGGTAGAGTCCAAAAGGCAATGCCAGCACGAGGTAGGAGCAACATGGTTCTATTATAAACATGGCAAAGCATGCCCCAATGGCTGAAAGCTTGGCATAACGATTGATAGGCAAGATGAAATTTTACACACAGAATATTAGAAAATCCCCAAACCCTCTTTTTCACACCATGTGGGCAGGGGGATAGGAGGGGGGTAGGTGTAATAATATTATTATTAACTGCAAACTGCGAATTTTCCCTTGTACTAACTCATACTTCCGGCTAAAAGACACAGCATAATATCATATACTATATAATATAGATATATATTTGTCAATGTGGGTTCAAAGGGTGTAATGGGAGTAGAGGGGAGGGGGAGGGCGATAGGTGGGCCATGTATGCCCTTAACTGAGCAATCTTTGTGATGAAAACAGTCAGATAAATGGACAAAGAGAGAGAGAGAAGGAGAGAGAGAGAGAGAGAGAGAGAGAGAGAGAGAGAGAGAGAGAGAGAGAGAGAGAGAGAGAGAGAGAGAGAGAGAGAGAGAGAGAGAGAGAGAGAGAGAGAGAGAGAGAGAGAGAGAGAGAGAGAGAGAGGGATGGGGGGGGGGGGGGGGAGAGGAGGGAGACATTTTCAGTTTCAGCATTTGAAATTGGCCAATTAGTTTACTCTAGTAGAGGTCTGGAGTAATGGTATATGAGATAATCTGATAACAAGTTCTTTACAAAAACAAACTCCCCCAAAGACATATTTTAAAATAGATAAAATATAGTGTAATTATATATATATATATATATATATATATATATATATATATATATATATATATATACATATATATGTATATATCAATAAATGTATGTGAATGTAAATTGTAAACACATACAAATAAAAAGGAAGAGCTCCCCAAAATGACAGAGAACGAACAAACAAACAAAAACCAACAACAAAAATCCCCAACACGATTACAGTAACCCGACATTCATATGGCATTCAGATGTTACCGGTTTTAAAAGTAGTATCATAATCATTACAACATGAACAACATCTTCATAATCAATAGCATATTAAATCAATCAATCAAGCCAGCAAACAGTAAGAAAAAAAAATATCATTATTTATGTCTGCTTACCTATACAGGCAAATTGTGAAATTTTACATTGAATGAAAATAAATCAAAATTGAATGGACAACTGTATGTAGAACAGTTGCAGAGGTAGATTCAACGAGTGGTAAAAATAACTGGCCATAATAATAAAAAAAAACCCAAACAAACAAACAAGCAATTGCCCCTCCCCCCTTTCCCCTCCACCAAGACCATCACCCCATAGCTTTACTCAACCCCATCAAACACTACCCCTCCAAAGACTAACCAACCCTCCTCCCAAAAAATATAAAATAAATAAATAAATACCCTCCATAAAAACTAACAAAATTAAAAATAAATAAAAATACAATCCCCTCCCAACTTTCTAAAACCAATAATACAAAATCTAGCAACACTAACCCAAAACAAACACAAACAAAACAAAACAACAACAAAACCTCAAAAAAACTAAACAAAAACATCCCATACAAACCCCCCCCCCAAAATCCCCCCCCCCACAACAACCCCAAAACAAAACAAAACAAAAAAACAGCAAGAAAAAACAAAAACAAAAACAAAACAAACAAAAGAACACCCTCTTCCCCCCTAAAATAAAAACAATCCACTCCAGTAAAAAACAAACACCACCCAATCCAGTATTTCTGTGTTAAAAATTCTTGAGGTATATAAGGCGGACGACATAAAATATACATTTTTTTTTCATACGTTTAGAAAAACAAAATAATATGGAACAATAAAAAGGAATTTTGGTATTTTATTGAAAACGGAGAAGATAATATGGGGTGGGGGCAAGGAGGACAAGGAAAAAGGGAGAGGGGGAGGGGGTGATAGTCAGGACACTTAAGGTGTATCAAGTGTTGAAGAGGTCAGGAAACCACAACAACAAAAAAAAGAAACAATCCACACAAAAATAATAAATTTTCAACAGAAAAAGAAAATAATCTCAACAACAGGTGCATAAAAACCCTATAACCAATAAAATATGTACAATAAAAATTGGTTTTGACATGAGGCAATCTCTCATAGTCACCCTTAAGAGAAAAAAAGGTGGGGGTAGGAAAGAAAAGGGAGAGGGGTGGGGGAGGGGACGGGGTTTGGTGGGAGGGTAAAAAGAGTATAATATTATAGGCTATTGGGGGTCCAAAGAAAACAAGCATAAATGTATAATATAGTGATTTATGTACATAAAAAGTATGTACACAAAGTGAGCTGGGTTGTTTTTCTCCTCCTGAGTGTCTCTAGCACAGTGACATTGTTATCACTATGGCAACATCGTCAACAACAGTAGTAGCAATAAATGACAAGACTTACAGTAACTTACACGTAAAAAAGATGGAAGGGAAAAAAAAAGACCGCGAATATAATACACATGAAGAGCTCATATGTATATATCCATTAATATATATATATATATATATATATATATATATATATATATATATATATATATATATATATATATATATATATATATATATATATATATATATATATATATATATATATATATAATGTGCATGCATGAAATGACAACGGACACACGGACATATAATTATATTATGCTATGAAATTTTATCATAATCCATAAATTGTGTTTGAAAACGCAGCTTCAATAAGTCGCAATATATATATATATATATATATATATATATATATATATATATATATATATATATATATATATATATATATATATATATAATAAAAACATACATAAATTCTATGCCGGAAATCATTCAAGCATAAAGATTAGTGTCTAAGCCCTGAGTCATCACAGCCCCTTATAAATCGGTTCCACGCGACTTATTACAGAGAAAATGTTTCTCTCTGCCACCCCTCTTCCCATCTCCCTTTGTTCCTTATCTTTCCCTTTCTTTCTCATGTTGCCAAATACTATTTATTACTTAATAGTATTATTTCAACTACTACAACCACCACTACCACCACCATCATTACAACAACTTCTACCACCATCCTCACCACCACACTATCATAACTACAACAACTATAACTACTACTCATGTTCCTACTACTACTTCTTCTACTACTACTACTACTACTACTACTACTACTACTACTACTACTACTACTACTACTACTACTACTACTACCAATAGTATTACTACTGAAACCATCGCGAATATTACTACTACCACTACAACTGTCACTAGTGAGTTTTGATTTTTTTGGATTTTCTCTGAGAAATAAATAATTATTATCCCCTCCTGCCTTGCCATATTATATCTCTGTCAGCAGTGGCCTTATCAGCGTCAGTTTCCAGTGGCGTTTCAAAGAGTTCATGTCAGATGGTCTTCGTCTTTTCATCCTTATCTTCAACCCACATATCATTTTATTCCAGTTTCGAGGTCAATACTTTTGTTCGTTCGTTGTTTTTTCTTTTTTTTTTTCCTTTTCATGAAACAGTTTCTATTCTTTAAATGCTTCTATATTTGGATTAAAGCTTCTTTTTCAAAACAAATAGAGCAAAAACATTTCCACCTGTAACAAAGCCAGTTGGGCTTCCATGACGATTTGTTTCCTTTCTTCTAATGGTGGTGTTGTTTGACGATAAAAATTAAAGTTTGTTCTGAATTCTTATGACATTTTTGATACATGTTGGAACAATAACAGAACACCGATAAGTGGAATTTAAATACTATGCCATAAATAGCATGACATGCGACAAGCTGACAAACAGACACACTGACAGGCAGAGTGATAAAGACATCGGCATGGATACAAATATAAACATTATGAGGAAATCACAAGTGAACAATAATTCCTGATTAGTTCTTGAACAAGAACAGTATTAGAAATAATGGAAAAAGAACCAACTCATAATGGAAAGGAAAGCAAAACAAAACTAAAAAAAACATCTAAAGCATGGTCACTTTTTGTAAGGCTATATCCGATGAACAAAGACAGAAACAACACAAATATATCCAATCATTTTTATTTGTTGGCAAAATGTTTTGCTCTATTTGTTTTGAAAAAGAAGCTTTTAATCCAAATATAGAAGCATTTAAAGAATAAGCTTTGAAAATTTTTCATGAAAAGGAAAAAAGAAAAGAAAAAACAACGAACGAACAAAAGTATTGACCTCGAAACTGGAATAAAATGATATGTGGGTTGAAGATAAGGATGAAAAGACGAAGACCATCTGACATGAACTCTTTGAAACGCCACTGGAAACTGACGCTGATAAGGCCACTGCTGACAGAGATATAATATGGCAAGGCAGGAGGATAATAATTATTTATTTCTCAGAGAAAATCCAAAAAAATCAAAACTCACTAGTGACAGTTGTTGTGGTAGTAGTAATATTCGCGATGGTTTCAGTAGTAATACTATTGGTAGTAGTAGTAGTAGTAGTAGTAGTAGTAGTAGTAGTAGTAGTAGTAGTAGTAGTAGTAGTAGTAGTAGAAGAAGTAGTAGTAGGAACATGAGTAGTAGTTATAGTTGTTGTAGTTATGATAGTGTGGTGGTGAGGATGGTGGTAGAAGTTGTTGTAATGATGGTGGTGGTAGTGGTGGTTGTAGTAGTTGAAATAATACTATTAAGTAATAAATAGTATTTGGCAACATGAGAAGAGAAAGGGAAAGATAAGGAACAAAGGGAGATGGGAAGAGGGGTGGCAGAGAGAAACATTTTCTCTGTAATAAGTCGCGTGGAACCGATTTATAAGGGGCTGTGATGACTCAGGGCTTAGACACTAATCTTTATGCTTGAATGATTTCCGGCATAGAATTTATGTATGTTTTTATTATATATATATATATATATATATATATATATATATATATATATATATATATATATATATATATATATATATATATATATATTACTTTAATAGCTGCGTTTTCAAACACAATTTATGGATTATGATAAAATTTCATAGCAGAATTTCAATGTTGTGTGTTATGAAACCTTCCCTAAAGAGATTATTTTAAAAATATTTTAGAATTTCTCCTCTTTTTTTTACGAATGATCTTGTTGTCTGGTCTTTTCGGAGACTTGACTTACACAAATATTTAACAATAAATTTTTAATTTTTTTAGAAAATAGATGCTAATAATATAATGAACGAAATATTTTATATTGGAATAATTCATATACATTTATGCATGTATTTGACATCTCATCATAAATGTTGATTGGGGAAAAAATAAAAAATGGTTCATTGGAAATAGAAGAAAACACTGGAGACGAAGGAAAATGGTTTTGTTTTTGTTTTTGTTGGGGTTTTTTTTTAATATATAGATTTTTTAGTTGTTTTTTTTTCAAACGGGTGTTATGGGAGGAAGCGTTTGAAAATGACTTTAATATACCTTCATAACATCAGTCGGTATAGCTTATGGGATTGGGGATCACTTTTACGATTTATGGCCCAATCGTCATTTGAGATTTTAACACCTGCATTATTTTTCTTCTTTTGCCCCTCCAAAATGACGGAGACAACAAAGAAATTTACTTAGAACGCAGACTGAGTCAATATAAATTCACTCTGTAACTTAAACTTATGACTAAAGTGTGACAGAGATGATAATTACGGTAACAACAGCAACAACAAAAAACAACCCAACCCAAAAACAAACGACAACTATTAAAACTAAAAGGAGACTGATTAGCCCTTAGTCCTTTGCTTGCCTCACGTAGGGCTTGGTGTTGTTGTTTTGTTTTGTTGTTTTTTTAATATTTCTTTGTCATTTTACTGAATGGCGGCCATATTTTGACGCAACGACTCTTACCGGTGTTCCCACAACTTTTTCTGGCCAAGAAATTTCTACTCTGGCGTATGCATAGATCCCTTTTATTACATACTCTCGTATCTTGAACCGGATCTGAACTACATTTCATTTGCACTTTGATTTGAAGTCAACACTACTTTTCACGCAGTGATCCCAACCACGGATAATTGTTTGCATTTATTATTGACTTGGTTTTATTGGCTTTCTTTGTCTTGAATGATTTTGTCATTTTCGTTTGAATTTGAAATATGTCTGTCTTTGTCTTGGTTTTCCTCCCCCTCCCCCTCCTTTCAGTACCGGATGCACATGATGCTTTGTGTAACTGAAACATGTGCATTCATTTTCCTGGTTGGTGTGCATTAATATCAGAGATTATTATATTACAAACGGAGTTTCTTCATGATAATATTATGACATATGTGTGCTCTTATGGCGAGATTTTTATATGTGTGCGTGTGTGTGTTCGGTGAAGAAACATCATATGATATATTTCTTTGTTTCTGCTTATTTTATTTTTCTCTCATATTCGCTTGTTCTGTCAATATTGTTTGCCTTTTGTAATGGATCACCGGGCTTTTCCTTTGCATTAGTTGATGTATTTGGCATGGATATATTTATCTATGATTTTATCCATCGGATATGGCTTATGGCTGGATGCTTTGTGATGTCCTTTTTATATTATTTTTTTCTAAAGCATATGCCAGCTTTGGATAGCAATGTAGACTTGTTTTCATGGTTTTATGCATTTGTGTTAAGATTGATGTGAGATTTATAATATATATATATATTATATAACTGCCGTTATTTTTCTGGCTGTTCGATATTTGCTTGTGCTTCTATTGCACTGGCCTCTTCTTAACTGCTTACCTCCCTTTCTTTTGGGTGGATTTCACGTCAATTTTCTCACACTTACTTCATGATTTCATTTCCACTGATCTTCCCTACCTCATACTTTAATCGCATTGCCCTCCAATGGCATATCTATTTCGTATATATATATATATATATATATATATATATATATATATATATATATATATATATATATATATATATATATATATATATATATATATTATATATTTAAAAATATAACCATTTACCTGTACATACAAGTTTGTGTATTCTACCATGTTATTTTGAACAGGAAGAGAATATTTTTTGCCGATTACCTCCCTCTATGACCGTCTCGTCCAATCATTTCATCATGTACAAAGACCATGTTGATTTTCTGTGTCCAATCACCGCAGTCCATTTTATCATTGTACAATACTAATGGAATAACGGGTATGGACTGCGGTTGTCTTTCTCGTTCCTTTTACATACATATATTATTATGTGTTTGCTTTTGCGTGTGTTTGTGTAATGGTCCAAACCTCGTCCCCACACCCCCTCCCTGACTCCCACCATCCTTTACCAATTGATTATGTAACATACCACTTTGTTTTGCTACAAACCGACTTGTATTTTTGTCTATGTATGCCTGTAATTACAATTGAATTGACCTTTTCTCTCCTGTTGCCCTCTGACTCTCTCTCTCTTCTCTCTCTCTCTCTCTCTCTCTCTCTCTATATATATATATATATATATATATATATATATATATATATATATATATATATATATATATATATATATATATTTATATATGTATAGATATATCTTCTATATCAATCTGAAATTTTCTGTGCACAATGCGGTTTAATTTCATTATTTCAAAATCTTTTCTTTATGTTTTCATTATATTGCATTGCCTCTGCAGCTTCAACTATTATGTAATTTTCGTGATGAAAATTGAAATGTGTAAAATCGGGAAGTTTACGAAACAATTAATGGTTTGATCACAGATGGATCTCAAAATTGTTTTTGTTTTTTGTGTTGTTGTTCTTTTGTGATTTATATGACCAATCGTTTCTTTGTCCTTGTTTTCACTTCCTTCTTTCTTTTGTATCTTTCATTGGTCGTCCAAAGATTTAACTCTCCTGTGTTGATCTAAATACCACAGTTCTTCTCCTCCGTGTTTCTATGTATAAGGAAAGCAACAACAAAAAAACCAACGAAATAGGAAGAATTTGGGTTGGGTTTTTTTATATATATCTGTATTGTCGTCTATCGATGGAATCTTTCTGTTAGTCAGTCTTTCTAAACATATATTATCAATGTGTGTTTTTATTCATCCATTCTCTTGTCTGGTTATCTGTTCGCCTTTCTACGATGATTGACATATCCCTCCCCCCCCCCTCCCACCCCAGCCCTATGTGGGTTATGTCCGACTTCTTATTCTGTTTAACCTGTCAAGTCGCCTTGCTTTTACTCATGGCTATGATTGATGTCGATGTGTTGTCGCCCACCTCAGGTAGAGTCAAACTTTGTCATTCCGTCGCCATCGCATCTTGATTTTCCTTACACACTATGACCTGTGTGCGTGTGTTTGACTCTAAAGAACAATATAAACTGTACACATGCTTTACACAGCGCTGTTTAAAAAATGACACAGTTCCAACCTTATATTATATTTACAGCACTTTTGATATTGCTTTTTTGTTATTGACTGTTGTTGTTTTTTCCCCTTCTGGCTAACCGATAATATAAAATTTGATTTGATTTTCGCAAAATGGCGACTGTCTTTACCTGTACCGCTTCTGACGTCATTAACGATGAAGGTCATTGTAAAGAAAGGACAGATCACTGGTTAAAGTCGTATAGATGTTTCTCTGTTTCCTCCTCCTTCTCATTCTATGCTCAAAAACAATGGGGATTATGTTATCATCCTTCATTTTAGTCGCACACTTAAAAATACGTCCTCATATTCGTAATCATGAAATGTTTTCTTTTTAGTGTCTTTCCTTTTGTTGTTTTCCTTCTTTGTGCTTTTCTCTCTTTATCTTTTTCTCTCGTCCTTTCAACCTCTCTTTGTTTCCTTCCATATTTTGTTGTTGTTCTCCATTCAAAAGTATTTTTGACTCGTTTCTCTCTTCACAATAATTAATTATTCTTTAGATATTTTTTTCTTTGCACTAGGTGTTTGTATTTTCCTCCCTAGTTCTTTCAACGCCCTTTTAACTATTGCATTGGCTTTTATATTAGGAACTTCTTGAAGGGAATGAAATTAATTGTGTGTTTAAATGCCATAGGACAAAGAGAGACAAGTAATACACTTTTGAAATATGTAGAAGTATTTTCTGTCTCTTCATATTATACTGTAGGTATTTAACGCATTTATTTATATAAATGTACATTCAATTTAGCTTGTTTTGAAAAAACGAAAACGAGTTCATTAGAATTAACGAAATCACAGTCTGCGATTTGCGAAAAATTTTAAACCACCCAATATAATGGAATACGTTGTTTTTTTTTAATCTCGTAATTCAGTCTGAACATTGTTTCGGGTCTTTTTTTTAAATTTGTTTGTTTGTTTGTTTTGTTGGTTGGGTTTTTTTTTGGGGGGGGGGGTTTTCTTCACTTCGAAAATGTCGTCTGCTCTCGTCCCATTTCCCCTCGGCTTGGAGTGCCTTCTACAAACAAACTTAACGTTATTCACACAATCATACAAACTTGAAAAAAAAAAAAAAAAAAAAAAAAGGAAACGAAAGAAAAAGAACGAATGTCTTCGTATGTGACTTGCCATGTTAGTTATACATATTTTACTATGTCAAGTCAATGTCATAATGTGTGTTTCAATGCCATGTCAATTACTTTATGTCTACGGGTACACCTATCACGATACCAACTTGAATCGATGCCATGCCCAGTACTGCTTTATTCCTGCAATGTTCGTGCTTTTGACCTTGATTTTATCATTGCGGTATTCACTCGATGTTAAGTTTATCAAGCAATCGTTTGAATACGCTTTTTTGTGGATGTACTGTTCATGATTGTGTCTATGTCATCTTTGTCATCTTTGTGCATATTTGTCGTCTTTGTGCATATTTGTCATCTTTGTGCATATTTGTATGCTCAATTCTGTGGATGTTCGTCACACGTACAGTATAGTGCTTTCGTGTCTATCTCGTACAAATCTAAATGTGTCAGGTTTCTGACTCGATCACTAAGTTTAAGTTAAGTGTGTCTGTGTTCTACTATCACGCTACTTCATATCTGTGGTGTTTTAGTGTCCACGTTTCTATAAAGTTTCGTGATTTATTTTAATGCTGTGTCAAGATTAATTATCTTCTAAGCGACAGTGCTTTGTCGATATCGTGTGCAAACATTACACATGTTTAAAAATTAGACACATCTACGTGATAGAGCTGTGTTCAACTGTTTTGTTACAACGTCATGCCTGTATCACATTCTAATGTGACTGTGTTGAGAACCTTTGTTGTTCGTTTTTTGTTTTGGTTGCTTGTTTTGTTTTGTTTGTTGTCAATCTAACACTTTCTGTGTCAATGCTGTGTCAAGTTGCATTGTCCAATGTCGTGTTTCGTGTATTAGTCATTTTAAAGCGGTACCAAGATGAAAACATGATGATAATAACAATCTATATTATATTACTATTATTATAATTATTACTATTATTATGACTATATGAATAAAACACCGAACTCAGGAGCCCAATTATGTTGTTCTTACACGTTTTTTGTGATTATCCTTCTTTTCCCCTTTATCAATTTCGTCTGTAAAGATTCATTGTTTTGTTATTAATATTATAATAATAATTATTATTATTAATATTGTCAGTAACTATATTTTCATGATTAAAACCAAAACCATGTATTTTCCATAATGTTAACGTGTATGTCCGATCGTTCATCGTCTTCTGCATTTATTTGTGTCTTTGGTTTGTTTGTTACTCATATTCAGACATTTGAAAATATTTTTGTTGGTTTATGCCTGTTTTCTTTTACGGGGTTTATTGTTTTTGTCGGTGGTGTTTCGTGTCATTTCTTTGTTAGTTTGTTTTTAGTTTAGCATGGGGTTTGCTTAGGTGTTGGTTAAATCGTGTTCTTTATTTTGGGTTTTTTGTTTTGTTTTTATTTTATTTTATCAAAGAAAGGGTGGTTTGGGAGGGGGCGGGGGAGGCTGGTGAGGTGGATAGGGGATTTGGGTGGATGTTCTTTTTGTTTTTGGGGTGGGTTGTGGTTTGTTTGTTTGTTCTGGTTTGGGTTTTTTTTCATAATATACTTTTCTGTAACCAAAATCTAAAACACAAACTTAGATGAAAGTATTAATTGGGTTTGAGTTGGGTTTTTTTTTTACTATTGTTATTTAGTTTGGTTCCTGTGTGTGTGTGTGTGTGTGTGTGTGTGTGTGTGTGTGTGTGTGTGTGTGTGTGTAGGCCTACTTGCATTGTGTTGGGGTTTGTGGCACAATGTTCTTACTCTGGTCGTGTCGGTGTTTTAGATCGCCTTTTTGTTTCTTTCCTTCTTTATTTTTTTCCTTTTTTTTTCTTTCAATTTCCTCTGTTAGGTTTGTTTGTTGTCTTTCTTTTAAAAGTGTTTTTTTCCTGGGTTGTTTTATTGGTGGGTTGGGTTTTTAGTGTTTTTTTCTTCTTTATTTTCTTGACGTTTTTATTGTTTTGGGGAGTTGGGGATGGTGGGGGAAGGAGGGGCTCCTTATTTTTTGTTGGGTATTTGTGAGTAATTATCCATGGGTTCCTTCCTAACTTTTTTTTAGATGTAACACTAAAATCATTGTGTCTGTGTTGCGTCATTGTTTAGTCTCTAGTGTTTGTTGGGGTTTGTGTGGGCATATTGTTGTATCGGTTTTTGGGATCTTTTTCTTTTCTTTCTTTTTTTTCTTTTCTTTTTTTGTGGTACTTTCTCGTCAGATTAATTTTGATGTTTAACTGCCCATATTTCTTGAACAGGATAGAACTGCATATTCGCTGAATTCAATCTTTTTTTTATTTGTATGTTTATACATTAGTAACATTATTATTTTATCATTAGTAGTATCCTAATTATTATCATTACTATTATTATTTCTCATTATTACTATTATTATTATTATTATTATTATTATTATTATTATTATTATTATTATTATTATTATTATTATTATTATTATTATTTATTATTATTATTATTATTATTATTATTATTATTATTATTATTATTATTATTATATTATTGTTATTATTATTATCATCATCATTATTGTTAGGTTATTGTTACTGTTAGTTTATTTATTACTGTTGTTAACATTAGTATATTATTAAATATTATTGGTATTATTTATCGTTGCTCTTTTAAAAAATATTATTATTATTATTATTGTTATTATTATGATAATTGTTATTAATTATTATTTTTATTATTATTATTATTATTATTATTATTATTAATTTAAACGTTTGCTTGAAGAATACGGGTTTGTGTCAGGTGAGGTGTCGAGGAAAACAGTTTCCTGTCATTTTCCTATTGATCGCTCTTTATCTTTCCTCTATACCTAGTTTCAGCATCCATCTTTGATTTCCCTTCTTCCCACCGCCCATCGCCCCATCCTTTCCTGTTTGTATTTTTTTTAAATTCTTTTTTCTTTTTCTTTTGGAGTCGTAGTTAACGTCTCCATTTCATTATGTATATATATAATACATATTCTACAATGAAATATACAGTTTGTCTCGTTTCAACAATGCCTGATCTTACTTATTTGTGATACTTTTGAAATTGCTGAAGATTTATTGAATATTTGCGATGAAAGTGTGTGTTTTGGTAAGGAAATCGTGGTGTGTGTTTTAGCATGGGAATCGTGTGTGTTTTGGTATGTAAATCGTGTTTTTTTAGTATGGGAATCGTGATGTGTTTTGGTAAATCGTGGTGTTTTGTGTTGGTTGTTTTGGTGTGTATGGAAATCATGAGAGAGAGAGAGAGAGGAGAGAGAGAGAGAGAGAGAGAGAGAGAGAGAGAGAGAGAGAGAGAGAGAGAGAGATCGAGAGAGAGAGAGAGAGAGAGAAAAACGCTGTTGAAGATGTTTGTTTCGTTTGTTATATTCAAGCTCACCCCGTCCACCATTTACGGTGATGTCAGGGTGAATTTAGAAAACATCAAGATGAAAGATATGTCATTGTGAAAGAGTGAAAAGAAAGATGTAGGACCTACCAGTAACATCCATCAACCGCCTACCTTTAAATAAGAAAGCTACAAGACGTAAGACTTCCAATCTCCTTAGATAAATCCCTTTTCGGTGCCTACAAATTATAATCTATACACGTGTGCAATCACGCAGACACACATACGTTCCTTTACACAGATGTACAGATGAGGCTCCTGTAGCTCAGTCGGTAGAGCGTCTGATCTCCACCAAGGAGGCCAGAGTTCGATTCCCAGTCTGGGTAAAATTTTCTGGCCCTCCTGTTGACCCAACAGTAGATGTATGTATAGTTCCTAATTAGTATTATCTCCAAACATTAAAGTCCTGGCTCGTCGATTTTACGTAATTTATCCCCCAGCAGGTCATTTCATTCAGTACAGCGCCTGTTACACGCTCCATACTAACATTTTCACAAGACTCTTTACCTATGGCCGGATGCTCCTTCATTATGATTTACACTTTCGTAAAACTGGGAAAGCAGAATGAAGTACGTTTGTTAGAGTACAGCATCGTTGGAAAAACTTGGGGCTAGCCAGAGATTTTGAACGAGTTGTGTCGTCGTGATAACAAACTCACAATACTATTCCTTGTGCTACAACACCTCTTAGAGTACAAGGGGACGCGGTAGTCCAGCAGTAAGGTGTCGGTCTCTCAACTGAAAGGTTATGGGTTCGAGCCTCGACGGTTTAAAAAAATTGTCCCTTTTTTTTTTACTCAAAACTCCCCCCCTCCCTCCTCCCCCTCTTGTTCTAGGCAGGTGGATCGAGACCTAGTTCCATCGGAGACTGACATAATAAAATAACTAGGAGGTCCCGCATGCGGATTACAACACTCTGTGCACGTTAAAGATCCCTTGATAGTTTACAGGGCAATCCGGGTAAAATTCAAAATCCTACCAATCGCCCGATAACACATTTGTTGTGTTTGTAGTTTAAATCAAATCAAATCAAAGCAAATCAAAGCAAAACGCAACGTGTGAAGACACACTAGTGAGGCAAGGGAAATGTCGAAAGTGGTGAACAAGGGCATGAAATAGAAATTGAATTCCCACGGAGACAAAAAAAACGATGCAAATACAAGGGAATTATAGACAACAATGTTTTGGATAGCAGACAGAATTGAACCCATAACCTCCATGTTAACATCCATTGCATTGCCATGTAAATAGAGCCGACTATGAACCTTGTAACCACCCTCTAAAAGAAGCACACTTGAAAACAACAGGTGACGTCATGAAATAACAGAGAGGGGTTGTTGGGTGGGGGGGGGGGGGGAGAAACACGATGTGTCAACACAACAATACCTTGATGTAGTTTTAGTTTCAGATTGGGAATATTAAAATGTACAAACATTCCAATCTTTTTTTTTTCCATACACATAATGCGAAGACTTAATCAGAAATACATACGATCTGGGCGTTGTTTACTACAAGATGCAACTGACCTTTCCAAATTTATCCCATAAATAAATACATAGATATATGTATATATAAATTTATATGTATATATATATATATATATATATATATATATATATATATATATATATATATATATATATATATATATATATATATACAATGCATATATGTACATATATACACGATATATATATATATATATATATATATATATATATATATATATATATATATATATATATATATATATATATATATATATTATATAAAGGAGAATAAACTTCGTCCCAGTGATTCGAACCCACACCGACTACTTCTATTGCTTCCTTTTGCTTCGCCTTAAAACCATTACGCCACGATGACTGCGTGCCCTGGGGTTTTCATACATGATGAACAAAACGACTCCAAAACCAGACCTAGATTTACATCTTTTGGTCATTTAAATTTAAGTCTTGGTTATCATGTACATAGATCTCAACTGAATAATATGATCTTCTTGTACTGTAAATATATCTATGTGTACAAATCGAAGACGTGATCTTACTGTTCTGCTGATATATCTATGTGTACACATCGAATATGATTGTCACGTGACGTCTATTATAAAATTAAGACTATCATCATCATATTGTGTTGGAGCTAGATATGTCATTTGACCTTTAAATGCCCCATAAATATTAATACAATCATGGAGTTTTTAAAATGATTGAACCTACAATACAATGATCAACCAGGACAATGCATTAATAAAAATAGCTTCATGTTTCTAAAATAAATATATATTTAAACTTGTCTTCTATGTCAAACGCATTTTTTTTTTAGATATAAATCATGGTTTTTAGAAATGAAAGATATTCTGACTTCACAAAAGACATATCAAAAGAATCTCGTCTTCAAAACATCAACTGGTTATATTTATTCCATACCAGCATATGGCTGTACCCTTAATGGTTATTTATTTAAAAACTAAATAATATAAATAACAAAACTGATTTTGAAATGCTGATATTCAAAAAGATGGATCCAAAAAAGTGGACGGACAGGATGTCAAATAAAAGGTCCATAATATCATCTAGCAACACAACACTCACTCTTGACACAAAAACACACAACACAACATTCACTCTTGACCAAAATGATATCATGAAAAAAATCTATGATATGGACACATTAAAACACACAACACAACATTCACTCTTGACCATCAAAACACACAACACAACATTCACTCTTGAAATGATATCATGAAAAAATCTATATAATGGACACATCAAAACACACAACACAACATTCACTCTTGACCAAAACGATGATGTCTGAAAAAATCTATATAATGGACACATCAAAACACACAACACAACAAAGAAAGACAACATCCTTATTTAATTAGAAGAAAAATGGACGGATGTACGATCAACAGACAGACAGAAGAGTCGAATAGCAGATTTGATTTGATTTGATTTGATTTACCCACATCCACAACTAAGGTAATCTTGAGGGTTTTGATAGGAATTATTAATTTTTCCCCGACTGCCCTTTAAACAGCCGAAGGATTTTTAGCGTGCACAGAGTTTTGTGGTCTGCACACGGGACCTCCCTTTCTTTGTCCATCTTCGATGGGACTAGCTGTCGATACACCTACCTGGGGTAGATTTTACTCGATAAAAACTCGAGAAATGTTTTCAACCGTTGGCAGGACTCGAACCCACTGAGAGGCCGACGCCTTGCCTCTGGACTACAGTACATCAGACACCAAGATGTCATGTTATCATCACACATAGGCCTACTAAATACTACTACATGCAAAACCATGTGTGTGTGTGTGTATGTGTTTATATATCTCATCTGTGTGTGTGTGTGTTTATATATCTCATCTGTGTGTGTGTGTGTTTTATATATCTCATCTGTGTGTGTGTGTTTATATATCTCATCTGTGTGTGTGTTTATATATCTCATCTGTGTGTGTGTGTGTTTATATATCTCATCTGTGTGTGTGTATGTGTTTATATATCTCATCTGTGTGTGTGTGTTTATATATCTCATCTGTGTGTGTGTGTTTATATATCTCATCTGTGTGTATGTGTGTTTATATATCTCATCTGTGTGTGTGTATGTGTTTATATATCTCATCTGTGTGTGTGTGTTTATATATCTCATCTGTGTGTGTGTGTGTGTGTGTGTTTATATATCTCATCTGTGTGTGTGTATGTGTTTATATATCTCATCTGTGTGTGTGTGTATGTGTTTATATATCTCATCTGTGTGTGTGTATGTGTTTATATATCTCATCTGTGTGTGTGTGTATGTGTTTATATATCTCATCTGTGTGTGTATGTGTTTATATATCTCATCTGTGTGTGTGTGTGTGTGTGTGTGTGTATGTATATGTTGGGCGGGAGGAGGGGTGGTTTATAAAGAGCCAACGTTGAATTCACTTATCAAACATTTCAGCATTAAACTTGTTATAACTCTAGGCAAGAACAAATTTTTTGAATAAATTGTGTATAACTTTAAACATCTTAAACAACTGCTATATAGATATAGTTGTCATTTGTCATGCAGACTCTTTCAACGTTTGTTGTTTTTTGTTGTTTTTTTTTTTGTTGTTTTTTTTTTGGGGGGGGGGTTAGGGGGTTGAGGTTTAGGGGGGAGGAGGTACTTTTAAGGGGTAGTTTTGTTCATTGTTGGTATTGTTGTTTATGTTTGGGAGTGTTTTTTTAATTGGGGGGGGGGGGTGTTGGAAAAGTGGCGGAGATACTTTTACTTTGCTGTATTTCTTAGCTCTTTGGGTGTGTGGGGTTATTTTTGTTCTTTGTTTTTGTTGTGATTGTTTAGGGAAGGGAGAGGGGGGGGGGTTGTAGTCCTTATTTTTCTTTTCATTGTTCTTTCTCTGTCTGTCTGTTCAGCCTGTTCTTCTCTACTTTCTCTCTCTCTCTCTCTCTCTCTCTCTCTCTCTCTCTCTCTCTCTCGCTCTCTCTCTCTCTCTCTCTCTCTCTCTCTCTCTCTCTCTCTCTCTCTCTCTCTCTCTCTCTCTCTCTCTCTCTCTCTCTCTCTCTCTCTCTCTCTCTCTCTCTCTCTCTCTCTCTCTCTCTCTCTCTCTCTCTCTCTCTCTCTCTCTCTCTCTCTCTCTCTCTCTCTCTCTCTCTCTCTCTCTCTCTCTCTCTCTCTCTCTCTCTCTCTCTCTCTCTCTCTCTCTCTCTCTCTCTCTCTCTCTCTCTCTCTCTCTCTCTCTCTCTCTCTCTCTCTCTCTCTCTCTCTCTCTCTCTCTCTCTCTCTCTCTCTCTCTCTCTCTCTCTCTCTCTCTCTCTCTCTCTCTCTCTCTCTCTCTCTCTCTCTCTCTCTCTCTCTCTCTCTCTCTCTCTCTCTCTCTCTCTCTCTCTCTCTCTCTCTCTCTCTCTCTCTCTCTCTCTCTCTCTCTCTCTCTCTCTCTCTCTCTCTCTCTCTCTCTCTCTCTCTCTCTCTCTCTCTCTCTCTCTCTCTCTCTCTCTCTCTCTCTCTCTCTCTCTCTCTCTCTCTCTCTCTCTCTCTCTCTCTCTCTCTCTCTCTCTCTCTCTCTCTCTCTCTCTCTCTCTCTCTCTCTCTCTCTCTCTCTCTCTCTCTCTCTCTCTCTCTCTCTCTCTCTCTCTCTCTCTCTCTCTCTCTCTCTCTCTCTCTCTGATCCTGACTTTCAGAGATGTGTTTTTGTGCACTGGCCGCATCAACTCTTAATCAAAATTCTAGCTAGCATCAAGTACTGAAACATTGAAAGCGAAGATGTCATAAAAGCCTAAATTGTGTTTTAAAATACATCTGAGAGAAAACAAAAAAAGTTTAACTAAAAGTTGATGTAGCTATGTGAGGGAATTTTAATGGAAATTGATTTTCTTTAGTCACTATAATAAAGTTGAACTGACATTAAAGATGACGAACTAGTGTTTATTCGTAAAGATATTTTTTCTCTTCTCTTTTGTGAGAGATAAGAGGGAAGGGGGTGGTGGAAGGGGTGGATCTGAGATTGGATAGTTAAGCCTCTTGTGTTGGTTGAAGGCTTTGCCATTGGAAATGGTCATAATTCAACTATACTGGTGAAAGAAGAGGGAATGAGGGGGGGGGGTTAGGATGGTGCTATATCGATATTTTAGGGAAAGTTGTGATTTTGTCAAAGTATTTCATGATTTGAGTATTAGGATAATTGAAAAGATTGATTTCCTGGATGACTGTTATTAGCGTTGAATGCATTTCACAAGCAGCGACGGTTGAGTCGACGTGGGAGTGAAAAGGGAGGAGAGAGAGAGAGAGAGAGAGAGAGAGAAGAGAGAGAGAGAGAGAGAGAGAGAGAGAGAGAGAGAGAGAGAGAGAGAGAGAGAGAGAGAGAGAGAGAGAGAGAGGCTTGGTAGATGAATTATGTAACAGGAAGTAGAGGCTTGAAATTTGTTTCATATTTTGAAATCTCTGAATGTTGATCACAATTAACTGAATTGTTTGCAAACAAGAAAAGCGAGTAAACAAACTAAAATGAGTTAGAGATTAAAAATTACAACTCAGAAATATTGCGCTTTCGAAATACAAGGTAAATGGAGGAGAACACGGCACAAGTGATTTGGGCGGGGAGGGGGGATGTTAATAGGTGAACAGATGGATTAAGGCAAATTGTATTCAATTATTGCTCTTCAATCTGAAAACAATTTTTATAGATATTTTTAATCAGGCATTAACGTTTACTTTTCACTGTCGTGGTCCATTATCTCCTTAGCCTACAGTCTATGCTATTATCTCTTTGTCTTCTACCTCCGTAACCTACAGTCTATGTTATTATCCCTTTGCTTTTATCTCCGTTACAGTCTATGCTATTATCCCATTGTCTTTTGTCTCCGTAACATACAGTCTATGCTATTATCCCTTTGTCTTTTGTCTCCGTAACATACAGTCTATGCTATTATCTCTTTGTCTTTTATCTCCGTAACATACAGTCTATGCTATTATCTCTTTGTCTTTTATCTCCGTAACCCACAGTCTATGCTATTATCTCTTTGTCTTTTATCTCCGTAACATACAGTCTATGCTATTATCCCATTGTCCTTTATCTCCGTAACCCACAGTCTATGCTATTATCCCTTTGTCTTCTACATCCGTAACCTACAGTCTATGTTATTATCCCTTTGTCTTCTACATCCGTAACCTACAGTCTATGCTATTATCCTTTCGTCTTCTATCTCCGTAACCTACAGTCTATGCTATTATCCTTTGTCTTTTGTCTCCCTAACCTACAGTCTATGCTATTATCCTTTCGTCTTCTACATCCGTAACCTATAGTCTATGCTATTATCCTTTCGTCTTGTATCTCAGTAACCTACAGTCTATGCTATTATCCTTTCGTCTTGTATCTCAGTAACCTACAGTCTATGCTATTATCCTTTCGTCTTCTATCTCCGTAACCTACAGTCTATGCTTTTATCTCTTTGTCTTCTATCTCAGTAATCTACAGTCTATGCTATTATCCTTTCGTCTTCTATCTCCGTAACCTACAGTCTACACTATTATCTCTTTGTCTTGTATCTCAGTAACCTATAGTCTATGCTATTATCCTTTCGTCTTCTATCTCCGTAACCTACAGTCTATGCTATTATCCTTTCGTCTTCTATCTCCGTAACCTACAGTCTATGCTATTATCCTTTCGTCTTCTATCTCCGTAATGCTATTATCTATCTCCGTAACCTACAGTCTATGCTTTTATCTCTTTGTCTTCTATGCTATTATCCTTTCGTCTTCTATCTCCGTAACCTACAGTCTATGCTATTATCCTTTCGTCTTCTATCTCCGTAACCTACAGTCTATGCTATTATCCTTTCGTCTTCTATCTCCGTAACCTACAGTCTATCTCCGTAACCTGCTAGTACCCCTTTGTCTTCTATCTCCGTAACCTACAGTCTATGCTAGTACCCCTTTGTCTTCTATCTCCGTAACCTACAGTCTATACTATTATCCTTTCGTCTTCTATCTCCGTAACCTATCTATGCTTTTATCATTTCGTCTTCTATCTCCGTAACCTACAGTCTATGCTATTATCCTTTCGTCTTCTATCTCCGTAACCTACAGTCTATGCTATTATCCTTTCGTCTTCTATCTCCGTAACCTACAGTCTATACTATTATCCCTTCGTCTTCTATCTCCGTAACCTACAGTCTATGCTATTATCCTTTCGTCTTCTATCTCAGTAACCTACAGTCTATGCTATTATCCTTTCGTCTTCTATCTCCGTAACCTACAGTCTATGCTATTATCCTTTCGTCTTCTATCTCCGTAACCTACAGTCTATACTATTATCCTTTCGTCTTCTATCTCTCCTACAGTAACCTTATCCCTTCGTCTTCTATCTAGTAACCTACAATCTGCTATTATCCCTTCGTCTTCTATCTCAGTAACCTACTGTTTATGCTATTATCCCGGTCTTCTTTCTCCGCAACCTACAATTTATGCTAATATCTTTTGTCTTCTGTCTCTGCTACCTACGGTATATGCTATTATCCTTGGTCTTCTTTTTTCTGCTAACTGAAGTCTATTTTATTATTCTTGGTCCTATATCTCCGTAACCTACAATTTATGGTATTATCCTTTGTCTTCTATGTTATTATCCTTGGTCTTCTATCTCGGTAACCTACAGTATATACTATTATCCTTAGATTAAGACAAACAGTGAGGCAAGGGCCATGTGAGAAGTAAAGATAACGATAACGACACAAGATAATATGAAAGCCCCATAGAAACAAAAAGACGAGACAAATACAAAAAGGAATGACATAAAAAATCCTGGTCACCAAGGGGACCGAGCCCGCGACCTCTGCGTCGGCACCCATTGTCTCGCCATGAAAAGAAAGCCAGCTAACAGCGAGCGTAGTTAGCTCGGTTGGTAGCACACTTTCTTTTCATGGGGAGGCGATGGGTGCTGACGCAGACGTGGCGGTTCGATCCCAAGGTGGTCAGGATTTTTTATGTCTATTCCTTTGTATTTGTCTCGTCTTAGTTTCTATGAGACTTTCATATTATCTTATGTCATTACCTCTATTATCCTTAGTATTCTATCTCCGTAACCTACATTCTATGTTATTATCCTTTGTCTGCAATCTCCGCTATCTACAGTGTATGCTATTATCCCATGGTCTTCTATCTCTGCTATCTACAGTGTATGCTATTATCCCTTGGTCTTCTATCTCCGCTATCTACAGTGTATGCTATTATCCCTTGGTCTTCTATCTCCGCTACCTACAGTGTATGCTATTTTCCCTTGATCTTCTATCTCAGCTACCTACAGTGTACGCTATTATCCCTTGGTCTTCTATCTCCGCTGCCTAGAGTGTATGTTATTATCCCTTGGTCTTCTATCTCCAACACCTAAAGTCTATATTACTTTCTCTGTGTAGTCTTCTATCTCCAACACCTAAAGTCTATATTACTTTCTCTGTGTAGTCTTCTATCTCCAACACCTAAAGTCTATATTACTATCTCTGTGTAGTCTTCTATCTCCGACACCTAAAGTCTATATTACTTTCTCTGTGTAGTCTTCTATCTCCAACACCTAAAGTCTATATTACTCTGTGTAGTCTATATTACTATCTCTGTCTTCTATCTCCGACACCTAAAGTCTATATTACTATCTCTGTGTAGTCTTCTATCTCCGACACCCTAAAGTCTAATTACTTTCTCTCTGTGGTCCTATCTCTGACACCTAAAGTCTATATTACTATCTCTGTGTAGTCTTCTATCTCCGACACCTAAAGTCTATATTACTTTCTCTGTGTAGTCTTCTATCTCCAACACCTAAAGTCACTATTACTTTCTCTGTGTGGTCTTCCACCTCCTAAAGTCTATATTACTTTCTCCCTTCTACCTCCCTCCCTCCCTCTCCCTCCCTCCCTCCCTCCCTCCCTCTCTCTCTCCCTCCCTCCCTCCCTTCCTCCATCCCTCCGTCCCTCCCTCCCTCCCCCTCCCTCCCTCTCTCTCTCTCTCTCTCTCT
>JAXRKP010000052.1:80000-82500 GCA_037039925.1 Doris montereyensis
GTGGCGTGTGCGGCATTGAGTGGGAATGGGAGCTGTTGGGAGTTTTCCTGGACGGAGGTAGGGGGAAGCAGGGTAGTCGTTGTTGTTGTTGTTGTTGTTTTTGTTGTTGTTGTTGTTGTTGTTACTGTTGTTTTTGTTATTGTTGTTGTAGTTATTGTTGTTGTTATTGTTGTTGTCGTTGTTGTTGTTTTCTTGCTTGGCTAGTCACTTGTATGTTTGAGGGTTTATTTCCTTGAGAATTTAAGACTCAACAAGTGACTCTTTCCATCTATCCATCATTTCTTTGTCTGTCTGTCTGTCTGTCTGTCTGTCTGTCTGTCTGTCTGTCTGTCTGTCTGTCTGTCTGTCTGTCTGTCTCTCTCTCTCTCTCTCTCTCTCTCTCTCTCTCTCTCTCTCTCTCTCTCTCTCACACACACACACACACACATACACACACACTTTTACATATTGATATATTTATATATATATATATATATATATATATATATATATATATATATATATATATATATATATATATATGCATGTCTGTGTGCTATTTGCTCATACATTATGTATAAGATTCATTGTTCCTGGTGGGCATTGTCATGTATTTCAATGGCGTAACCTGTACAACAACAGCGGCATGTTCAATTAACCTTACAATCTATTCAGATTGTAAACTCGCATCCTCCTCTAGCCATTTATTTGTTATCACGTCTTTAGAAATTCCTTTGAAATCGCTAGGCAGCCAATGAACAGTTTACTATCCAACGTAATGGCACTTGTTCCACGCATCAATTATTCATAAAATTAGTCTGTCTCGGGACTAAGTATGCTTATCCAATGTTTTTTCATGATTATTTCCCTTGAGATGAATGCTTTTTCTCCGAGGGTAGAAGGAGGTAATCGATAATTAACTCCATCTTTGTTGACAGGCTTTTGTTGCAATTCTATTGTTACGCGGGGTTCGAATTGGTCTTTTCTTGTTTACGAAAAAACATCACCCTCAGGCCAATGCCCATTCAACTCACCTAATTCACTCCCTTTGAACGGCCCCTAGGTCTAAGACGCATACAACATTGTAATGTTCCAGTAGTAATGGTACGTTCCATTTGCCAGATCTTTTGGGGTTAAACAAGGCCCAACCCAATATGGAATCCTTTATCCCTGTCTTTGTAATACCTAGTTCGTTTAATTCCAACAGCGGTCATTTCAACAGTTTGAATAGTTGGTTTTGAAAAAAACGAATTTCAAGAGACCATCAGAATCTGATAGAATGGAAATGACAATTAGGTTAAAGAAATCAAATCAATAATACATGTATTCATTTTGCATCAAATTATTTTTGTATATAATTTATTTCTAAACAAACAGTATTAATTTACGTCGTTCCATTCTTCTCCTGTTCATGAGAGATTTCATCTGCTCGCTTGCTTTCCCCTGATAAATAGGTAACTCGATGATTTCAGGAGAAAGATTAAGAAAGAATGATTTTTCTATGACATCTCAAATAACATCTCTTTGTAAATCCTTGAATTTTCAAATCAGACATATAAGCCACGTTCGGCAATTTTTGACATTTGATGTGACTAAAACATTAATGATGTCTTTGGTCCTTTCAAAGATTGATTATTGTAATTCTCTCTTTGCCAAACTCCCAAAAGGACTGTTATCACGACTCCGGGTAGTTCAGAACAATGCAGCAAGAGTCGTTGTCAAAAGAGTAAAAGAGATAATATAACGCAAGATCTAAAGAAATTACATTGGCTGCAGGTCAAAGACCGTATCACTTATAAAATTGCTCTTTTTTGTTTTAAATCTTCTATTAGAACTATACCACTCTATTTGTCACAATTTTTTAATCTTCGCCGCCCTTCTCGCACTTTGCGATCGTCGAGTGACAAATTAAGATATGAAAGAACTTCTCCCTCTTACAAAAGGTATGGCGAACGTTCATTTTCTTATGTTGGCCCTGTTGTGTGGAATGATTTACCCAGGGAAATTAGAGAAGCAAAGAGTCTCAACATATTTAAATGTCAATTGAAACACCATCTTTTCAAAATGGCATATCTCATTTGACAAAATTTGTGTATTATGTTTCACCATTAATTTGAATGTAAATTTTGATGATTTATATACTTGTCCTTGTAATTGAAATTGGTATACCATTTTATCTATACTATTATGAATTATAATATTATAGATCTACTTCTTTTTTCTTTTTGAATGCGCATAGAGCATTAAGTAATTTCTTGGATATGCGCTATAAAAATGCTATTCATTATTATTATTATTATTATTAGATGACGAATCGTAAATTTCTGCAGATTTTGTCTCAATTTCCTTATGGCTTCATCATAATTTGTCTTGATGATGACCACTGGCGGAGGCCTATGCAATAACAACAAAATAGTTTTAAACTGAAAAAACAAAACAATTTAATCCCATAATTCATTGTTGAGAGTAGGCTAATCAAGGGAAGAGTCGACATTTGTTTTTTAAAGCCTATGGCATAATG
>JAXRKP010000052.1:87500-90000 GCA_037039925.1 Doris montereyensis
AGGTAGATAGATAGATATAGAAAGATATATATATAAATAGATAGGTAGGTAGGTAGGTAGGTATGTAGGTAGATAGATATATAGATAGATAAATAGATAGATAGATAGATAGAAAGATAGATACACAGATAGGTATGTAGGTAAGTAGGTAGGTAAATAGATAGATAGTTAGATGGATGGATGGATGGATGGATGGATGGATGGGTGGATGGATAGATAGATAGATAGATAGATAGACAGACAGACAGACAGACAGATAGATATATAGGTAGGTAGATAGATAGATAGATAGATAGATAGATAGATAGATAGATAGATAGATAGATAGATAGATAGATAGATAGATAGATAGATAGACATATTGACAGATAATCAGGACATATGGAGTCCTTTGATTGCGTGTAATGAATACGATTTTTATTCACCGACATAGTTTTAAATATATCTCATCACTCCGAGATAAAGAGGATAGCGAACGCATGTAAGAAAAAATATTGAGATAAATTAACGACAATTTCATTTAATCCGACATAATAGCTAACTTTTAGGTAGGGAAAAGATTTGTTAAATGAGACACGCAGTGATATCGTTATCGTTCTACATAAATTGACTCAGTGTCAGTTAGTGCATTGAAACCCCATCGTCGTCCTACATAAATTGACTCAGTGTTAGTTAGTGCATTGAAACCCCATCGTCGTCCTACATAAATTGACTCAGTGTTAGTTAGTGCATTCAAACCCCATCGTCGTCCTACATAAATTGACTCAGTGTCAGTTAGTGCATTCAAACCTCATCATCGTGTTAAAAGCAGACAGCACTGGTCATATTTTTATGTATGAAGCTATAGAAATTGAGGGCGGGGGACAGAGAGAGAGAGAGAGAGAGAGAGAGAGAGAGAGAGAGAGAGAGAGAGAGAGAGAGAGAGAGAGAGAGAGAGAGAGAGAGAGAGAGAGAGAGAGAGAGAGAGAGAGAGAGAGAGAGAGAGAGATGTCAGTCGGTGCCAATTTATTGCCAATACCATGAGAAGAAATCAGGTCATACTTATACTTTGGCCCGAAATCGTATCAAATCAGACCCCTTTACACTGTCCAGACAAGTGGATATGGATGCAATTCTCCAGGAGAGACTATGACGGTGGAAAAGAGGAGAAATAACCAGAGAAACCATCCAATGGACATCAAAAGGAATAAGAAAACTGTGCCATCCAAAAACAATATGGCGATGTATAAAGTGGAAAGAAAGATGAAAGAAAAAGATACACTTGCAGACCTTACAGAGAATGGTTAGGGATTAAAAATCAAAAATGACTTTGTCGTTGCCTAATGTGTCGGTAGGCGAAACGAGCTGTAAGAAAATAAACATTTACTTTAAGTCTTGTGACTCCCATTAACGGGTGATTAATTTGTCTTTCATTACATTTTTTTTCAATTAGCAATTAATGCATACATGAACTTACATTATACAAATATCAAATATGTATAAGTGATAACAAACCGATCTAAACTGTTTCATTTTCTGAATGAAATCAAATCAAACCGTTGTTTTATTTCATCAAGAATTAGATTTCACAGCAATGACAATATCAATCTGACGTTCGTGTCTGGTAAAATGGCAAATATTGCGATATGGCATCATATCAAAATTCAGTCTTTGATGCATTTTACTATAAAACTAAGAAATTGAATTACTTCGATTCAAAGTTTATGATATAATATCATTCAACAAGAGGAACATTTTAAGGAACTTAATATCAAAATAATTGTTTATGTCATCTATATAATATATAAAACTGTACATCTCAAACTTTGACCGCTTTAAACTTAGGAAGATTTCAAATAGCTTGCTCTAGGTTCTTAGCGAACAAACTCTTGGGACAAGTCAATATTTTCATTGATTGGAAGAAGATTGTTTTGCCTGCTATCCATGAAACGTTTTATTGTAATAGTTACTCATTCCTTCCTTTCTGGTCATTAGATCTGCAATGAAAAACCCGCCTTATATATGTATCGAATACTGTATTGGTACTTAATATTACCCTACACCCAGTATCCTATTGAGTAGTTCATCGTAGAAAAAAATTGGTAAAAGAGTAATCATAATCATCATTGTCATCACTTACAATAAAACCGTAAGTTTAATTCAAAATTAAGAACAGATTACATTTGTTTATTGATTTCAATGTGGCATTTGATTGTATAGTATTCATGTCAAACTAACGTCTTTGTCTAATTCAGCAACCCAAAACTAAAGATGATAAACGATGTAAATTATGTTTAAAAGATGTGTGTGCTGAATGACAAAAGAAAAAAACCCTCGGTACATTTTGGCTTTTCTGAAGCAACATTAATAAACAATTTTACACGTTGTGGTAGATGAGATTCTTGGGGGGTTGGGGGGGGGGCAATCTTGGCCGGGACCAGAAATGTGAAGACAGCTCGACGTCTTACGTCATGAATAAATGACCAGAAATGGGACAATCATTCTCTATTTTTAGGTGTGT
>JAXRKP010000052.1:92500-97500 GCA_037039925.1 Doris montereyensis
AATTTAACGCTATTAAGATTTTCAATTCAATTATTTTTTCATAAAAAAATATTTCTGTCTCATGTTATTCTAATTTCTTCTTATTGTTCATCTTCGTCATTGTTTTATTAAAATAGTATTTACTATTTCTTTTGAATTCTTTAAAATTGATAATTATCCTCTAAAATAAATCTCCATCATGGTTTTATCATCATTGTTTCCTTTCTAGTTGTTTTGTCATCTTCGTCTTGTCTTAATTCATTTAATTAAATTATTCAAATCCATACTTTTGTCTTCTTCTTCGTCTTCTTTCTTATTTTTAGTCTCTTTGATTTGTATGACATATTTACTATCAATTCGTTTTCGCCTTCTTTGTTGTCGTCCCTTTCTCATCGTTTCTTTCTTTATCTTCTTCGATATGCCTAGACATAATGCTATATTCGATACATTAACATCATACATATAATCAATTCATATATATATGTACTTTGATATATATATATACATGTATTTTGATATATATAACATATATATATATATATATTGATAATATATAAATAAGAAAAAAAAAACCAGATTGAGAACATAAAAACTACTAAGAATTAGTCAAAGATTAAGACGACAAAAGAAATTGATGAAGACAATCTCTATCGCTAGCAAGTATTTTTTAGTATTTATACCCTTACCGTTTTTCCAACTGTCCTCGAAATAATTGTTATTGATCCTTTCTGGACGATAGCTGAAAGAAAGAAATACAATATGTTTCAAAATGAAGAATCATCTGAACGTCAGTTTTATTTTCCTTCACCTTTGTTTCACATTATCTAATTGTCTTGCTTAATATTACACAGAATTCGAAACGCTGTGTCCTTTGAACGCCTTGAACGCCACACACCGGTTTCCTTAAAACGTTTTCTCCTTTTGTCCTGACCACGCAAACGTGGTACGTGCGGGAAAGACATTTAACACGTAATTTCACCCACTCTACCCAGATGCAAGTGGGTACAACAGGTGCAAGTGGGTACACGCACTAGCTTGGGAATAAAAACCTGAGTCAGACTAGCGTCCTGGTCAGAAGGTGATTATTGTCACCTGTTCCGCCTCACGCTATAGAAACCGGGATAAACTCCGGCTCTATGGGCCTTAAGGACCTCGAAGGAACTTCTTTTTTTTACTTTGCTTTCCCTCAGTAGAAAACATGATCTTCTATCAAAAGCGAATTGGATCTCGCTCCAAACATTCGTAGTAATGAACACTTCTTTTCTTTTCTTTTTGTTTTTTAAATCACAAAAAACAAGATGGTTGCTTAGTTGAAATGTGTATATTTGTATCTTGATTTCTTCCTCGATATAGATTGAATAGAATTTCTTTAAATAGCCGGGTACTGTTGGGTTCTGTGTATTGTATGTACTGTAAGCGTAAAAGAATTAAGTAAACGTTGAAGAGAGTACCCGAAATGAAATAATCATCAAATAAACCTCTAGATAATGTACCCGAAATGAAATAATCATCAAATAGACCTCTAGATAATGTACACGAAATGAAATAATCATCAAATAGACCTCTAGATAATGTACCCGAAATGAAATAATCATCAAATAGACCTGGTTATAGAAAGAAATAGAATGATCGAAAATAATGTAAACAAGGTTTAGTTTTAATGAATGAAGAATACATTTTCCTTGGAACCAATGCTACTTTTTTTCCCCTGTGTTAATGAAATGAATTTTTCTGAACAATGACAGACTCATGTTTTATTCGAAAAGAGAATGGAAGTGTCGATTTAAATACTATTGAACCCATCCAGTATACTATTTATTTATGACTAAACATTATATTGATAAAACTCCAGCAAACTCAACATATATAAAAGATAATCATTATAGCTTCGTTTATTTAGCTATTACATTAATTTTTTAATTAGATAAACAAATCCTACTAGATGATTTCTATGGTTATCAAACCAGCTTCTGGAGACATATTAGGTGATCAGACAAGTGTATGGCCACCAAACAGACGTAGAAGGCAAGACAAGACGAAGTCATGGCCATAAAACCAACTTTCTGGAAAGTAAATGTATCACTAGACAGTTTTCTAAAGCGCAAATCAGTTTGGGGTTTTTTTTAGAATGAAGATAACGAACAAACACCTTCTTTGCTATCAATCCAGATTTCTGGCAGTAATTGACATAAATAAATTATGCGAAACAATCGTTAATGTCTGCCAAGATGACTTTCTGGCTGTGCCGTAACGATACAAATACCATCTATTCCCCAAGTGTTATAGAGGTAGAAGACACAACTAAGGAAAGGGACTAAATACACTTCCGGTGGGTTGTATGGTTTTATCTTCTGATGAGGAGGTTCTCTGAAAGGAAAGCAATTCATCACGATAACTGTATCAATTCATATGATTATTCTGACAAATTATGAAAATACAACACAATACTATGAACAAATGAGAAACGAATGCAGTATGAAAGTGTAAACGCGAGAATCAGGTTGTTCCACCGCCCATTGAGGGCCAACAACAACAAAACTACGGAAAGTTTTGATTACTTGTTTTTCAAATGCAAACAAAATCATCATAAATTACCCATTCTTAACTGGTCACAAAAGATGAACATTATAATATGTGATATCCAATGAGACAAGTTATTTCATAATTTGTGTGCCGAAATTCGTTGTGAACAACATTACAAAATATGAAAATAAGTTTAAAGGCTAATAAACATATTGTTACCAGTGTCTGTATTTATGTTGGTTATGTAACTCCTTGTCACCAACCACAAGACAAATCTCCCTCGTACAACTCTTTCAAGAAATCTCAAAACGGATTTTTTTTAGAGATTCGTACTAACAACTTTAAGTTAATATGTCTGTCTCCTCATCTCCATTTATGTCGAGCCCCTTAGAGCATAATCATACACGTATATGGACTTATTGCGCTGTAGAAATGATTTATTATTATGAATACAAGTGTAATTTCTTCTTTTATTGTTATTTATTTGTGTTCATTCTTACCTTGGCATGCAACACCGGTTGCACATAGCGCCGAACCCACCGCCACCCACACCACCGCCGGCAACCCCTGCAGCGCCGATACCAACACCTCCACAGACACCACAAGCCTTGAGACAAAAATAGAGACCAATCAACAGACCAAGAACTGATGGTGATCAAAATGGCGAACACAGCCAGGAAGCCGTCGTTCTCGAATACATCGTCACTGCTGCTGGCCTGCGTCGTAGTAGTGGTGGAGGTATTGGTAGTGGTGGTCGTGGTGGTCGTGGTGGTTATTATGGTATAGCTATGATAAACGTTGCTTCCGACGTCAGCCTTGGAGAACCTCCGTTATTACCTTACGGTCAGAACGTAGGATGTGCCGTGGTTGGATTCCGGGATCAGTGCTGAGGTAGAGGTGGAAACAAAGAAATTCAATATAGGTTTTCAGTCTTTAAATGAATCCTTTGTTAATCATCGACTTTTGTGAATGTGGAATATTCAGCAGGTGTATTAAATATGGAATGTCTTATGGGCTTCTTTTCTTACTGACAACAACAAGGATGTGAAGGAGGAGGACGAGGATTAGGAAGACAAAGATAAGGAGTGGGATCAGGAGGGGGAGGACGAGGAGCAATGATGGCATAATAATGATGATATAGACAGTCGCGATTACGATAACAATAAAGTAAGTGTCGAAGCTTTCAGAAATGTACAATTTTCGAATACAACAGAATGTATATATATATATATCAACATATATATATATATATCATCTATATATATAAACGTAACGTTACAGATATATAACATATACAGGCTATATATATATATATATATTTGATTTGATATATATATATATGTATTACAATATAATTAAATATTATAGATCTGCAACGGAATGGGGGGGGGGGAGACTATAACCTTTTTTTCTTTAATATGAAAAGCCGGAGCAAAGAACATTCGCACCCTCGCATGTTTTACTTACTGATGTATTCCACCCTGCCATCGGAAAATAGGTTGATGTAATTCAAGGCATTAGCCGGTGAGGCGCTGAACCAGCTCATAAGAGATTTCGTTGTTGGGTGTCCTCAGGTCTGCGTCTGTAGCTATAAACGTCCCTACGTTGCCTAGTGTGTTGTTCCTTGGTCGGCCGCTACTCTCAGTTCCTGAAGAAGGAAGGAAAGAAATACATGTAGTATGTGTTTGGGGAAGGGGTGATGGGAGAGGGACAGGCTTCCGAGGAAAAAGTACGTTTCCTCACGGCTTTGAAGCCTGGGATGAACCAAAGGCCGTCGTGTTTTCGTCTCGTGAAATGCAATAGGCGAAAGATTTCATGAAATCTTAACGTTTCTAGAGAGACATAGGCAATGTCAGTGAGAGACTGAGGGAGACAAAGACAAAGTGACAGAGAAAAATAGACAGAGAGACAGACGTGCAGACCGATAGACAGACAGATAGATATAGATAGAAACAGGACCTCGAAAAGAGAAAGAAAAGAGAGATAGAGACTGGAGTGACAAAATCAGCGACAGCCAAACAAGGCTACAGACACACAGAGAACAGACAGAAGATCGACAGAAAGATAGACGAAATGATAGGCAAGAAAGTCGGAGACAAAGATAGACAAAGACAGGCAAAAAACCAGGAGAAATAAAAGAGTTAAATCATTTGACATCTCCCAAAGCATCTTTTCCTGCGTATTGTTCATAAAGAGTCTACATCTTTTAAACAAAAGAGTCACATTGAAGTCGTGATTCATGAGGTCCCGTTGACAAGTAGACATCGTGGTGCAGTGGTAATAGCGCTACAGCTGCAATGATGGGAATCAGATCGGGTTCGACTCCCAAGACAAGGGGTGTTTAGGTTTGGGTTGGTGTTTTTTTTAAATATTATATTACAAGCATGTTACACACCGGTTAATATCAAGTTCGATTATTAGATCGGGTCAGTATTCAATACTGATATTATACAGGCAGACGGTACCACTCCAACTTTTTATTTATAAACCTGATCAAA
>JAXRKP010000052.1:100000-105000 GCA_037039925.1 Doris montereyensis
AGAGAATAAATGAGAGAGAAGGCATGAAACGAAGTATCAACAAGGTAAAAAAAAAAAAAGATACAATAAAGGTGTGAAAAATATTATATATAATGTAGAAATTAAGTGATACGGATAAAGTAAACTAGGTAAAAAAAAAAAAGCATCAAAATGAACAAGGATAAGTTTGACACGGAACTTGCAGATAGAGCCGAAAAAAAACAGCACAGAGGGGACACACGAGGATATTATACAAGACAGCAAAACTATTAGCGGGTAAAGGCACCGGTGAAGGATATCAATATCAATGGTAATCCTATTTTGACAAGGAAACACAGAAAAGACGTTGGTGGAACATTTTTAATATTTAGCCCCCTGAAAACCTACCATACATCATGCCTGCAAGAAGAGATCTCTCTATCAGCTGTGGACCCCAACACGAGAACAGTTTGCAAAGGCCATAGCTAAACTACATTCAAACAAGGCAGCTGACCCAGATGTGATACCAACAGAATCATTGATATACCTATAACAGTCAATATTTTACATGGATTGTTTGAAAAGGTGTGGAGGCCTTTTTGTGGGAGGATTTAACAAGTGGAAGTTTGTTGTTCGTGGCCTATACCCTGGTATAAAGTGAAAAGACAACGATGATGAGGATGATAATGATGATGATAAAGTAAAAAACTTATCTTAAGATGTGTAGAAGCCAGATAACAAGCAGATCGCAGATCTCAAACAATGATACTGATCCGTTTAGGTCAGCCATCAAATGGGTCTCATTGTTTGAAATCTGCGATCTGCTTGCTTGTAATTTGGCTTCTACACATCTTTTGTGTTGCCTATGTGCAGTGTGTAAATATCCCTAGTTTGTTGTCTGACGGAGAGTTGTACCTGAAACGTCACGTGTTTGTTCTGTCTTAGTAAAGCTGTCACGTATTGTCGTTTATCACTACTTGATATATTTCTTCTTCAGCGTTGAATGATTGTTGTTTACAAATGTAAACAAAGTTTTAAATGAAGAATATTGTGGATTTAAAACAGCAGTGGCACAAACTATCAGTTAATATAACTGCTAGTCATGATTGACTTCAATGAATTCACACAATATGCCTTGTTAAAGAGGTGGGGGATGGCCTCGGTGGTCCAGAAGTAAGGTGTCATCCTCTCAACCAAAAGGTGATGTGTTCGTGAAAACCCTTTTCCCTGTTCCATGTAGGTGGATCGACATCGGAGACGGACGATAAAAAGGAGGTTCCATTTGCAAATCACAACGCTCTGAGCACGTTAAAGATCCCTTGGCTGTTTTCAGGAAATCTGGGCAATATTAAATAATCCTGCCAAGAACCCCAGGATCACCTTAGTTGTCGCAAATAGTAGAGTAAAACTGAATTCAAGATTGGCAGAAAAAAATGTTAACTCACCGAAATCGCTCACTGTTGTTACCAGTCAAGAAGCTGATAGACATAATAGCATCACCCTCGGGGTCGGTAATCACAGCTCTGAGGGTACACGTAGAAACACCGATCTGGAAAATATAAAAATGAAATCTTTTTCAATGAAACGGCTCTGAATATTCCAAAAAATATTCACTAATTACACTGGCCGATTGGGTTTTTTTGTTTGTTAACTTTTGTTTATTATTGCTGTTGGGTTTTTTTATGTTGTTGTTTTTATTTAGTTTTTGGAGGTGTTGTTGTTTAGTTGAGGTTTATTTTTAGAAGAAGGGGGCGAGAGGGGGAGAGGAGAGGGGGGGACTACCACCTTCTCGTTCTTGGTAGCATAGATTTTGCACCTCGTCTGTCCTAGGATACATTCAAGACTCGGTATTCGCCCAAGCAGCCAATGATGTTGAGCATGCGAAATGAAAGCTCCCACCTGTTTCACGTAACGTCCCGTACTCAGGCTTGAGCACAGGTTAGTCTTAAGAATAATTATCGACTGTACATCATTTACCCCCCCCCCGCCAACCCTTTCATTCGTCCTTCTCAATCCCCCTGGGGAGCATACAGTAAAGCAACTTATTAAGCTGCTTAGTACTGAAACTCTGACAAGATCTTTCTCGACCTATAGCTCGGTACTCATTCGCACCTGAGTCAAGTGAGGAAAGTAGAAGGAAGTACTTTTCTTAGGAGTGCAACGTTGTGAAAAACCCACCCGGCCATGGGGTTTGAACCAAAGTCGTCGTCTTTACAAACCTACAAAACTACGGTTTCGCTATAACGCATCAGTAGACTCATTTGATTTTTCTGAGCATATTATAGATTCTAACATTATGCAGTAGTTTGCTATTACCTTCCACGTCGACTTCTCTTTGGCCAAACCTGAGTATTATATCAAACCAATCTTGTGACTGGGTCCTGATTGCTTTCACCCACTTCGACTACGGATCCGCCCCCAAGTGATCAGGTTATGTCCTCTCCGCCCGATGGACGTTCCCCAAATGAACAAGTTCTGCCCTCTCCGCCCGCGGAACGTCCTCCAAGTCAACAGGTTCTGTCCTTTCCGCCTGCGGAACGTTTCCCAATTGAACAGGTTCTGTGATCTCCGCCCGCGGAACGTTCCCCCTAGTAAACAGGTTCTGTCTTCTCCGTCCGCGGAACGTTCCCTAGTGAACAGGTTCTGTCGTCTCCGCCCGTGGAACTTTTCCCAAGTAAACAGGTTCTGTCTTCTCCGATCCGTGGAACGTTCCCCTAGTGAACAGGTTCTGTCTTCTCCGTCCGTGGAACGTTCCCCTAGTGAACAGGTTCTGTCTTCTCCGATCCGTGGAACGTTCCCCTAGTGAACAGGTTCTGTCTCTCCGCCCGTGGAACGTTCTCCTAGTGAACAGGTTCTGTCTTCTCCGTCCGTGGAACGTTTCCTTAGTGAACAGGTTCTGTCTTCTCCGTCCGTGGAATGTTCACCTAGTGAACAGGTTCTGTCCTCTCCGTCCGTGGAATGTTCCCTAGTGAACAGGTTCTGTCTTCCGTCCATGGAACGTTCCCCCAGTGAACAGGTTCTGTCCTCTTCGTCCGTGGAATGTTCCCCTAGTGAACAGGTTCTGTCTTCTCCGTCCGTGGAACGTTCCCTAGTGAACAGGTTCTGTCTTCTCCGATCCGGGAACGTTCCCCTAGTGAACAGGTTCTGTCTTCTCCGATCCGTGGAACGTTTCCCTAGTGAACAGGTTCTGTCTTCTCCGATCCGTGGAACGTTCCCTAGTGAACAGGTTCTGTCTTCTCCGGATCCGTGGAACGTTCCCCCAGTGAACAGGTTCTGTCCTCTCCGTCCGTGGAATGTTCCCCTAGTGAACAGGTTCTGTCTTCTCCGTCCGTGGAACGTTCCCCTAGTGAACAGGTTCTGTCCTCTCCGTCCGTGGAACGTTCCCCTAGTGAACAGGTTCTGTCCTCTCCGCCCCTGGAACATTTCCCAAATGAATAGGCGTTCTCTCCTCGTATGCTCTACAGACTGAACTGCCGGTATCCGAGTACAATCAGTTTATGTGACCAACCAAAACAGTGGGACAGAGAGACGAACACCTTCTAACACCAAAAACGACAGGCCATATTAATTACCACAATCACTCACATTGCTTTCCGTTAAGTCACAGAAATAGGCGCTCTCGTCAAACTCTGGCGCCTCGTTGACGTTGTTGATGTTGATGGTTAACACTTCCTCCTATTGAGTCACTGAGGCATGAAGATAATAAAGATAATATTAATAAAGATAATAATGATAACAATAACGATGATGATAATAGTAACAATAATAATAATAATAATAATAATAATAACAATAATAACACTAATAATAATAATATAATAATAATAATAATAATAATAATAATAATAATAATAATAATAATAATAATAATAATAATAATAATAATAATAATAATAATAATAATAATAATAATAATAATAATAATAATAATAATAATATAATAATAATAATAATGACAATAATAATAATAATAATAATAATAATAATAATGATAATAATAATAATAATAATAATAATAATAATAATAATAATAATAATAATAATAATAATAATAATAATAATAATAATAATAATAAAGGATGATGATACTAATAACAGTATTTAGCTCGGCTGATAGCACGCTTTCTTTTCATGGCGAGGCGATCGGTGCCTACGCAGAGGTCGCGGGTTCGATCCCCATCGTGGCTAGGATTTGTTTCTGTCTATTCATTGTGTTTGTCTCGTCTTTGTTACTATCGGACTTTCATATTATCTTGTATGATTATCTTCACTTCCGACATGCCCTTTGCCTCACTGTTTATCTTTATCTAGTTGTAGTAGTAGTAGCAGCAGCAGCAGCAGCAGCAGCAGCAGCAGCAGCAGCAGCAGCAGCAGCAGCAGCAGCAGCAGCAGCAGCAGTAGTAATAGTAGCAGCAGCAGCAGCAGCAGCAGCAGCAGCAGCAGCAGCAGCAGCAGCAGCAGCAGCAGCAGCAGCAGCAGCAGCAGCAGCAGCAGCAGCAGCAGCAGCAGCAGCAGCAGCAGCAGCAGCAGCAGCAGTAGTAGCAGCAGCAGCAGCGGCAGTAATAGCAGCAGCAATAGCCGCAGCCAGCGGCAGCAGCCTTTTGTAGTGGTAGTAGTAACAGCAGCAGCAATAGTAGCAGCAGCAGCAGCAGCAGCAGCAGCAGCAGCAGCAGCAGCAGCAGCAGCAGCAGCAGCAGCAGCAGCAACAGCAGCAGCAGCAGCAGCAGCTGTTGTTGTAACGGTTATAGTGGTAGTGATAGTGCCATTCGTAGTGGTAGTAATAGTAATAATAATAGCAGCAGTAATAGCAGCAGTAGTGGCAGTAGCAGCAGCACCAGTAGCAGCAGCAGCAGTAGCAGCAGCAGCAGCAGCAGCAGCAGCAGCAGCAGCAGTAGCAGCAGCAGTAGCAGCAGCAGCAGCAGCAGCAGTAGTAGCAGCAGCAGCAGCAGCAGCAGCAGTAGCAGTAGAAGTAGCAATAGCAGCAGTAGTAGCAAAAGGAGCAGGTGCAGGAGCAGTAGTAGTAGTAGTAGTAGTAGTAGTAG
>JAXRKP010000052.1:107500-115000 GCA_037039925.1 Doris montereyensis
GATAATTTGGCCATTAGTTGCTGTTTCATCCAGTGAGATTGTAGCTGGTAGGTTGACGATGTCAGGGGCTGAGTTCAAATCTGTCAAAAACCGGACAGTCAAAATAAATGTTCTTATATATTTGGATTTCATATGAAATGCGGGTACATATTATCCATAGGTGTATGTTCATAACGTATATTAAGCACATAATTCATATACTCAATGCGACAAAATTGGAATGTGTGTAACGAATTTATGCACAAAAATAAAATAATATATTTTACATCCCATGCTCATCGTAGGGAAGTTCGAATACGGATGGGAATTCAAATTGTTCTAAGCATATTGGCATTATGTAGTTATTTGCCATTGCTTTCCCTACAAATTTGTATCTTCCCATTTTCCAGTTGGTCGACAGAATGGCAGGTAAATATTATTTGCTCGGACTGAGATTTCAACTTGGATCTCCTGATTGCCAAATTTATAAAACTTAACAACAACAAATAAAGACAAACATTTCACGCAATGTGATTATTCATATACGTCATAGATTTGGCTCGACAAAATACGTGTAGTTTGTTTTCATGCTTGTATCTTGTACCACAACCCCACGTGTATTTGCTCCATGTTGGAAATCGTCAAGTTGTGTGTTAGAGTTAGAAAGCTATTCTAACACAGAGTTCCAAAGCATGGAAGTTGTGGTTGACTTGGCTAGATGGAAATTTAACATAATTTTATTGCGTCTTTAGTTTGGACTATTCAATCTCTGCATTCCATTGTTAAATTTAAATCTAAGATAATCCAATAGTCTTATGAACGTCTTTTTACTATTTTAATGTGCGTATTCTGTCTGTCCGGGCAGTAGACAGGTGCTTGCACCTTCACAGGGACAAGGCGATCCCGCCCTCAATGAGTCTCCTGCTGCCTTGCAGGCTGGTCTTGGCTGACCAAAAGCTAAAAGAGTTAACCCCGACAGAAACAAAAGAAAAAAGGACAGGAAGTAGAACATGTAGGACCAAATCCTATTTTAATCTTCTCAAAAGTAGATGTAAAGGATAGAGCTAGAGCAGGAGCAGGCATATTAATACATAGAAGACATGAAAAGCTATTAGACACGTGGAAATGTATTAGATCGAGGTTATTACAGGTAAACATTAAATCAAACGTGGAAGAACTTAAATTATTAATAGCTTTTGAACCAAACAAAGATACCACTAAAGAAGAAAAATATATCGTTGAAAATGATTTACAAATAGCTGAAGATAATCTCAAACCCAAATAGTAACTAATAGTTTTAGGAGATATAAACGCTAGAGGAGGGCACAGTGCATAAACATTAGGTGGAGTCATTATAGGTAAAGATGAAGAGACAACAACTTCTCCAAATGGAGAAAGACTTTTAGCTCTTTGTGTAAAGCATAACATGAAAATAGCAAACACATTTTCTCCCCATAAAGATATTCACAAATATACAAAAGTAAATGAAGACAGAAGTGAAAAGTCAATCAAAGACTACATAATAGTTAGCTGTTTCCTTTTTTACAGTACAATGGATGCAAGAGTTAAGAAAAGAGTTGAAATATCTACTGATCATTAACTAGTCATTGCAAAAGTGAGATGGCTGACTGACGAAAACAAACAGAAAAGGAAAGAGAAGAGAGTCACGAAATTCAAAATAGAAGAACTAAATCAAATCAATAGTAAAACAGATATACTTGTCTATGATTAAAAAAGAAAATTCAGTGAAAGGCAGATGGATCTGAATGATAGCACAGTAGAAGAAAAGTGGCAACTGTATAAGGAAACACTCCTCAGTTGTACTGGAGAGGTCTGTGGTAGGAAACAAATTAAAGGTGAAACGAAAAGAAGAGCATGGTGGAATGAGAATGTCAAAACTAAGATCAAAGAAAAGAAGCAAGCCTGGAAGAAATACTCACGAAGGAAAAGGCCAGAAGATAGGATAGATTATGTGAGTAAAAGAACTATCGCCAAAGAGGAAGTGAGGAAAACAAAACAGGAACAGTGGGAAGAGTTTGGAGAAAAACTTCAAGAAAGCTACCAAGGAAATAAAAAAGCTGTTCTGGGAGCAATGAAAAGCATGAGAAAGACTAAAGCATGCCCAATTAGACAAATTAAGGAGAAATGACGAAGGAAAACAACGAAATTGTGGAAACATGGAGAAATTACTTTCTCCGTGTTTCCAGCAATTCTATAATCCCTACAGAGCATATGAAATAGACTTACTTGTCAAAGTGATGACAATGTCGAAACCCGACGCTATGTTTTGTCCATCAGAAACAGTGACAGTCAAGGTGATGATGCTTTCTGACGCTGATCGAAGGTCAATAGCAGTATTGACGTTGCCATCCGCTGGTTAGAGAGAAAAAACCTGCACTACATTGATATGTTACAAAAATTTAATGACCCATTTATTGCTTGATTTGAACTGATTTGATTTACCCACATCCACAACTAAGGTGATCTCGGAGTGTTTGGTAGGATTTAATTTCTTTTTACTTTCCACGGTCTGCCCTGTAAACAGCCAATGGAGCTTTAACGTGCACAGAGTGGTATGGTCTGAACACGGGACCTCCTTTTTATCGTCTGTCTTCGATGGAACTAGGTGTTGACCCACCTACCTGGACGAGGGGGGGGGGTAGATTTTTTTCGAAAAACTCAAGAAAATGTGTCAACTGTTGGCGGGACTCGAACCCGCTACCTTTTGATTGAGAGACCGACACTTTGCCTCTGGACTACTGAGTCCCCCAGACATTACGCAAACTCACTATTTGGATACGTTGCCGGTATCTTACCTCAACCTTTGTCACAGGCTAATAGGCCGCCCAAGGTGGTCACCCCTTGAATATAAATGGCAGGATTATCATTTAACATACATGAACAAAATCACACAAGGACTTGTTGCCGCACCTATAGATCCACTTGCTCTATCAGATTCACCCACCCGCTCAAACTAAGAACACTCACTTAAACACATCTAAACCAACACGACCGCAGTTGGGGTATTTTAACGCATTTTTTCTGCGCACCATCCCAGACTGGAACAAACAAAACGTCGATGTGGTGAACGCATTAAATGTAGATCTAGTCATTCAGAAGTACGTTGCAAATGAAATGGATATGTGTGGTGACACACCGATGTCGCCAAACGTTCACGTAATGACATGCTACCAGAGAGAGTTGCTCGCTACCCATCAAAGGAGTTTAATGTTGAACTGTTTATTTCTATCGTGTGAAACATTGATAATAGTATACGTGTGACATAAATGGAAAGTTCTACGGTTATTGTTACATGAATGTTAAATTCACATATGTTTTAGTCCAATCGAAACACAAGTAGATCTGGTCGTTTTCATTCAATCTGAACAAGAAATGAAAGACACCGTCGGTCTCCTTTACCAGAACTTTTCAACGCCCACCAAAAACTTCAGCAGACATTTAGATCTATAAACTGTTTGTATGGGTCTATATTATGTACATACGTAATAATATATACATAGATCATCATTTTTTACATTTGTGATATCACAAGTATGCTCTTACTCTATTACAATAATTTGCTGTTAATATTAATGCTTATAATCCCTGGCTTTTAAACTTTCTTAATCCTGTTTTAAATTCGCCATTTTGAATTCGTATATATTTTAATGATCGTTGGCTAATGTTTATTGTTACAAATTTCCTTTTATAGAGGGATAAAGTTTTTGTATACATTTATTTGGATTTGCAATTTAACGCTCGACTTACATGTGCCAATGGTGAAGTAATTCACATCAGGACTAGAAACTATTGTGAAACTCAAGGAATCGCTCTCAGCGTCTGTTGCAGACACTGTGTAGACTGTGTCGCCTGCCGGGTATGGTTGCATGACGTTGAGGGTCAAGGTCTCTGTGAATGGCAAATGTCAGCTTAACTTGGGGTATGGACTGACACGACTTGTCAACATTATATTTAGAGAAAGCTGAGAGGAGACCAGTGTTTGTAATAAGGACAAATATAAACAGATAAATAAATTGAGTGATAGAAAGATGGAATGATGCACAATAGATACAGATAGAATGATTCAAACACATCTGCGTATATTTACATGATACAGGATGTCCTAAAATAAAGGTAACTGTTTCAACATGCAATAACTAACTTATTCGTGCCACTGTTGACATGAAAATTTCACTCAAATGCATTTTATAGGACAAAACAAATTATTGGCCCAGATTTAATATTGAGCTCACACTATTAGCTTTAGGAAAAATGAGTGCTTTTCGTCTAAATGAATTATTGCAAGCCCCCAGATAGGGAGTGGAGACGCCCATATGAACGAAAAGATAAATTTAAGTCACATAAAAAGCTACGTCACTTATTAGTTACCCGTGGCTACGAGATTATTTCATGCAGGACGGAGCCGCTCCTCACACATCTAAACGTATGATGGAGTATCTCACTAAAAATGTTCCAATCCCCCCAATTAATGTTTGAAAAAGCACCAGTTGAATGGTCGTCCAAAAGCCACAAATGTGAACCCCTGCGACTTCTTTCTGTGGGGATATCTGAAGGATCGAGTCTTTCGCAATCCTGTACCATTCAACAAAAATCAGCTGGAAAATAACATCGCTATAATCTGAGAAGTACGAGGAATTAACAGAAGCCGGGTTGCAAGAGTGTCGCTAGACTTTACAATCAGATTGTGAAATGTCATTGCAGCAAATGGTAGATGAACGGAGCATCTCTCTTGAATGAAATATTAAGCACTTAAAATAGAGTTCCAAGTAATCCAGAGGAGACAGTTGAAGATGCAGATATACCAATGGAAGAAATCCAAACAGCTATAAGAAAAATGAAATCAGGAAAAGCCCCAGGAGCAGATCAAGTTTATCCAGAAATGATTAAAAACCAAGGAGAGAAGCAGACAAACTATTACATGCAATACGCAAATAAGCATGGAAGTCCAAACAGGTGCCAGACGACTGGAAAAAGAGAGCGGTAGTGCCAATACATAAGAAAGGATCAACTATGGAATGCTCAAACTATAGAGGGATATCACTACTTAGCGTTCCAGGAAAAGTATATTCCATGATACTGAAAATGAGACTAAGGAAAAGAATAGAGGATCAGATTGAAGAGCATCAGAGTGGATTTAGATCAGGAAGAAGTCTACAAGACCACATATTTACAATTAGACAAATAATAGAACATTCCTTAAGAGAGACATCGACTTGCACCTGTGTTTTATTGACTTAGAAAAGGCATTTGATACAGTGATGAGGGACGAACTATGGCATTCCTTAAAAGAACACAATGTAGAGCAAAACTTAATAGAAGCCATTAAAAGTGTTTTTACAATAAACCAACATGTGCAATGAGAGTAGCTGGAAAGATATCTACAGAATTTGATGTAGATATAGGAGTAAGACAGGGTTGTAACCTAAGTCCTCTTTTGTTTATCACATTTATGGATTCAGTCGCAAAGACATCCTCAAAAATGAAGAAAACAGATGTAGGTATATGGAAGCTCAAACCAGTAAATGTAGCAATGCTTTCATTTGCCGATGATTTAGTTCTGTTTGGAAAATCAGAAAGTGACCTTCAGTCGAATATCAACATTATGAACAATGAACTAAATAAAAGAGGAATGAAAGTAAATGCAAAGAAAACCAAAATAATGCTAGTAACTAGGGAAGCTAAAACACAAAATCTTAAATTGGGCAGGGAGTATTTAGAACAAGTTCAAAGCTACAATTACCTAGGAGTAATGATTAACTCAGAGGGAAAACGAAGAAAAGAAATCAGCCAGAGAATCCAAAAGGCAAGTGCAATATATAACCACTTAGGAAAGGCATTTGTAGGTAAGCAAGAATTGTCAAGAAAAACCAAAATGGCAGTATAAAATACAGTTTATTGTCCTACTCTCCTCTATGGCAGCAAAACCTGGACCTTAGACAGTAGAGAATACAGTAGAGTACAGGCAGCTGAAATGAAATGTCTAAGAAGAGTAGTAGGGAAAACTAAAAGAGACAAAATCAGAAACACAACAATAAGAGATCAAACCGAAGCAGACGGCATAAACACTAAGATAGAAATAAACCAATTGAGATGGTTTGGGCATGTAAACAGAATGAATGACAGAATAGCTAAATCAGTATACAGTGCTAAAGCCCAAGGTAAAAGACCAAAAGGCAGACTTCGGAGAAAGTGGGAAGAAGATATAAAAGAGGCATTGAAGCATATAAATTTAAATTTTGGAAGGAAGGCAACAGAAAATACCAGGACAGGGCATCCTGGAGAAAGATCATCTCGGGCATCTGAATCCATACACCGAAAGGTAGAATGGGAAGTGATAAAGAAAGAAAGAAAGAAAATAGCTTTGTCGATCCCATTGTTCAAATTGGTTATTGGGGAAGTTTGTATCAAAATGCCTTGCATTCCAGTGGCTTATTCTTTTCAATAAGAGAAGATATTTCTTGTTTTGGTTGGACTTACATTGATTATTACAATGAAAAAGAAAAATGGCTTATTTTATATGAACGTTTCTATTTCCATTTCTGGTCATTTCTACATTTCTTAAAATTTGTTTCTGCAATGCCATTGACTGTTCTACGTGTGGTAAAACTTTATTAAAATACAGGTTAAAAGGTTATTCACACTTATAACAGTTGGGGTTTTTTAGGGGACGCCCTATGTATCATAAGTAGACTAGTTGTTCTTCTCCTTCTTCTTCATATTCTTATCCTCCTCCTCCTTCTCCTTCTCCTCCTTCTTCTCCTCCTGTTCCTCTTCGTTTTTCATTGGTCATTGTGGTCTCCTTTATTTTGTTTTATAACAAAAAATAAAGCAGTCAATATGTGTTTGGCACTCTCTTCGTTGTCAAAGATTAAATTCTTTTATAACGAAAGGCAACGTCATAACATTACTAAAATGATGCAATCTCAACTTACCCCGAGGATAGTTAGGATTGGTGAAAATGGGTGCCTGGTTTGGCTGGATATCCACTTCAAGGGTGACGAGAGGTGCAGTGTTTCCACTTGTGTCAGAACAGGACACCATGACCTCATATGTGGGAACGAGAGAGAACGATAGTCCTCGTCCATTGATCACACCAAGATAGTAAACGTAGAAACCTGTGGCCATAACAATAAATATAGGAACCTGTCACCAAAATAATAAACATAGAAACATGTGACCACGATAGTAAACGTCCTTTTTTTATACAAACATTGTCTTACTTTTTTTAAAGCAGTCAGTGCCCTACATTGGCTGCAAACACAGATTTTACTTTTAGAATTAACAAACACTGTCGTATATGAGCTGCACACAAGGACTTTAATTTCAAAACAAAAATCCTTCTATTATCTTTGCAAGTGCAAGCCTCTGATGCGCGGGTATAGACCAGGTGTTGTAGCTGAATCGTAATGTTGTGAGCTTGTAATCACGACAACACTGGTTCAAATCCCATGGCTTGCATATGTGAGTTTTTTTTTCAACAAAATCACTTCAGTCTTCTGT
>JAXRKP010000052.1:120000-122500 GCA_037039925.1 Doris montereyensis
TTTTTTATAGATTTTTTTGGTTGCTTTGATTTTTTTTTGCGGGGGGGGGGGGGGTGGGGGAGTGTTTTTGTTTTTGGGGATGTCGGGGTTTGTTGTTGGATTTCTTTTTTTTTCTTTTTTTTTTAAATTTATTTAGTTGGGGTTTTTTATTTAATTGGGGGGGGGGAGTTATTTGGTATTGTAAAACTACAGGATCTCGATTACCTAAAGGCATTGGGCAAGGTGTCATTCAATGCTTCTGGGAGGTTGACTTTGCTCTCATATTGTAATTCACTCAATGGTACCTTGCGGCTACGGTATGCCTAATTTCACAATGGGGGTACGGATTTTTCTTTTACGTTTTAGTTTATTCAATAAGATAAAATAAGATAAGATAAGAAGTGCCCACAATGCACATTTCCATGGCGTTACATCAAATTCGAGGCTTCAGTAGCGTAGTTGGTAGAGCGTCGGACTATTACACAGGAGGCCCGAATTCAATTCCCGGTCTGGGGCAAATTTTGTTCTGGCTCTTCCAGCATCGAAATGAGTCGCTAGATCTTGTCAGACTCGTCGGAAGTAAAGGCAGCGTGGAAAGCAATGGCACACTACCACTGTACGCCGTATGCATAGAAAACTTAGGACTCTACTTCTGGTCATCCTACGCTCAACTTTGTATATGGAGCTCGCTTTACTTTGCTTTTACTTTACATTATACATGTACTAATTTTTCATTCTCTCGATAAAATTCAGTTCTTTCTCTCTTTCTATGTGACATTTAAACACATGACAAACAAAGAAAAAGAAACAAAAGAATATAAAAAGACACCATTTCCATTATGTTACAATTATACATGATACAAGCAAATTCTACTTAGAAACGAATGGTGAAAATGGTTTCAATGGAGGCGATGACACAATGGATGTTGGCAAAAAAAGCATTTTTTGTGTCTTTCTGTGTTAGACTTAATTAGGATGAATCTATCAGAGCTGCGACGCTAGGAGATAATGGTGGTCGGAGAAAATGTGTTAAATATTTTTTTAAAGACGGTATGAAGTATACAGTTCATTAAGCGTGGGACATTCATTGATGGCTAGTTTGCCTGCTTTTCTTATAATACAAAGGAGCCACAGTGGAGTGAAGTCAAAGGTGAAAAGCGACAATAAGTGACAACTCCGCCAATAAAGACAGAACAAACACGAAATGTCACGTATTTGTTTTGTCTTTATTGGTGGAGTTGTCCTTTATTGTCGTTTTTTTCTTTTTGTTTTCTTATAGTCTTCTTATCTAGGTATTCTTTGTCCTGCAATCTTACTTACCACCTCCATCCCCCAAATCCCGTTATGCAGTAAGTCCTTCTGCTTTCTATGGCTCGTAGCCTACTTAGACATGACGTCATCTTGGAAAACGATTTTTCTACAATGAGGGGACAAACCTTATTCTTAAATTGTGATTCATTCAATGCTATCTTACTGACAAATGCCAGGTTTGAAAACAAAAGCGTGAGTTGTTATTTTTTTAATATGATAATGAAATTCTAATGTCTATATTTTAAGTAGCAAATTAAAGAGTCAGTCGCTTTTTTCAATTGCAAACCATGAATTTTAATAAATAATAAACGACAAGACAGTCTTCTACTTCAATAAGTTACCGGTACTTTTCTTTTAAAAGAGTGAACAACCAAAAATATTCACATAGGGTTGCGGGAAGTTAAAGAAAACACTAATTTATTCTGCTCTTACCGCCGCTGTACATAAATGCAAGGCAGCCACCATGACCGCCAAATGAAGGGTGACCCTGGCGCTCCATATTGATGACGTCATTGTTTGTTGGATCTGAGCGGCAAAGTGACTCTGCTGGCCAAACGATGACATCGATGCCAATTTCTAAGGTTTGTGGGTATATTATTTTTAAACTGTGAAGAAAATAACGCATTATAAAATACGATTAATAAATAATAAATCCAGAACGGTGGTTTCCAGCTACATGCACCTTTAAAAACTGTGTGTAGGACTTTGTCTTTAGATGTCCAAAAACTTTTTTTTAAAGGACGGAATTATAATATCACATCGTTTACTTCGAACATTTGATTATAATTTGAGGTAATATTGATATTAATGTAAATAATTAAATTAGAGCGACCTAGTCGAAAACTCAAGAAAATCTAGGCTAGCACAACTTACGTTGGAATTAAAATTATTAATACAACAATAATAATAATAATAATAATAATAATAATAATATGATGCCAACCGATGAATCATAATGATTGTTCACAGACCCAAGAAATATCGAAGGTCTCTATGGAAAGAAGACTTTGCTTCCAATCTTTAAAATCGGAATGGAGATATGAAAGTATAAATATTTTACATATTTAAGGAAATAGCTCGTGGAATAAGATCGTTTTTCAAGCAAATCAGGATGATAATGATGTCATGTGAACAGAACAGAATCTGATTCTGTTGTCATCGTATCGGGATGCTAAACAGACAAACAAATAATCAAACAAAAGTTGAGAGA
>JAXRKP010000052.1:127500-175000 GCA_037039925.1 Doris montereyensis
TGTCAATATTGAATGAGTCCCCGTTCTATAAACAATATAATATGGCCTTTTACGTCAATATTGAATGAGTCCCCGTTCTATAAACAATATAATATGGCCTTTTACGTCAATATTGAATGAGTCCCCGTTCTATAAACAATATAATATGGCCTTTTACGTCAACATTGACCGATTCCTCGTTCTATAAACAATATAATACAGCATTTTATGTCAATATTGATGATCCTATAACAGTGTTGCTGTCACTGTCACTAATACGCTTGGGCTTATTTTATTCTAAGAAAGTCATGGATACCAAACCACACTTCCTTTTCCTGTGATATTTGCCTCTTCTTAATATTCAGAGTAATAAATTTGTCAATAAGTCTGAGGTGCAATATATACACAGGATACATATTGATATGGCATTGATGTTAGAACTAGAACTCTGGATGGACAAAGACGAGGCAAATACAAAGGAAAAAATCATGCCACACAGTAGGCTCGAACCAGGATCTCTTGCAACGGCATCCATCGACTCGCTAGATTATAAAGAAAAAGCGATGTAGTTGTGTGGCTCCTCCGCTTCCTTTTTAATGCTAGACGTTGAGTGCCGATGCGACGGTCATAGGTTCAACTTCAAGCATGTCCTACTTACTGCCCATGGGTTTTTTTTCCGCTTTGTTTATTCTCAATATCAGTTTGTTGTTTTTTTTTCGTCTTCGTCCATACGATTCTCTGTCATCGATATAATATCAGGTCTATATTTATCACATTCTGCATATAATTTAGTCTCTTGCCTCACCATTTAGATTTGTCATTGCATTTACGTCCTTCTGCTCCAAACAGTGTTTTCTTGCTCTAAAATTTTAAACTGTATAATACAGCCCACAGTATAGTACATGTACATGCACTCGGGTTCGATCTTGATCTAAAGATCTTCCCTTTCTCCTCAAACAAACGGCACTTTTGTTGCCAATGACGAACGGTTACGCCTGTTCAATCGTGATAATACGAAATCTCTGAACCGTGGCATGCGAAGCGTTGCCGTTGAAAGAATCGCTCAAGATCGTACACAAAGGAGTGTGCGAATGGGTTATTTTCCTCAACACAAGCTTATAATGGGAAAGCTTTCACTGGCTTTATTGGGTCGTTTGTTAGAAGCCTTTGAGATCGTGTATAGTCTCCGTTATTATAGCTAAAAGAAAACGGTTTCTTGAGGCAAAGGGAGATTTATGAAATTATTAAGTCATTCATATTATAGTTGATCTCCTCAATTTACATTTTAACCACACACATATCACCACCTTTCCCTTTCTGCTCTTTCAAAGGTTTCTCTAGACTGCATATGTGTGTAAGGTCTGTAGACTAGGCTTATGTCTGCTTGGGTGGACGCAGAAGAGAGAAGAAGGGGAGAGACATTTGTTTGTTTTTTTGTTGCGTTTTTTTTGTTTGTTTTTATTTACCCTCATTCACAACTAAGGTGACCACGGGGCTATTTTTTGTAGGATTTTTTAAATTTTACCCGGATTTCCCTGTAAACATCCAAGGGATATTTAACTTGCACAGAGCGTTGTGATCCGCACACGGGCTTCCTTTATCGTCCGTCTCCGATGGGACTAGGTGTCGATCTACCTACCTGGACCAGGAGGGGGTATATTTTACTCAAACTCAAGAATCTTTTTCAACTGTTTACAGGGCCTGAACCAACGACGTTTGGCTTGAGAGGCCGACACCTTGCCTCTGGACTACCGAGTCCCTCGTGTGTGTGTGTGTGTGTGTGTGTGTGTGTGTGTGTAGGGGGTGCTCTGGGGAGGGGGCGAGTTGTAATCGTTCGTTTGGATATGAATTTTTTGTGTGTGCGGGGGATGAGGCTTATGTTTGTCCTTATACTCTTGTGAACTTATAGGAAAACACTCAGATTTCCTTCAGTAAAGAAAGAGTAAAGTTCCTTCAATATCATAACAGCCCATTCCGGTTTCTATAGTATTAAGTGGAACATGTAATGATATTAATACATGTTGTAATCACCTCCTGGATATGACGCTAATTTGTCGCAGGTTTTTATTCCCAAGCTGTTGTTGGTGCCTATTCACATCTGGTTCGAGTGGGGAAATGCGTGTTAAGTGTCTTTCCCAAGGAACACAACGTCGGACCTATCATTGCTAGGAGTAGGATTCGAACCTGGGACCCTCATGATCCCAAATCCGGCAATCTAACCACTGGACCACCGATATGGATGATAAATGGTATCTGGTCAGTGAGCCTACATCCATATTTGTATTTGTTTGCACAGTGACCAAGAATCTTCTTAGGGGCATTAATCAGCAAAATCTATAATATACTGACCGGCATTAAAAAAACGCGAAATTTTGCGCGTATAAAAAATGTAAACTATATATGCGACACGGGTGTATACTTTTTACTTGTCTGGTTCAAACATGATCTGAACTTGCTTGATCAGCCTTCAGTTTAAACAATGCAATGTTTTCATTGGCTGCTTGAGCAACAAACACATAAGTAGGTCAAACCACTCAGTGGTACTCTCTTGTCACATCATGAGAGCGGTGGATTTGTATGGACTCAGTCACCGAGGCCATGACTATATGCTAAAGTATAAATTCAGTCCAAAAATTATGGAAAAATTAGACGAAAACGTTTGAAATAACAAGCCGCCAAGACTTTCTTGGCCGACGCATTGCCTCTGGACCACCCCCCCCCTATGAGGAAGCGAGTAAGTCAAATGTAATAATAATACCCTTTATCCAGAATGGGCACCTCTCTCTCTCTCTCTCTCCATTACACCACAAGGACTCATGAAGGAGAACTACTGTCTTCCACTACAGAGAACACAATTCAGTCGTAGCCACACCATTTTTAGCCATCAGATGTACGTTTTCCTGCCTATGGTGGGTACCGAGGCTGTTTGCTTAGTACAAGTACCTTACACCCCCCCCCCCCCGACCAACTTGGTCCCCTACAACGTCTATGGATAACACGGTATAACAGTGTCTCACCTTGCCTCCTTTAAGGATGGTGGTGTCCTTGCTAAGTTGCTAAGCCGCACCAACCAATGCAACTTGTCAACATTGTTGCTCAAGGTGGCATCCCATTGATGAATGAATCAAAATTCTACAGATATTCTTGAATGGTGTAGGGCATTGAATTTTTTAAAATCTACCATACTGTTAACTGTTTAAGAGTGAACTGGAATTTTCTTCTCGAGAACTTAATTTGGGCCTTTGTGGAAATAAAATAAGAGAATCTTTGAAGTGGAACAATTTCTAAGCTTGCAAAGAATCACAATCAAACCACTACTGTTCCAAATCCAGATCATCCAATGTATCCTCATCATTCAGATTGACACTGATATTTGTATTCTCAACACATGGAAGAAAGAATGTTGATATTACATAAGATTGAAGCAATACATGATGGGTTTTTTCAATGTTTTATTTCAGTTCTGTTTTCAGTTTATTGCATCTTTGTCTATTTCTGTCTCTCAATCCACAATTTCCTCATACATGTTCTTTCTATCCAACCTTGCACTACTTGCAGTTCATTCGTTCCCTCAAACAATGTGTCTCTCTCCATTTACATGTGACTCTTTCATATCCTCCAATCTTGCAGCATAGGCTCCACCCGCTATTTCTTTTTGGCAAGCAAAGAAATGTATTTCTTTAAGTCTTTATGTTCCTTCAGATCACTGGCTTGAATCGGACTAGTATTGCCACAACTTGTTACTGGACATCTGGACATTGAAAGGAAATTGAATTCTCAAGTGAGAACATAATATTTATCACAAGTGTAAATAACATTGAATTAATACAACAACAAAATACACACAAATTGAACACAAATGGTAAAGTAGAGCAAATGGAAATCTGAAAATTTGTCAGGCATGATTCTTCCTCCTTAGGATATAACAAATTCTCAAAGAATTGGTTACATTTTTCTAAAAACTTAAAATCATTCAAATTTACGAAAACGCAGTGTAAAAAATATTGTCTGCTCAGATGTATGTTCTTGGGAAGCAATTTACATATATATGTATATGGTCTCTAGCTAAATATTGCAATTTTTTTAATACTCTACAGTCAACTCCACTTATAATGAAGTCGGTTGTAATGATCTTCAGATGTAATCTCTTTCCCTAGAACCGGCACTGATGTCATTAAAACCTTTATGAAAATTAGACGGTTGTAATGGCTTCAATTAATCGGTTGTGACTGCTGTAGTGAAGTAGTGAATTTTCACCTTTGTCATCTAGTCTATAAAAAGGCAACGTACGTACTGATTTTTTCGATGTTAAAAACAGGGTTTAAGATAACATGCCAAATAAGCTTAACATTCTATCTAACTAATGCACAAGTACAGTATGCCTTCATTTTCTAGGCCTAGATTTATGCTTACTTATTATTATTATTACATCCAACACCATGCGAGTGTCGATTACCTGAGTAAAGTAGTGTATAAAAAAACCCAACATACAACTGAAAATGACAGGGGGGGGGTAAATATCTTGTCAAACGGTCGTATTGAACTATGGATGCAGTGATCGTTCTCTTGCTCCCCCTAGGGAAATCACTACAAGCATAGTGGACTGTATAATGTACAATATTTAGCACCCAGAAAAATCTTAAACAACATGCATAGAAATCAAAATGTTAGTTTTATATATTATATTAATAAATATCAAACCCAGCTACCTACCCTAAACCAACTCAAAGATACACAGTACACAGCGTTAGTACTTCTAACGCAACCAATAATGAGATGATGTAGCTTTTGTTCAATCAAAGGCATTAATAAACAAGGGGTATAATCCATAATATTAGAGTTAATCCCTATTCATGTCCCTTATTTATCCTGAATCGGAATAGAAGTGAACTACATGTATATAAAATTTTAACCAATATTTTCTGTTCGCACAATTCGTTGTTTTTGTTTTTTTTAAAGAATCTGTGGGAGTTGGAACAACTGACTTCACAACCTTTCATCAAAATGAATGATTTGCACTGAAAATCCTCTGCATTGCATCGTTCATGTTCAACAAATGAGTGCAATTTCATACTTAACCTAAACAGCTAGGTAAGATGTAGGGTATCTCTGACAGCAGTTGCATCGGTTTTCACACAGCACAGCAGTACCATAGACACCATGACACTTTTTTAAAAATTAAAGATCCCTTGGCTGGTTACAGGGCAGTATCAAACACACATTGTATTTGTAGGCATCCAGAAAAAAAGATAAATCATATCGTCTGCAAAACTGTCTAAACATGTACGTCCGTATGATAGAACTTTTCAGGAGAAGCGAAAAACGTCATAATTCACTGAACAAGACAGCAAACACTATTTCGTCAGTATTGACAATTCTGTAACAGTAACAGTTGCTGTCACTGCTATGGCTGGGCTAAATTTATTCTGACAGAGGTATGGATGTCCAGCCTTTGATAGGAATTCAATTTTGCCAGGGTGGCAGCCGGAATGGCCTGCTCTTTTCCAACCACTGAGGGTTCTTTTACATGCGCAAAGGCACACGGGACCTCCTAGATTATCATCGTCTCTGATAAGACTATTGGTTCAGGACCTCCAATATTTATAAAGACTCAAAAGAAGCATGTGTTTGATCATTTCAAGGACAAATCTCATATCCCATATATTGTGGACTTACACATTTAGAACACTTTTACAGACAATACGATAATTTTACACATAGATGTACCAAACAGTATTCTTTGAAAGTGACATCTTTTAAAAGCCCATTTGAAATTGAATTTTGATCTGAGTCTGAGAAGTCATGCGAGGTAAGTAAAATGTTTTGAGAGTACATACTTAGCCCTGTTCCTCCGAGACTTAATGTATTCCATGATAGCTTCATGGTCATATACATGTTTACACTTGATATTTATCATAGGGGTCACCATGGTCTGTCCACTATACGGACACTTAATATTGACGTCATCCTGGGTCATCTCAATATCGTCCTCTGCACATGTCCCGAGCAAAGTGGATTTAAGAGATGCCAACTGGCTTTCTGTTTGATGTTTTCAAATATTCAAAAGTGAGACTTTTAACTATATATATTCAGCATAGATACATGTTGTATAAAACAATAAAATAACTGTTTGATTTCTTACTGGAATATAGCAGTTAATGTCTTATAACTATGGCATGATTGAATAAAAGAGACCCATTAAAACACCAACACTAATGTATTTAGGCATAACTTTCTTTTCTTCAAGGCATGAAGATAAAACATTTCCTTTTTAAATTTAAGCCTTGAAAAGTAAGATTAAAACAATGTTAAAAGGAGAAAATAAGAATCTACTCCTTCCACAAATGGTCATAAATCCCTGAAATGCCAAGTTGGTCAATTTTTGCCAGTGATTTCACTATGCATCAAACACTATGATAACTTTCAATTCAAACAAACTATCATCTCGATGGTAACTTAATATTTCCGTGTTAACAATATTTTAATCTAATCATGACAAATTAACAATGATGTCTGTGTCCGCACAAAAGCAAAATCACTTTACAATTTAAATTAATTACAACCAATCTATGCACCGATGGAACACTTGTCATAAACTGGAAGAGTAAACTATCATGCAACTTGCCTAGCAATTCTCAAATGAACTAACTGCCAAAAGTAAATAAAAAGTAAAGCAAGTCCCATACTCAATATTGAGCATAACATAATTAGGAGAAGAATACTGAAATCCTACACATAATATGGGCATATATTTATATGGTAGTGTGCTATTGGTTTCCATGCCACCTATACTTTCACAGTGTGATAACGCCTAACTACTCACTTTGCTGCTGGGTTCACAAGCAGGCCAGAAAAAAATATGCCCGAATCGAACTCATGTCACCTGGTAGCAATGGGGCACTCTAACAACTAAGTGACTGAGCCCACCATCAGATGGACATGTAATCGAAAATTTTGACTTGATGCTGCCACACAGTTTCAAACAATAATAATACATATAATTCACCACTTGCATCTCCGTCTTAAATGAATGAATCCAATAACTCGTCTCTCTTTTTCTACACCTGCTTTTTCTTCGCATATGAAGCAGATATAACAATCAAATACATTTGGCATCCATTCTATTTAGATATTGTCTAGACACTTGTCACTGCAAGCAATAACATATGTTTGAGTAAACAAGTAGATGCAGTGGGAGCCGCATACACTGAGATTGCACTCAATAAGAAGTCGGCTACAACGAGGTCAATAGAAATCCCCTTTCCGCCTTCATTCTCTTTGTAAAAGAATGACACACCCAATGAGGACCCGGCATGGATAAAATCGCCTAAAACAAGGTTGTGTCAGTCGATAAAGGCAGCGACACAACGACTTATCACTCGATTCACTTAGTCTAATGATCTTTTTTACAAGCGAGAATGCAGCCTACACACTCAAGGCATTGATATTGCACTGTGTGCATGTGTGTGATTGGGACACAAGATAGATGGCTTGGTGACACTGATAGCCAGGCTAAGCCATGTGAATGGAAGATTGGCTAGTAGGGAAATGTGCTGGACCAATCAAAATGAATTTAGTGACCTGCACGAGATTGTCAGAGGCCCAGGGGCTAGGCTTATTTTTCTCTATGTCATTCATTTTCTTTTCTGCAGTGCTCTCTACCAAAGGACCTACCATTTCTCTTAGTCTTACCGCTAATAATAATATCTAAGGGAAATTTTAGTTGTTTTAATAATACAAACAGTTGTGTCCTTTTTTTTAGGCTCTAGACGACTTCGCATTTAACAAAAAGACCTCATACAACGAGAACCCAGCCACAGGCCCGCGACATCGTTGAATCAGACTTCCACTGTAACAAGCCGAGTTGCACACCCAGAGGCAATAATGTGTTACTAACATTAATGTGTCGTAAATGCATGGATTCAACAATTAAAATGGGAAAAAATAAAGTTCAGATGCAAAAACGAAAAACTGTATAACATCTACTCTAAGAGAACTTTTTTGAAGATGAGATTTAAAATGATAAAAAACCTTTTTCACTTCTTACCAACATCTGATGACTCTGATATTCTCTCCACAATGCTGACATACTTTGGATGCTGCAAAGGATCCCCTTCTGCTTGTCTCAGTTCCGTCAGTTTGTCTTCCATTAGGCTCACTAATTGAGGAGTGTTTGAATTCTGTAATACAATACTCATTTGTTTATGTCAATAAATGTCTATACTTCCCTTGATAAAATAAAGTGAGAGCATCAGGGGAAATGAGCCAGGTGATTTTTTTTTTATATAATTCTTTCAGCAACATATTGATAAAGTATCCTAACAAGAGTGGGGTCCGTCGCCTAACGTTTACGCTATGGACTTTGGATCGTCATGTCCTGAGTTTCAAATTCTGAAAATGATTGATTCTGAAAATGCTAGATCCATCATAGTAGTTCTTGGGAAAGACGCATCCTATACAATTCTCCACGCAACCAGGTGAAAACTTGTACTAGCATCATCTAGGGAGTCCTGTCGGATAGCAGATGTATTATTACCTGTTCTGCTTATCCACACAATAAAAACCAGGATACGCTCTGGCTCTATGAGCCATACAGTTTTGTTGAAACTTTTAACTTTGTGTTGCCATGTAAAACTCATATTTGTGTATTGTACTGCTATATATTCTGTTCAGTTGTTATTTAGATTTTCGTTTGGTTTCTTTTGCTGAGATATTACATTTCTAAATTCCTTTCAGTGTAAGATAATTTAACCAAAAATGAGTAAGGAGAAATAATAAATGGAAGTGGAAAGAGCAACGAAGCCCTTCTATAACAGATTTCGTTGACGTCAATAAAGGGTTTTGGTTTGACTGATATCCTTTATTATGAACATCATCAATCTCTTAAGAATGCAAATATGTCTACACCGCAAGTCTGTTTTAAGTACTAATTAATGGACAGAAAGAAACAAAGACAAATTCTTCCAAGGTCAGGGAGTTCCATGGGTCAATTAACAGTGTGCCAGAGGCTGTATCATATATTCCTCTTCTTTTTTAAAAAGCAAATAAACAAATAAAATAACAATGATAATAACAATAATAATATTTGTAGTATTACTAATAATTCAATGATAAATTTTAAATCCTGAAAATTATTACAGTAGACATAAACCTTTGATCATATGAAACAAACACTTAAAGATAAACCATAACATTTTTATTGTTAGCATTTCTGCTTCACATTACTTCCATTCTAAACTCCAAAATTCAAAACAACCTGCCAAACCAATCAGTAGGAAAATAAGACCCATAAAAACTGATAAAAGCAAATAAATAAAAAATAATCCATTCTTCTACCAACAACTTCTCTATTGGAAAAGACCAAAGATAAATAACAACTGATATAAAAATATGGCACCAAATAAATTAATTAATGTCAATAAAAAACAAATGTTAACACAAACATTATGTATAATCTTACCAATGACTTGATATGATGAAGGGCATCAATGTGGTGTTGTATCTCATTTTCCATCCCAAGACATTCCAACATGATACCACAAACTTTATTTTTCAGCTCTTCATCGTCTGTGATTGATTATTTTGCATTAAGAAATTGATCTGTTCGATACCATGCTATTTAAGTTACAAAGTTCATGAATCTTTAGAATATTACCTATATTACCACTAATAATAATCGTAATATTTCAATATAATACTGACGATGAAAGTCGAAAACCGTTTAAAAGTCTAAAATTTGGAACATCTGTTCTTTTGCTTTTTTAACATTAGGAAACCCCTATGTTTCATCTAGTTAGGATTCTGTGGCACAAAAACCAATAGAAACCCGTATAATAACCATATGAGCAATCTGTGTATCCCTATTGGGTCTAGTTTTTGCAAACCATGTATGTCTGTGAAAATAGATTAAAAAGTGCAGCATTGTTTTCTTTGATTTTCTCAAAACAATCAAAATTGATAGTTTACGATTTTCACCGTCAATTTGCGTACATGCATTTGTAACTTATTAGGAGTAATTTATTTTAAATAGATGTAAAGTAGCATTTGTGTAAAAATTATCATATTAATTTTTTTATTAAATAAACAGATATTTAGTCGAAAGCCAGGAATTTATGTATTATATATACATACCTGCTGTTCACATTGAACTTTTACAAATTATTGATAGATGGACAGATGGACCACATTCTAAGAAAACTAACTCACACATAAGGTTACTAACAATGGTGCTATATACAATACACCACATTAAATCTATTTATATGTAGTAGAGAAATCTGTTTGATTCATTAAAATTTACCGCATTACACCATATGCAGCAATCACAGGATGAATAAAGAGCAAAACAAAACAAAAAAAGAATGAAAAGAAAGAAATAAGATCTAGAGCTACTGATTCTAGTGCCCCCTGTTACCCATCCAGAGTAAAAACAGACAGATTCAAATTTCTTTGTGATATTGCTCACCGACACAAGCAGTGTTAAGATATCTTCTAGGTTATTGAATTTTCATAAATATTACCTCCTGTGCAGAACTCACATAAGGCATATACCGGTATAACATACACAAGAATGCCCGGAGACAATGATTGATTATGATTTATCTGAAAGTGTCACATGCCGATTTGAACCGTAGGTGCTAATCGCCTAGTTCATCTGGTGAGTGTCGGACATCAATACCAAAGAGCCTGACACTTGCTTCGTCGGGACAAGTAAGAGATTTTAGGCCTCCAACACAGTGTCCATGTTCCAGATATATAGAGAAAAGCAACATCGTCGATCTGACTAAAATTTTGATTTACCGCATCGAGTTCAACACACCATGTGGCCTTTTGATAAAAACAAAAGCAACTTTTTCTTAGCCAGACTGGTAGGGGATAATTAAACAGGGATAGACTGGTAGGGGATAATTAAAAAGGAAAAAAATCTGTTACATGCAAAAAACGGCTCCTAAGGCGGCCCAGCCTCTTAGGCAGGGACCACTGTACTGACAGGTAACTGTCTTGTCTTGATTAAAGTATATTATATCGAGAATATTTCTTACCTGCACAGTACTCAGACACATTCTGGGCTAGCTCAGCAACATTTTCTGTCATATCTGAACCAGTATGTCCTTTCAACATATTTTTCAAGATGTGAAGACTTGAGTCGAGCTCACTCATATTGTTTGATCCCCCTCTAGCAGCCATTTTAGAGAAATGTCTGTAAAAATATATAATACTGAATCTTTGAAATTTCTCCCATGCATTTTATGGTACAGAATTTGGGGTGACTGTGGAGCATTAGAAAAGTGATGGATGCCAGTCCACCCCCCCTCCCCCCAGTGGGAATCTTTCATGAACATTGCAGCCTCTGTCCTCATAATGGAAGAATGGGTTCCCTCACCACTGAGATTGTGTTGTCTGGCAACCTTTTGGGCCATCTAAGTACGGCTCGAATTCACTTCTTTTACCCCACTTCCTGGGCTGTTTCATCACTGTGCCACATATGTGACAAGGATCAGCGTTGTCCTGAGCTTCCAAGAGGCCATGACGAACCAAGTAATTTGCTGCTGCTTCTTCTGTAGGAAAGATGGTGTTGTAAAGATTGCTAATGAGATATCTTGCTGTAGATTGAATTACCACCCATACACTGGTGATGCATCCTCACATTACCGAACTGATTATTCACTGTCGAGGTAGATGCACCCAGCGCCTGCCCGTCAACCACATCCCATCTGGTTACTTGCTGTCGCGACTTACTTGTCAATCACAATCTTTATCACAGCCTTTTGTCCAGTTGACACAGCACTGGTAGACCGTGGTCAGTCAGGTGGGATTTAAGGAAGAACAGATTATCGCGGTGGACCGTCAAGTGGACTGGCAGTAAAGGATGAGTGTGTGTTTTAAAACAGTTCCTGTTCAGTAGGCTATGTAATGTACAGAAAAGAATGATAAAATGGTAATAAGGTAGAAAAACGTTCACAAAAGTGGCTGTGACAAGGGAAGGATTTCCGTAGTTGGGCACATGCAAGGGACATAATTTATTATAACTGAGAAAAAATGGGGATAAAAAAAGAAAAGAGTTCCCTCTAATTGCTGCAATGTTTTATAACTCATTAACTTGTGTCAGTCATTTCCACCAATCTCGCTCAGTGTGAGACTAGGACAATGGACATTTTATTTGAACAAAGCAGTTATAATGTCACTGAAAAAGGTCTATATGACATATATATATATATCGGATTGGGACTAACCGTTATTTCAGAAGATTCTGACTTTCATTTACTTTTATATTGACCATATTTCTAAAAAAAATGTGAAACTCAGTAGAGTTGTATCTAATTTGTATACATAATTTGCATAACACTGCATAGATGCTGTTGTATACTAACAGATTAAACTTTCGTAAGATCTATCACAACCCCTGAAGCCTGAACCCTCCTCGGTCCCCAAACACCCCACATCCACCCAAAGTTAAATCCCTCTGGCATCCCAATCACTGTCATGCACGGCACTGCCTGTCAAGGATACACATTTTGAATAGTGGCAAATAACATAATGTCTGCTGTTCTCAGTATTAAGCCTTCACTCACTAAAAGCAAAAATTAAACGTCTAACAAACATTTAAATAGTGTGCTCTACTCATCCGGGCAGTGGACAGGTAAGCACCTATACGGAGAGTAGATGATCCCGCCTCCACAAGTCTCCTGCTGCCTTGCAGGCAGGTCTTGGCTGACAAAAGGCTAAGGGAGTTAACCCTGAAAGAAAACAACATGTTGCCTTGCAAACCAGACTTGACTGACCAAAGGCTAAGGGAGTTAACCATGACAGAAAATAACAACATGCTGCCTTGCAGGCTGGTATCGAAGGACTAAAGGCTAAGGGAGTTAACCCTGACAGAAAATAACAAGGCCCGGTAGGGAGCCTCAAGGTGGCAGCCCCACCATCTACCTAGGGTATAGTGGGCTAATCCCTGCTTACCCAAAACAGCCTGATTCAAAGTTATATATAGAATGATATACCCGGCTTGAACTTTCGAAGACGACTCTAGAAAAGAAAACGGACTGTGATTTTTGGAACATGGAATGTTAGGGCAATTAAATGGAAAGGAGGACCGAATCATACTTTAATCTTTTCAGGAGTAGATGTCAAAGATAGAGCAGGAGTAGGCCTCCTAATGCATAAAAGGCAAGAAATGCTACTACAAAGTTGGAAATTTGTAAGCCCACGGACATTAGAGGTAAATATTAAACCAAAAGGAAGAGAAATTAAATTATTAATAGCTTATGGACCAAACGAAAATGCCACCAAAGAAGAAAAAGATATCTTCGAAAATGATTTACAAATAGCTGCAGAGAATCTCAAACCCAAACAGGAATTAATGGTTTTAGGAGATTTAAATGCTAGAGTAGGCAACAATGTAGAAACATTAGAGGAGTAATAGGTAAAGAAGGAGTTGACAACAACTTCTCCAAATGGAGAAGGACTCATAGATTTTTGCCTAAAGAATAACATGAAAAAAGCTAACACATTTTTTCCTTACAAAGATATCCACAAATATACAAGAGTAAATGAAGACAGATGTGAAAAGTCAATTATAGACTACACAATAGTTAGCAGTTTTCTATTTTATAGTACAATGGATGCTAGAGTAAGCAGAGGAGCTGAAATATTTAGTGATCACCACCTAGTGATAGCCAAAATGAGATTATTAACTGAAGAAAACAAACAGAAAAGGAAAGAGAAGAAAGCTACTAAACTCAAAATAGAAGAACTAAATGAACCAATAGTAAAACAGATATTATATATACCAATCCAGGATAAAAAGATCTATTAGTGAAAGGCAGATGAATCTGAAGGAAAGCACAATAGAAGAAAAGTGGCAAACATATGGAAACACTCCTCTTGTACTGAAGAGGTCTGTGGTAGGAAACAAATTAAAGGAGATATATGAAAAGAACAGCATGGTGGAATGAGAATGTCAAGACTAAAATCAAAGAAAAGAAGGATGCCTGGAAAAAATACTTGCAAACAAAGAGACCAGAGGATAGGATAGATTACGTGAGTAAAAGAACTATCGCCAAAGAGGAAGGAAGTTAGGAAAGCAAAAACAGGAACAGTGGGAAGAGTTTGGACAAAGACTTCAAGAAAGCTATCAAGAAAATCAAAAGCTGTTCTGGGGAGCAATGAAGAGCATGAGAAAGACCAATGCATGCCCAATACGACAAATTAAGAATGACAAAGGAGAGACAATGAAAGGAGACAGCGAAATCATGGAAACGTGGAGAAAGTATTTTCAACAATTACAGTCCCTCCAGAACATATGAAACAAGGAGTACAGATCAATTATTAAGAGTAACAAGTAATTGAGATGAGACAGCTGAAGATATAGATATCTCAAGTGAAGAACCTCAAAGAGCTATAAGAAAAGTGAAATTAGGAAAAGCCCCAGGAGTAGATCAAGTTTATCCAGAAATGATTAAAAAACAAGGCAGAGAGGCAGACAAACTACTACATGCAATATGTCAACAAGCATAGAAGTCCAAACAGGTGCCAGACGACTGGAAAAAGGGAACAGTAGTACCAATACACAAGAAAGGATCAACTATAGAATGCTCAAACTATAGAGGGATATCACTACTTAGCGTACCAGGAAATGTGTATAGTATGCCAGGATTCTGAAATGAGATTAAGGAAAAGAGTAGAGGATCAGATTGAAGAACACCAGAGTGGATTTAGACCCGGAAGAAGTGTACAAGATCACATTTACAATTAGACAAATAATAGAAAAATCCCTTTGAGAGAAACATTGACTTGCACCTGTATTTTATTGACACTGTGAGGAGGGACGAACTATGGCATTCCTTAAAAGAACACAATGTAGAGCAAAATTTAACAGCAGCCATTAAAATTTTTTACAATAAACCAACATGTGCAGTGAGAGTAGCTGGAAATGAATCAGAAGAATTTGATGTAGATTAGGAGTAAGACAGGGTTGTATCCTAAGTCCTCTTTTGTTTATCACATTTAAGGATTCAGTCGCAAAGGCATCCTCAAAAATGAAGAAAACGAATGTAGGTATGTGGAAGCTCAAACCAGTAAATGTATCAATGCTTTTATTTGCTATTGATTTAGTTCTGTTTGGAAAATCAGAAAGGGACATCCAGTCAAATATCAACATAATGAAAAATGAATAAAATAAAAAGAGGAATGAGAGTAAATGCAAAGAAAACCAAAACAATGCTAGTAACTAGGAAGCTAAAACACAAAATCTTAAATTAGGCAGAGATTTCAGAACAAGTTCAAAGCTACAATTACTTAGGAGTAATGATTAACTCAGAGGGAAAACTAAGAGAAGAAATCAGCCAGAGAATCAAAAAAGCAAGTGCAATATATAACCATCTAGGAAAGGCATTTGTAGGTTAACAAATTTGAATGTCAACAAAAACCAAAATGGTAGTATACAACTCAATTTATTGTCCTACTCTCTTCTTTGGTAGTGAAACCTGGACCTTAAACAGTAGAGAATACAGTAGAGTACAGGCAGCCGAAATGAAATATCTAAGAAGAGTAGTAGGGAAAACAAAAAGAGACAAAATCAGAAACACAATAATAAGAAATCAAACCAAAGCAAATAGCATAAAAACTAGAATAAATAAATCACCTAAGATGGTTTGGACATGTTAACAGAATGAATGACAATAGAATAGCAAAATCAGTATACAGTGCTAAAACTCAAGGTAAAAGACCAAAAGGCAGACCTTGGAGAAAGTGGGAAGAAGATAATATATATAAAAGAGGCATCAACACAAAGAAATGAAACTTGCACGGAAGGAAACAGAAAATGTCAGGACAGGCCAGCCTGGAGAAGGATCATTTCGGGCATCTAAAACCTATATACCGAAAGGTAGAATGGGAGCTGATAAAGAAAGGAAGAAAGAAAGCTCTACTGATTATGGAAAGCCTGCCAGGACTAGAAATCAGATATATTTCTATTTATAAGCGAACAGTCATCCAGAGCTGTGAGGTTGTAATGTAGGCCTCTAGAGATCTATATTATTATAAATTTAATAACAAGGCTGTTACACACCCGATGAATCAAGTATGATTATTAGATCGAGTCAGTATTAGATACTGAAGTTACATGGGTAGGCATGAACGGTACAGTACCATACCAATTTTTCAATTAAATATACAAACATGAACAAAATGACGGGTTAGCTGAACGAAAATTCTACTCTAAGATAGGGAAACAATGAAGCTTACATTAATTTTAAAATCACTAGATCTAGATCTAATACCCGTAGAAAATTTTCTGAAACAAAAGCGATCATGAAATGATTTAAAGCCCATGTGTAAAATATGGTTACTCCTAGTGACTACTTAAACAGAGCAGAACCTTTGCTGAACAAAGATCGAGCACCTCAGAATTATATAGATCTAGATCTATATTATATCTAAAAAATGAATAAAATGCAATCACCATTCAGTTCACTATATTAATTATATATGACATAGGCCTATAATATAATCATTATTATGGTTTTGAAACAGTAATGTTCCCTTCAGATACATATAATTATAACTTAGTTGTAGGCCCTAGTAGTAGATCTAGAACTAGTAAGATTTATAAGAGAAATTTCAAAGCTTGAAGAAACTTTGAAACTAGATCTAGATTAGATATTTAGATCCATCTAATTAGATCTAGATCTAGATCTAGAAGATATAAAACTCTTAGCAACTCAACGTTCTCGTTGCTGCTTGGTTCTCACTCTTTCTCTAAATTGTAGAATCTAGACAGTAAGGGCTCTAGATTTCTAGATCTAAATAACAGCAACATAGACATCCAAACAATGATAATACATAATAGACCTACATTTTACATCTAAAAAAAGACTGGTTAAAATCAGTCATAAAAATGTAGACTAGTTAATGGAAAATCAATCAATGCAATAAATCCTTATGGTTTGTTGTCGTTTCGTTTTCTAGTAAAAATAGTTAATAAAAACATTTTCCCGGGGTGGTGATATCTTAAAAATAGTTTTTCTGCAAACAAGAGTTCCCAAATATCAGGGGAGACAACTCTTAGGGAGCCTGAATGTGTTGACTGTTGACTGCAAAAATGATAGCAAATGGTCAAGGAAATGTGTGTAGTGTATAGTGGCCGTGCACAGCTCAAGGGTCACAGCTTGTTGTCATTCATTCCACGAAAAGGGGAAAAAAGAAAGTTTTGAAATCTATTCCACGTGCGTATTAAGGTAAGAATAATGAAGCGTTTGGAGATTTGATTGTACTTTGATTAAAAATTATCCATGAGCAGAAAGAACCCTTTTGATAAGTTAACTATATTATGGACCTTGAATAACAGTGTGAAACGGTGTTGACGGCTGCGTCAGCGCCGCCATCATCATCTCAACCAACCAACCACCAACGGCTGGTGCATCTCACCGCTGTAGTTTGTAGTCGACTAGTCTTTGCTGTAGGAGAGGCCAAGAGTAGTTGCAGTGGGTCTCGGTCATCGACAACGTCATCATTGCTGAGGAGAGGTTGGTTGGTTGGTGTTTGGTCCAGATAGTCAGGTCTCGTCCGGATCTTAATTTGTATCTAGGGTCTAGATCTAGAATAGGTGTTTTTCCTTCCTTGGTTTGAGATTGTCCTACCACTACCAACACTACCATGCACGCACATTCCAGACGAATGTGTAGACTATATCTAGACTTTGATCTGTTGAATATTTATTTTAGGCCTATTGTAGACTATTAAGCTAGATCTAGATCAGATTTCTGAATCTCTAAATTCAGTCAATTTAAGACCTAAGAAGGAATGTAGATATATGACCTTTTTGTTCAAAAAAATAAATACTTTTAAAGATCTGATCTAGATCTAGATTCTAGAGCTACTCTAGATCCAGCTCTACATTAGAATATGAAAGAATATAACAGAGGTAATAATAATAAGTATAGATACTAGTAGACCTTAACTCACTAGCAAAGATCTAGACCTAGAAGAACTTTTGAAACTAGATTAGTTCTAGATTTAGAGTTGTGCAAGTCAACAGGGTTATAACATAGATTCAGCTAGATCTAGATCTACTTCAGTTCTGTTTGATGTGTCTGTTTAAAGTTATTTTTGTTTCAGTAAAAGCTCCCATTCCAATAAAAATATACAAAGTAATTATAACCAACCATGCGGGATAAGAATTATTCTTATTCCCAAACATGTGTTGGGAATTCTCCTTTTGTCAATCCCAACTGGTATCGTGTCAGTCATGTTGTCACGGGATATGGGTGTAGTTTTACGATATTCTCATACACTTACCCTCTTAGGTTTTTGTTACCATCATAAAACAACAGCTGTTTATGTTACCTAAATGATGAAGAAAATGTCTGCTTCGTTAGGCGTGACCATTTTAAAAATGTAATGAGATATTGAGGTGCACATCGGCTGTGTCAAACCGTTAAAAACAGTAGTTTTAAATTTTAACATTGGGAGATCGACAAAATTATGTAATAGGCCTACCTAACACTAACACAAAATTTCTGATAGTGATACAGGAAACTGTCTGATAAAAGCTGCGACTCCTGCAATGGCCTATAATAATAATAACAATCAATAGTTAGGAACAAGAAAAAGAAGTACATGTTCGTTGATTCCCAACACCTGGTTGGGAATAAGACATAAAAGATCTAGCCATATTCTCAACACCCCGTTGGGAATAAGAAAAAGTAGTATTCACAGCAGAGTTGGGAATAATGACAGCCAAAAATAAATATTGTTTGCTCCATACAATATAACACAAGAATCTGTTAAGATCGTATTTTATCTTAAAGTGGGTGGTTGCTTTGCTGTTAAATGTGGCTGTGCTGATGTTACAGTAGCTATGTTGATGTTATAAGGGAAATTTGGGACATTCCTTGGTATCAACCGATCAAAATGCACTATAAATTTATCATATTTATTATAATATTGGCTATTTTGAGATATCTTCCAGCGCCATAGCATGATTTATTGACACAAATATTTTCCTTTATTTACATGACCTCTACTTCTAGTACTTAGGTACCCATACTGGTGTTAGACCACTCTAGAATCTAGAATGATCTTGTCTAAAATGCAGTTCTGATGTTAGTAAGCTGATCAGTTCTGTTAATTGTTTCTTTTTTTTAAATTCTCTTTATTTCGTTTTCAGTGAAAGAAATAAAAGTTCTCATTTCAACAAAAAGATCGAAAAGATTTCAATAGTCAGGCACGCATTTGATTTTTGCTAGTGGAAACCTAAAAAAAAAGCCAACAATGTTATTTTCCTTATTCATGTGTCTGCACTAAGTTCCTCCAGTACCACAAACCTCTACCCTTCGCTTGCCTCTCCTATCTATTCCGGCGATTTATTTTGCTTCTGGTTTTTTTTTTTACGGTTTTGCATAGATATATGGCGGGGGAATCCACAAGGGAAAAGATTTAGAAGGCGACCAAGAATAACCTGGAAGATAGAGATTGAGGTGGCGAGATGGAGGAAAAACCCGAGGAGAGTTGCAGACATTGGCGAAAAATAGGGATGACTAGCAACTCTTTGTTGATAGCCTGTGCTCCACATGGAGCTGAGAGGCAAAGACTAATAGATCTAGCGACGTCAGGGCCAAGGTGTCATCCTACTCACGCAATACGGACTGTGAATGACTAATTACTTTGCAGTTTGAACCTGAGCTTTTCTTTTTTCTCCCTCGGTCTTACTTAATTGCAACTACGGAAAAATTAGAGCTTGACGGAGTGAGGTGGCAGAATTGAGGGATAAAAAAAGAAGAGTCAGAAAGCTTTAGAGATGTTGGGAGAGAGAGATGTTTTTTCACTGAAGTTTACCTCTGAATGCCATGATCTCAGAGAGAGTTAAAAGAAAACAGCATGATGGAAGATAACAGTGAAGAAAGGGAAGAAGTAGGGAATACACACATGCTAAAGGGCAATGACAATTTTTTCTGTCCCCTCTTTTTCCTCTCTGGCTCTATATGTCACATTCCTGTTCTGTTTGCATATCCAGTAGAAATGTAGAAATTCTAAATTTTGACCTGAAACTTCACAGATAGGTCTAGGTCTGTCATACAATCAAGCATCGGAACACTTCAAAGAAGGAAATTGCTTTATTAGTTGAGAAGAAAGGGAAAACAGCTTAAGGGGTGAAATTTATACCCCCTATTTCTCCTCTGGAGTCGAATACAGAAGTCGCCGCTGACATGTACACTTCGATTTTTTGCTACATAAACCCCTATTATTAAGTGCACTGTGGCTTGGTCTCGCTTCAGCGAAGCACACGCTGAGTCTTCAACACATAATTATAGTCTGGACATGTCAAAATGTGCCAATTTAAGCCACATACGATACAACGCCAATGAGAGCACAGAGAATGTAGTAACTAAACAGATGGGAAACATGTTTAACTTCAAAATGGTAGATTGGTGTAAGTGACAGAGCACTGAGCAGACACACACACTCTGTCTCTGTCTGTCTGTCTGTCTGTCTGTCTCTCTCTCTCTCTCTCTCTCTCTCTCTCTCTCTCTCTCTCTCTCTCTCTCTCTCTCTCTCTCTCTCTCTCTCTCTCACACACACACACACATATACTTTTCACAATAAAGCCAAGCTACTATTACTAGAGATCACATCGTAATTTTAGTAATAACAGTACAACCACAACTTGTATTGTGTGTTGTGCGTGTAGTATTGTACCGTAGTACATGTAATCATAATGTACGGCAACGTCAGTTGTACAGTGTTAAGCTTGGTTAATGGCCTCCACAGAATGAATTGGGCATGGACAGGGCAAAAATAAAAATATGATGCTATTTAGAACGATGCAAAAGCTTTCCTATACAGCTTGTTACCGAAAATCATGGTACGCAACCCCAACCCCCCCCCCAACAAGGGACATAACCGTAAAATGTAAGGTGACCTGTTGACCACCACTCAAGTGCACGTTTAAGGGGGAGGGGGCACCTGAAGTAAAAAAATTTTGCTTTTGAGTTTAGGTTTTCGCTTTTAGTATGTACATGAGTAACTGTCAAAATACAGTCATCCTATATCGTTGAAAAATTTGTAGCGTCCTTGGTTGCCATTGAAACGGGCACCATCTTGAATTTTGACTTAATTTTCAAAATCTATCTCCTCCCTTGGTTATGAATAAAAACATTGCAAATCATCTTTTCAATTCAATATCTAAAGAGTGACGTGAGCTTTTTTGATATTTTGGATAAATTTTTTTATTATAAATTTTTGAAAATACTATATATATATATGTACAAAAAACAATTCTCAAAAAGTTAACAATATATTAAAAAATCCAGATGTTATTCTATTAACATTGACAAGAGGAACCTGTGTGCCAAATAGAATACAAATCGTTCAGAAATTGGCTGAGGAGTGTGGAAAGACTACATTTCGATGCAAGTAAATAAATCAAAAGAAAATAACACAAAACAAACGCTGCAGACGGGTTTCTCTTGTTGTAGCAGCCCCCTTACTCTTTTGACAGTCTCTGGAATTTTTACATATGTAAATAGGATTGTATTTAGATGTGCACTGTTGTGAAAACAGACGTCGAAATGACCAGGTCCCCCCCCCCCCCCCCCCCCCTCTATATCATATGCTTGTGCGCGTGTTTACATACACACTGACGCGCAACGCCTCTTATATCACACAGCGATGGGAGATGTGCCCGTCGGTGTCTGCGAAATGAGGTCATTTCGTGTGTTGCCACATTTAGCGATAAACCACCAATATACAGGTTTTTACTGCCATTTTCTTAGTAAGTGTTAGGGTCATTTACGTCAAAATATTTTGTAAAAAAAAGTGATAGGTCATATGGACATTTTTCTGCCATGAACTTGTAGATAAATGATCGTTCTACCTGAATATGCAAAGAACAGAAAATCAACCTTTTGGTACTAAACTCGCCAGTCCAGGTCCCCCCCCCCCCCCCCCCCCCCCCCAAGCTTGCTCTCGACCACCATGTACTTGGCCGGCAACTACTGTATAAAAATTATATGTCTACCGTAGTGCTCAGATATAACGGGATTTTTCTCCCCATTCCCATCAATCCTGTTGTAAGCGAGTTCCACTGTACCTCATAAAATTTTGTGATGTCTGACAAATTAAATAGAAACTGTCTTCTAACATAGTCACAGATAGCAAGAGTGGAAGAGCATACATGATATAAACATAGCAAGTCTCTTTTAATAGAATACAGTCTGTCGAGAGAATAAATGGAATCAACTGGGATCTAAATACCTCAATCATCGTTATAAAAATGGGGCGCTGTTAGATTATATTTTTAAGAAGTATTATAATATTGTCCTTTGTCATATGATCACTTTTACATCTACCAACATTTTGTACATGTTCAGAACTTCCCTCTTTTCCCCATTAAATCTGGTATTCATTATTATTAAATATTATTATTTGATCTTTTGGATAAAAAAAATCTATTCATTTAGTAATTATTTAGTCTTTTTAATTTTAACACCTCTTTCCTCCTTCCATTTTTTCCATCAGGGTGGAAATGCATTGGAATCAGTCTGCCATAGCTTCACTCCCATGGCTAACAGCATCATAGACCCAGTCAATCAGGACTATATGTTCCATTTCAGGATGGCTGTGCTTTCCACTTCAGAAGCCCTGTCATGTGAAGTCATTTTAGCTTTGCATATAGCGTAGCAAGTTTTTTTTCTATGTAACCCCAATGGCCACTCCCACTGTAAGAAAGTCCGGTCGTATCAAAACGCGGAAGAAATCACATTTCCATGATGATGATTTTGAGTATGAAATGGTCAAATTTGACCTTGACGTGTCACACAATATTTCAAACCTTCTACACATTCATTCCAAAGAAAAAACGATGACCCACCAGAACAATCGTTTGAATCATTCCCAAATATTGCCAGTACATTACTCGTCAAAGAAAAGCTTGGCATTGATAATTCAGTTAAAATTTCTGGGGATGAAGATGACTCAGAATTGCCTGAGACTAGCGATAGCCAGTCAGGTGTAGACCATTCAACCCTGAAATCCCATTATTCAGAACACCAAAGCAACAACAATTCTGAGAAAAAATTTACATGCAATCAGTGTGACAAGGTCTTCGTGGAATTAACAGTATTTAAGAGGCATCTAAAAGGACATACTGGAGAGAGACCCTTTAAATGTGATATATGTGAGAAAAGTTTTACTGAAAGCTGCAGTCTAAAACGACACATGAGAACTCATGAGGATGAACGTCCATTCACTTGTGATATCTGTTTCAAATCTTTTCGAGATTCAACAAGTTTCAATCGTCACCAGTTGACTCACACACAGAGACAAAGGTCTTTTCAGTGCTCATCTTGTGAGAAAAGTTTCACAGATAAAAGTGGTTTGAAACGCCATCAGCGCACCCATTCTGGCTTGCGTCCCTATCAATGTGCTGTTTGTCACAAGAGCTTTAGTGAATCTGGGAGTTTTAGGAGACATCAGAAAATTCATGTCGGTGTAAGAAATTATCACTGCCCGAGGTGCAAGCGTAGTTTTATGGAGAAGCAAAGTCTTATAAGACATCAGAAAACTGTATGCGGCTTTTGGGAAGCACAGGACATCACTGATATCTCTCATCCAGAGACTGTTGCCAGTACAAGTACCTTGCTTGATCCAGGACTAGAGAATATTGGTGACAATCTAGTCCGTTCCCGCCCTCGGTCAAGATCTCCCAAAAGCGATTCATGTAATATACCACCCTTCACTCCAACCTCTGACAGCGGTCAACAGGATTCTAGTCATCGTAATATCTCTTCGTTAGTAAGCTTGTACACAAGAGCAGAAAACAATTCTCTTAAGGGATCTCCATCCCTAGGAAGCTTAATCCAAAAGGATCCTAATTTGTATGATAGCATATCCGAAATTGTAGACAGCATTGATTCGTATGAGAAGATGCTTGATCTTTGTGGAGACAATGGTCAGAAAGAGATAGAAGCTGCGTTGACTGGGAACCTTCTGCCTTGCCAGAAAATCTCATGTGTTTTGAGTGTGGGGAGGTCCTTGTCGATGGAGAAAATTTTAGTAGTGAAGGTAAGTCTTTACTTACAAAGTCCTACAACTCATTCAGATGTTTAAATTGTGAAGAAGATGAGGATACATATGGAGAGCCCCCAGTTTTGAATGCTGAAGAAGACCAGAAAGAAGAGAGTTTGTCTTCCAGGGATAAGGAAGAGTCAATGATTATAACTGATGACAAAATGGATTGTGATTATTCTGAAGAAGTAATGATCCATGGCACAAAGGAACATGTAGAAGATTTCAAACAGCACTCTCACATCGAACCTATGTTACATTTTGACAGTGATAACCATACGCAAAGGAACGCAAACCCAGATAGCATTGACTTCGCCAGCTCTACTAGAAATTTAAGGAATTATGAACAATTTGGTCTTACACAGACAACGGAAAATTCTATTAAAGTAGAAGAAGAGGATAACAGCTTAGATCACCAAACAATGCCACAATTGTTTCCTGTTAAAACTGCTCAAAAAGAGGATACAACCCTATGGGACAGTCCACTAAAAAATGTTGACTATGAAGCTGATGATCCAAACATTCCGTCAGTCTTTCCTTGCCATTTGTGTACCAAAGTCTTTGCTACTTCATCGTTTTTAGAACAACATTTAGAACTTCATAGAAAGTCTCCTCATAAGTGCATGGTGTGTGGGAAAAGTTTTAGGGGAAGTCCGGCCCTGAAGCGGCACATGTTAATACACACAGGTGAGAAACCCTACGCTTGTCCTATTTGTGGGAAGAAATTTCGTGATCCTTCTAACTTTAGCAAACACAAGAAATATTGCTCAGTGAATGGATTCGCTCCTAGTCCTCTGGGCTCAACTTCATCCACCAATTCTGTTGTCTCCATGGAAGAGAACCTGGATGGTAGAAATGTAGAGCAAGAGTACGTCAAACTGGCTGATGGAAAGGAAAAGAAAGATTCTAGCAAAATTATGGTTCAAGATGTAGAAGGAGAAAGCGGACAGAAGTTTGTAGAACCCATGAAGGTTTTTCCTGCATTTATTGATGATTTTAATGAGCAATCCACAGAGAGCGATTTAGATGAGGAAAAGCAGGAGATTAGCTACATTCCCTGTGAAATATGTCAAAAGCTTTGTGAAAGTCAACAGCATCTTGAGATGCACATGAACTATCACAGAGGGAATCCTGAGGTGACTTGCATTGAGTGCGGCAAAAGTTTCTCAGACTGTCATGGCTTAAAGCGACATATGCGTATACATGCTGAGTCAAGGCCTTATACCTGTGAGTATTGCAATCGTGGATACTGTGACAATTGGAGTCTGAAGAAGCACAGAAGTAGAGGTTGCTTGAACGCTGAAGTTCAAGTACCGGTAGATTTCCTTCATCCCTGTCCTAAATGTAGTCGCGTCTTTTCTGAAGTTGAATTCTTGGAAGAACACCTGAAAAGCCATAAAGGCGGTTCAAAATTTGAGTGTGACATCTGTCTGAAGAAATTTTCAGAGGCCTTCAATCTGAGACGACATAGACGTCTTCATATGACAATTTGTCCTGGTTGTGGAGGGGAATTTAAAAACATCAGTGAAATGACAGAACACCAAAAGAACTGTTCACTTTCAACACCAGCCCCTTCAACACAAGACTCAAATGACGTAAATAATTTTCCATGTCCTGACTGTGGACGCTCTTACTCTACACTAGCATATCTAGAGAGACACAGGAAATTCCATTCAGATTTGAAACACTATGTGTGTGAAATATGTAAAAAAAAGTTTTTTGAGGCATTCAAACTTCGTCGTCACAAACGAGTTCACTCAGAAAGTAAGCCATTTGTTTGTCAGGATTGTGGGAAAGGGTTTTTGGACGAGGCCTACTTGAAACGGCATACCATCAACAGCTCCTGCACCATTACCAAAACAATGCGGGCGCTGCAGATTTTCCTTGCCAATACTGCGATAAAGTGTTTTCAAAGAATTACATGCTGGTTCGTCACATGAATGTTCATAGCCAAGAGCGTCCATTTTCTTGTGACATCTGTGGTCGTTCTTACAAGGATACTTCTAGCTTGAAGCGACATCAGTTGGTACACCAAGGCTTTAAACAATTTATTTGCTTAGTTTGTGGAAAAGCATTCTACTACGCTGACAGTCTCAAACGTCATATGTCTGGTAAATGCAGTAAAGCCTCCAAGTCCAAGTCTCGAAGGTTAAAATCGGCCAGTCTCAGACGAAAAAATGGAGTTAAAAGGAAAATACAGGACAGTGTTAACAACAACAAAAATCATAAGATCGATAAGAAAAACAGACATCAAAGTGACAAGACTGGTTTAAACAATGTACTTATCATGAAAAGCAACATCACAGCAAAGGGGAAAATAAATACATTGCCCTACAAATCCAGGGTCCTGTCGGATTCTACCAAAATCTTCCCCAGGGCTCATCAACACAGTCAGACAATCAAGACAGGACCATGGTCGTGTTATAGCAAAAATCATTGCTGGCGATGTGACACCAAGATGCCTTCCGCGAATAGTCACAAATATCATGTCAAAATTCACCAACACAAAAGAAGTTTCCCTGCCTCCAATGTTTTGTTCGGTTTTCTAGCAAAATGTACTGGAAGGCCCATATGGCCATGTGTTCTCTAAAATTTAACTTTCATAAAGGACATATTGCTGCTAGAACTAAAAAAAGAGAAAAGCTCCTGTCCAGTGCATCATCCAACCCATCACAAGTGGCAAATCATCAGAATATACAAAGGCCGCGCCGTTCCATTCCAAGAACTCGGTGGTCCTGGTTGACTCAAATCTAAGTTTTAGCGTGAGAGTAATTCTGATTTTGTATTAATTATTATGCAGCTATGCTATGACTTATGATAATTCCAATCACAATGTTGTGAGTCTCACAACTCATTTGGAGTGGGTTTAATTAAGAATGTTCCTTTCCATTCAGGGAAATTTTTCTGCTTGTGTCTCCAAAGTTGCCTGGTGATTCTTTACTCAGGGCCAACTTGTTGTAACATATTGTAATTGTAAGACTGTTTATTTACCCCAAAACTGAAAATCTTCACGAAAAGCAATTTATGGAACCTCTCTGTGGATTGTAAAATTGTCCCACTTAGCCGGGTTTCCCGATTGCCCGGGGACCTAGGAATTTTGGTTTTTCCTCAACAGTTTTAGGTACTTAAGCCCTTCTGTGAGTGGTAAAATCCAGAATTAAATGAACAATTTATTGTAGCCACAGGACCAGTTGATTAAAACAAACTAACTTGGCATTCATCAGTGGTGTCACTCACAGTAAAGCTTTGTTGATTGGTCGATATATAAGACACATAATCAAGAATATAAGGTGGATCATTTAATTATCTCCATCCTTGTGATTGCCACAGTAAGCGTGCATTGAAAGGCTGCGACAATGCATGACATTTCTTTTTAAACGCCTCCCCATATCAACGCCGCACTGTATTGTTAGGTGGACGAGTAAGGGCTGGCTCGACGCCTGGTTTCACACGTGTGTAATGGGTGTCTTAACTTGTGTCATCGCAAACTTGTACTTAGGAATAGGACGTTGTGTACATATTATATAATGTATACATGTAGTACTAACGTAGGTCTAATGATTAATGTTTTGCTGACGCAGAGACCAAATGACAATAGAGTAGCCATTAACTAAATTAGTATACAGTGCGTAAACTCAAGGTAAAAGACCAAAATGCAGATCTCGGAGAAAGTGGGAAGAAGATATAAAAGAGACATTAAAGCAAAGAAATTTAACTTTCACAGAAGGAAACAGAAAATGTCAGGACAGGGCAGCCTTGAGAAAGTTCATTTCGGGCATCTAAACCCATACACCAGATGGTAAAATGGGAGCTGATAAAGAAAGAAAGAGACCAAATTTGGATAATTATAACAAGTGAGTGTTGGAACAAATAATAATGGGGTAAATGGTGATGATAGTAAATACAAGCTCACGAAAAAATTGTCCCGATTACCCAGGGACCTTTCAGGTTTAGAAAGATAAAATGTTTAGAAACACTTCCGTTCCCTAGGATTTCTTCCCGATTGGCCGGGTTCCCGATTAGAGAGGTCAACTGTATTGTATTATGATAGTTTCAATAATACAAGTTCCTATGTCTGGGCTTTTTTTTTTTTTCATGAAGGATATTTGATGAATTTGTCAAGCAAATCATACACAATAACTTATGCTGAGGAATTTTATTAACGAATTGTGTATTCCTGCTGTACAGTAAGAATAAGCACTGCCTGTTTTTTATTCCAAAGTCATCGTTAGAGTGAAAAGAGATGTTTCTCACTATTTCAATTCAATTGTGTTCAATGAAATCTAGTGTGAAGGTTGTGTCTACTTACTTAATGAAGTGCATTGTGTACAATGGTTAATTCATCATGACCTTTGTGCTTTTTATCATAGTTATTTCTATAATTTCTATATTCAGTTGATTTTCTTCTTACAATTTAAATTTGCTTCTATTGTATTTCATATCAAGGGAGTCAATTTTAGTGTTTGGGGGAATTTTGGTTTTAAAAAACTCATCCATTGAAGTTAATGAATGTTTTTGGATTTGTTTCCCTAATGGGGTTCTGTGTGATTCCCCCCCCCCCTCTCTCTCTCTCTTTCTCTCTTTCTCTCTCTCTTACTCAATCTCTGTCTTTTTATTTTATTAAAAATGTCGGTGGATTGGAGGTTTGTTTATTTTTTTACATTATCACTTACCGTATATCACGGTACATATTATTGTGAAGAAGCATGTTTTCAGATTTGTTATATTTCTAGTCTAAAACTATTTATAGAATCAAACTCCGGGTCCTTGTATCTCTAAATTATTGTGTACATGATGGACGTAATGTGTGTATGCATGAAGGTACATATTAAAGTTTACCTGTTGCCTGGTTCATTTCTCAACTCAGATTGATTTGTGAACGTTTTTTTAAAACTTCAATTAATTTGCTTTCATTTTGAATGGATAGAATTTAATATGTGTATCCAATGTAAAATTGAAAGTACGTTTATCGGTTGTTACTGTGGTCATATCTCAAAATCCTGCCTAGGATAATATGTTTAAATACAATATTAATATTATTATTAATACACATGTTTCAGTTTTACCTCAATTTAAATTATATTTACTAGGTGATTTTCTGCCCTATGATGATTAATACCAAAATTCTTTTCAACTGTCTTCTCATTTTTATGTTCATGAACAATGTATGTGAGCCTGGAGTGATAAACGATAATAAGTAATAACTCCACCACCAAGGAAGACAGACCAAAGACGTGACCCTTTGCCACACATCAAGCGAGGAATATCTTCACACTCAAACAGGCGTCACAGTCACACAGTGTGATGTCAGAAGAAAAAGCAGAAAGGATGAAGAAGGGGGAGTAGAGAGGAGAAGAATCAAGAAAGGGGAGACAGTGATAAATAAAAGGGGAAATGAGAGGGTAGGACGGGTTGGATGAGTCAGAGGGAAAATGAGAAGACCAGATGATCTCCCATTCTCTGGTCTTCCCTTTTCGCGCTTTGATTCTTCTCCTCTCGACTGGATCCTTTCTGATGCCTGTACAAGTGTGTAAATATTCCTTGCTTGTTGTCTAATGATTTATCATACCCAAAACATCACACATTTGTTCCATTGTCCTGGATGGAGTTGTCACTCATTGCCGTTTATCGCTGTTGGCTTCATTCCACTGTGGCTCCTTGGTATTGTATGTGAGTCTGCTGATTTAAAAACGTGCAAGCTGTGATTGTTACGAGTCATGAGAAATCTTTTCAATGTAATAGCATATGTATAAGTGGCCTTTCCCAAACATCCTTCCAATTTATCTAAGCATGCAATTCTAAATATGAACATTATTTAAGCATATTTGCAGTTTACTCAAGAATCTAAAAGTCTGTTTCAATCTCATTCAATTGAAGATTAAGCAGAGTTGTTGGGCTGTTTATGGGGTGTGGAGTTTTGTGTTTGTTTCTTAATGTGTATATATTTATTGAGACGGAAGAAAAATAGGATTTTTAAACCTACTTCTATATATTAAACAAAATCCATTTCATGCCCTGAATAACACAACTGAATCCTTTTTGTGATGGTGGGAACTGTTTGAGTTAAATTAACTCCACACTTGCATACATGAAGATTTATTGTTGATATCTGAAAGCAATGACTCCTATTCTTGACTGTTTATTTGATGCATATATTATAATACACATATACACTGTTGTTCTTTTGCTGACCAGCCTAGTCTATGCGAAATGTCTGAGCGTAAAAACATCCAGTGTAGTTTTTAAGACACGTTCACTATTACATTATGTGTGTAGGAGGTTTTGTTTATTGTCAATTCTGTCTTTAGTTTTGTCACTTGTCTCCTCTCCTGATATCCATTCAACTTCAGATGGCATGTTTTTTTGGGCTTGTGTGACAAACAATGCAAGAATTGGTTCTTCGGTCTGTCCAGGTTTTGCTGTAGGGAGTTTTTGTTCTTTTCGGAGATGGAAATGGAGTGGGTGGTTTAGTGTTGGGTTCTTTTGTTGATTTTTCTTGGCGGGAGGGGGTGACTATGTGCTCCATAGGCACGGGGTCGGTCTCTCAACCAAAAGGCTGTGGGGTCAAATCAAATGATAAAAAGAGGTCTTGCGTGCAGATCACAACACGCTGTGCACGTTAAAGATCTTGGCTGTTTACAGGCAAAATTGATAAATCGTACCAAAAAACCTTGATATCACCTTAGCTGTGGATGTGGGTCAAATCAATATCAAATTAGATTGATTGGCGGAGGGTGTAATTTTCATCTCCTGGTTGTTTCATTGTTTGTGTCTGTCACTGTCAAGAGTGTATATTACTTATTACACATAATTTTTATCTGTAACCCATTATTTGAATGCTTATTAAATCTTCCTAAAGTTGGCAGGACTTATTCATGATTTGTCATAAAATTGTTGAGCTGAATACATCTGTATCACCTGTGACATTGTTACACATTCTTTTAACTCTGTAATTTTATGTAATGTCATTGTTTATGAGTGTATACTGATCAGTTTGCTGACACCAAGTTTCAATTGTTACTCCTTGGACTTTGAGCCTTTCTGAGAGCATTGCAAAATGTTTAAATTGTGCACATCATTTAATCTACCTCATACACCCTAGTGCTCTATAACTATAACGGGTGCAACCACTACGTTGTCTATTGAAAGTGAATATCCTCTGACTGCTGGTGTACATGAGTAATGCTGTCTGACATTCTACGGCAGAATGAGTGAATGATGTAAGAGACTTTGCCGTCTGTTTTGATTTTAAGTTAAAGCTCAACATTCTATCCTGTAAATTGTAAAGTATGTTTGTATTACTGGGCTCAGTTTGGTAAATGGATTCCCCAGTGGATAATTAAAATCTTGCCTCTTCTCCATCCAAGAACATATGTTCATCAAGTGTTATTAAAATAATGCATTATTCACTGCATATAAGATTAAGATAAGAACTATGGTTACTCTGTCTGTCAGGTCAAAGGACCAGGATGCTTACTTCGTGTATTTACACTCAAAGAAACGAGTCTGGTCAAAAAGTTTGTCGAATTCTAATACTACATGTCATAATAAAGCTTCCTTGAGCACTGGTTATGTTGCATTTTAGTGATTCCATATTGTGAAATTCTGTCATTTATCAAATTTTTTGTAGTGTGATTCATTGTGCGTTTTAAAATATTTTGTAAATTATCGTAGATTACTTCGTATAATAGTTAATAGTGGATTGTGTGTATGTATCATCATTCATTCATGGACATATCTACTTTCTCATGTTCATGCTCAAGTTTTATTATAATGTGGTTTGGAATCCTTGTGTTTCAGAATTTTAGGCCTATTTATAGTCACCTTGCTGATAGTGTAGGTTCATATTCTGTAACTTACATTTCCGTTTCCTTTTTCTGATAGGCACAAGGAGAGCCTTATTGTATATCTTTGTTTCCTTTTCTTATCATACCTGTGTCAGTAATGAATATTGGTATTATCGGTGATTTAAATTAAAATTTGTCCTTAACTTTCCCAAATAGCTTATTATTACATTAGGTCAGAGATTTTTTTGTATCAGTAACTGCTGCAAGTATTGTGTACTTGTGTGCTATCATAAGCCTTATTTTCATTAAAGAATGGACGTTGAGTTTATGTGTCAGCGATGTTTTTTCTAGGTCCTGTTTTAAGGATCAAGAACTTCTCTCAGGAATAAGATATACAGATAAGAAAAGTGAGATTTAAAAGTATATGCTGTTGTGTAATGTTTTGTTTGGCTCAGTAAACATTCCTGCTTTGCTTTATCTCTTCATAGGATAAGTTTACCTGTAATGTTATGGCTTACACCACATATTTTATGCATTATCAGTTAATAATAGTAGTCTCCATCTCTTTCTTCTTCTTCTCTTCCCCCTCCAGTTCAAATACATCTTTAGATAATAATTCCTCTTCTTGTTTGTAATTTAACTAAGTTGAAAAGTGGTCCTTTTGTTCAATGCATTAAGTAAAAGGAAGACCCTGCGAATTTGCTTTCTTTACCCTTTTGGAACTTTCTCCTGTTTCTTGGTGAACAGTTTAGTTCTAACTTTTTTTAAATTTTGATTCCTTCAAGTTTGCTTTTTCTGGACTGTATATAATACATATATGCTATTTTATATGCCAGTATTGCCATATTTATTAAACAAACTTAAACTGTCTTTTATTTAAACCAACCAAACAGAAGGGTTCATATTTCATACCTTGGTGTAACAACTTGTACAGTATGCATACTCAGAGTGTTCTTTCCAACAAATCATTCCATATGTCTTGAGTCAAGTAAGTGGATTGATTGAACGTAAAACGTTTTCATGTTCACCAAACTGGGTATTCGTTGCTTGTTGTGTTTGGCTCTTCATCTTCTTCTTTTTTCGTAAGGGTAGGGGTCAGATGTTTCTTTTTATCTTCAACTGTATGCCTCAACCTGTCATGATTGACATATGCTTTTGGCAGGGATACTAATGAAATGCTTGGCTTCAGATGAAACATGTCTTTTCTTTGTCCTCAAACTGTTTATATTTTATTGGGGGGGGGGGGGGGGGGGTTGTATGCAAATTGAAATATTTCAAATGCACTGGTCCACTTTCAGATTTATGGATTTAGGTTTGTTTTAATGTAATATGATCAAAATTGTTGTCATGGTCAATAGGTCACAATGCATCATATTCCCCAATGTATGTGTGAGCTGTTCATAGGAGTCATTCATGCAAACAAAGTTTAATACCTTTTAAATTGAAGATAGAAAGTTTTCACTATTGATGAAATATGAAATCTATACATATTCTCATGTATTCCATTGTATAGTATTAGTAGCAGAGCAGGAGTTCACAATCCATCAATTGTGGATATGACTATGAGTTAAATGATCACATATAGTGTCCTAAAATACATCTTGCGTTTTATAATGAAATGATTGTATCAGTTAATTTAATGTTGTATTTATTGAAATATTAAACAAAATGCATTGCACTGTTGACATACAGTTGACACATTTATTTCATCTAAAATTTGGCTTATGCTGTTCCCAATGTCAAACAATAAGCCGTAAATGTAGTGAGATCAAATGATGAGGATTTAGATCAAACTTAATCATAACGTTAACATGCAGAGTTCTTTGACACATTGTGGTGTGATTCGAATGAATTTTTGATAAGATGTTAATGTTAGGTTTAATCACTGTTAAAAATACTTCAACTTTTGTAGTCTGCATGCAATGATAGTGTCCTGTTGTAAGCACATTTTATAATCTATATTAATATTAGCACTAGTAGTAGTACAATGTAATATTGTGGATAGACCATGATAGGTATGTTTTTGATCGGCAGTCAACCATCTCCAAAGAATGTGAAGTATTAGCAATGTCATGCAAGCCTAATCCATTTGACATACACAGTGTGTATTAAGTAAAGACTGGTTATTTTCACCATAATGCACATAAAAATTTAACTAACTTGTCTTGCATGTGCCCTCTGTTGTCTGGAAATAACGTTACACTACATATCAGGTGTAATTTAAATAGAAACTAGATAGTAAAGGAGGTAAGCTCTTTACTTTTTTAATGTACCTAATGAAGAGGAATATGAAATATTAATGAAAGGCCTTATAGATAGAATTATGATAGACATTAAAACATTTGTTTTATAGCAAAGAACAAATCTCTCTAAGAAGTCGTAGTGTGTATACATGATATTGTTAAATTATTAATGTGTGGTTGATTTGTGGGTATTTTTTGTACATATCTCACTGAAGCTAACCATTCTATTTATTATAGAAGAAAGTAGACACAAACATGTTAGTTAATTGTTATCAATGTGTTAATGTATCAATGATGTGTGGAACAAGTGTTCGGATTGAAAGTCCATGTTCTGACAACTGGTGAAGATCATGTGATTGGGTTGTTTTGTTTCGGGGTTGAGGGTTTGCTTGTTTGTTTTTTGTTCCTACAATTACAATGACTTTTTAAGATTGATCACTGCAGGTGACTTAGGTTAACAGACCTCTATGCTTGTACATGGAATTGTAGTTGTATGTATGTATTTCATGATGTTTGTCATCATCTTATTCGAATTCATCTTCTGTGGTTCTGTCTTGTTTTGGGGGTTTTTTGTTTAAAATTTAAAGTTGAATAAACAGGAAATTTATTTACAATACCTTGAAATAAAGGACTTGTATTTTTTTATTTTGTTTGGGTTATTTGTTCTTGTTTGTTGTTGTTTTTTTTATGTATTTGTTGACTTTGGCTAGTAGTGCTACAGATGGTCGGTTTGTGGACGTTGCTGGTCGTTCCTAGTACCTTCCTTTCACAAGTTTTCACTCTTCACCCCATCTTTCATCTTGCTGCTTCCTCTTAATTCTCCATGAGAACATTGCATATGGTCGACAGGGTAAATTGCAATAACTCAAACAAAAAGACCGAAGGCGAATTTACCAATTACCACACCGACGAATGGGTAACCTACCACTACCAGTTGAGTTAGTTGGGGGGGGTGTACAGAAATAATACTTGATTGTATTCGAGAGAGAAAAAAAACTGCGTAGATCTGAGCAGGCAAGATCGACGCTCAAAATTAGTTTAGCGTTCATACAACAACGTTGGTCATCCAGATCGAGGGGCACGATTGTGATATGTAAATGTATCATCCAGTAGACAATACAAATACAAGTCGAAAAATCTATTTTGATATATGTAAAAATAAACTCAGATAAGGAAATTGAAAATCTATGCAGGACTTTTTGTTTTTGGTTGAGAGGCTGACAACGCCTATACTGGACCAGACAAACCGAAAGGCAAGGAGTGTGTCGAAAAGGGCGAATAAGGACATGAGATAAATGTTAGATCCCCAAATGACTGTATAAGCAAAGACGAGGCACGTATAGGGACTACACAAAGAAAGAAAAAAATTTTGGCCTCAAGATAGAATTAGATTCGAACACACGACCTTCGAGTTGGCACTCACCATGACAAGAGAGTACACTACCACGAACGATGCTTACTTATTACTAGTAATGTAGTAACTACGCGCCTTGGGGTTCGTTTTTGTCTGGTGCCCAAAGATTTTTATTTCTGTTTATGCCTTTGTATGTGTCTCGTCTTTTGTTCATATGGGGCTTCAACTTCGATATTTATCTCAATCTCGTATCTTTATTCACCACTTGTAGTTATAGTTATAGCAATGAGCTAGTCATAGCTGTTATCTCCACGTTTTACCTTTAGTAGAAATGGAATGACGTATTCTCATACAATCAATAAAACTCTTTCTTTCAAGATAAAAAGATCGACACCCAAATTACCTGGATCGACATCCATATGATGTGGATTCTCTTCTAAATTACCATGGATTGACATTCAAATTATATGGATTCACATCTAAATTACCTTAGATCGACGGTCAAATGTCCTGACTTGACATCCATATGATGTGGATTCACATCGAAATTACCTTGGATCGACGGCCAAATGACCTGAATTGAAATCCATATGATGTGGATTCACATCTAAATTACCATGGATTGACATCCATATGATGTGGATTCACATCTAAATTACCTTGTATCGACAACCAAATTACCTGAATTGACTTCCATATGAATAATATGATGTAGATTCACATCTTAATTGCATTGGATCGATACCTGAATTGACATCCATATGATGTGAATTCACATCTAAATTACCTTAGATCGACGGCCAAATGACCCGAATTGAAATTCAAATGATATGGATGCACGTCTAAATTACCTTAGATCGACGGCCAAATGACCTAAATTGACATCCATATGATGTGGATTCACATCTAAATTACCTTAGATCGACGGCCAAATGACCTGAATTGACATCAAAATTATATGGATTCACATCTAAATTACATCGACGGCCAAATGACCTGAATTGACATCAAAATGATATGGATTCACATCTAAATTACCTTGGATCGACGGCGAAATGACCTGAATTGACATCAAAATTATATGGATTCACAATCACATCTAAATTATTTCAGATCGACGGCCAAATGACCTGAATTGAAATCCATATGATGTGGATTCACATCTAATTACCTTGGATCGACTGCCAAATTACCTGACTTGACATCCAGATGATGTGGATTCACATCTAAATTACCTGGATCGCCAACCATATGATTAATGATTATGATGGGGGATCCGTTTTCTAAATTACCTGGATTGACACTACACCCAAATTACGAAGATCGACATCTTAATTGATTTAGATGGCTTCTTCTGTAGCCCGTCATATTTTGCGAAAAACGATTTGAAGGTTTTCGTGTAATCCTGAGAACGATTGAACAAAGAAAAATTTGTAGAAACTTAGCTCTAATAATCTTGCTTGGCGTAACTTTAAAACACAGACCACTCCCCCCCCTTCATTTCCTTCTGAGAGAGGCAGAGAAGGAGACATACTTATACATTATAGATTGCTAGATAGATATCGTCGGTGGCCTAGTGGTTAGGCGGTTAGGCTGCCGGAAGTGAGATCAAGTGGTCGTGGGTTCGATTCCTAGCAATGCTGGATCCAACGTTATGTCTCATGGGAAATAGCCTTCACACGTGTACGAGCAATAGCTTGGGTTGAGCGTAAAAACCTGCGGCAGACCAGTGTTAGCTACTGTCTAGGAGATGGTTATCAATTATTATCACCTATTCCGCTTCATGTTATAGAATCTGTGGTAATATTCGACTCCATGATCCGCAATGGCTGGGCAGTGGACAGGTCTCCTGCTGTCTTGCAGGCAGGTCTTGGCTGACCAAAGGCTAAGGGAGTTAACCCTGACAGAAAATAACAACCTGCTGCCTTGCAGGCCGGTCTTGACTGACCAAAGGCTAAGGGAATTAACCCTGACAGAAAATAACAACCTGCTGCCTTGCAGACTGGTCTTGAGTGACTAAAGGCTAAGGGAGTTAACCCTGACAGAAAATAACAAGGCCCGGTAGGGGCCCTCAAGGTGGCATCCCACCATCTAACTACGGTACAGTGGGCTAATCCCCTACTTATCCAAAACAACCTAATTTAAAGTAATATATACAATGATATACCTGGCTTGAACTTTCGAAGACGACTCTGGAAAAGAACACGGACTGTGATTTTTGGAACATGAAATGTTAGGGCAATTAATGGAAAGCAGTTAGAATTAGCTGAAGAAATGGAAAAATTCAAAGTAGACATTTATTATTACAGAAACAAAGAAAAAAGGACAAGGAAAAGAAAATGTAGGATCAAATCATACTTTAATCTTCTCAGGAGTAGATGTCAAAGATAGAGCTGGAGTAGGCCTCCTAATGCATAAAAGGCAAGAAATGCTACTAGAAAGTTGGACATTTGTAAGCCCACGGCTATTACTATTAGAGGTAAATATTAAACCCAAAAAAAGAAAATAAATTATTGATAGCTTATGGACCAAACGAAGTTGCCCCAAAGAAGGAAAAGACATCTTCGTAAAATGATTTACAAATAGCTGCAGAGAATCTTAAGCCCAAACAGGAATTAATGGTTTGAGGAGATTTTAACTCTAGAGTAGGCAATAATATAGAAACAGCAGGAGGAGTAATAGTAATAGGTAAAGAAGGAGAGACAAATGGATAGAGACTAATAGATTGTTGCCTAAAGAATAACATGAAAATAGCTAACACATTTTTCCTCAAAAAGATATCCACAAATATACAAGAGTAAATATAGACAGATGTGAAAAGTCAATAATAGACTACATAATAGTTAGCAGCTCCCTTTTTTAAAGTACAATGGATGCTAGAGTAAGCAGAGGAGCTGAAATATTTAGAGATCATCACCTAGTAATAGCCAAAATGAGATTATTAACTGAAGAAAACAAACAGGAAAGGAAGGAGAAGAAAGCTACTAAACTCAAAATAGAAGACCTAAATAAACCAATATTAAAACAGATGTACAAATCCAGGATAAAAAGATATATCAGTGAAAGGCAGATGGATCTGAAGGAAAGCACAATAGAAGAAAAATGGCAAATATAAAAAAGAAACAGAGTGAAAAATGTCCTGTTTGTTCCTGTCAATTTAACTTCTGTATAGGTGTAATGGGCATTGTGTACTATGTTAAAATATGTATTTTTTCTTGACGCTTCCGGTTGCCATGGAAACGGCGGCCATCTTGGATTTTGCCCCAAATTTCACCAACTTCAATATCGATAGACTTTTTCAACTGTCAACAAATTTGTTTCAAACTTGACACACGCCTTATTTGATACAATATCTAAATTGCACCAAATCGGATTTTTGTTTCATTATTAAGTTTTGATTTTATGAATTTTTGAAAATAGCATATGAGAACAACCAAAAATATACACAAAAATATTATGCAAAAAATTCAAATTTTCCAAAAATATAATACATATTTTAAAAAAGCATCTGATCGTTTCTTTGTTTTCCCCCACTCATCATCCAAAACAAATTTCATGAAGATGCGTTGAGAAAAGTAGATAGGAAATAATGAACAAAAAAGGACATTTTGAGAAAATCGTAATTTTCTCTAATTTTCTGTTATTTGAATATATTTTTATCCCATAAACCTAAGAAAAGAGTAGGATAATACTTTGAAACATCATAAAACCTTGAGAGGCTCTCAACTACTTCTTATTGACACTGTTTCAAGTGCACCAGCACCTTTTTACTCATTTTGAGATGGTGCCTTTTGATAATAGGTACGCAGAATATCTTCTGTATCTTCCGACCGATCTATAGCAATATTCATAATAGATCCTCAAATAAGTTCGTTTTAGATAGCGTTTATTGTGACAATCAAAATGAGTACCAACTTGCTATACTTAAGATAATATTTCTGACTTTTATTGTACAATAGTTGTGTTGAAAGATAGGCCTGTATTGTTTCTAAAAAATTCGTTTAAGTTCAAAGAATTGATACTGAGCTTCTTCTATGATATCACTATGACGGGAATGGACTGCTCTATCCACTAGTATGATAGACTAGATTTGTCCCATTTTCGGCAAAAAGGACATTCCCAGAACACGCAGGGTTGTTGTACCCTAAGTCCTCTTTTGTTTATCACATTTATGGAGAAAATGAATGTAGCTATGTGGAAGCTCAAACCAGTAAATGTATCAATGTTTTCATTTGCCGATGATTTAGTTCGTTTTGGAAAATCAGAAAGTGACCTTCAGTCGAATATCAACATTATGAACAATGAACTAAATAAAAGAGGAATGAGAGTAAATGCAAAGAAAACCAAAACAATGCTAGTAACTAGGGAAGCTAAAACACAAAATCTCAAATTGGGCAGGGAGAATTTAGAAAAAGTTCAAAGCTACAATTACCTAGGAGTAATGATTAACTCAGAGGGAAAACTAAGAGAAGAAATCAGCCTGAGAATTCAAAAAGCAAGTGCAATATATAACCATCTAGGAAAGGCATTTGTAGGTAAGCAAGAATTGTCAACAAAAACCAAAATGGCAGTATGCAATACAGTTTATTGTTCTACTCTCCTCTATGGTAGCAAAACCTGGCCCTTAGACAATAGATAATACAGTAGAGTACAGGAAGCTGAAATGAAATATCTAAGAAGAGTAGTAGGGAAAGCTGAAAGAGACAAAATCGGAAACACGACAATAAGAGATCAAACCAAAGCAGATAGCATAAAAACTAAGATAGAAACAAATCAATTGAGATGATTTGGGCATGTAAACAGAATGAATGACAATAGAATAGCTAAATCAGTATACAGTATACAGTGCTAAAGCCCAAGGTAAAAGACCAAAAGGCAGAACTCGGAGAAAGTGGGAAGAAGATATAAAATAGGCATTGAAGCATAGAACTTTAACTCTTTTGGGAAGGAAACAGAAAATGCCAGGACAGGGTATCCTGGAGAAAGATCATCTCGAAAACTGAACCCATACACCTAAAGGTAGAATAGGAACTGATAAAGAAAGAAAGAAAGTATATATCATTCCTTTCCCTAAGAAGTTGGAATGCCAGGCGCGACGCCTTTCGGTGGCCGCGCGGACGGCACTAAATATTAAATATGTACACGTACATACATAATATTATATTGGCATACACACTTTGACATTCATTCATACACACACACATACATACATACATACATACATACATACATACACACACAATGCAAAAATATATCTCTTCATATCTCTCCATACCTACCTACATACATACATACATATATACACACATACACACACACACATACATTCCATCCATCCTGTCAAAGTTTTTTTTCCAGAAGACAAACGCGCGCGGCAGCGTAGTATTTGTCAAGCCCAGGTCATCTGCTTTTGAAGAAGGCTAGTTTTTCATCATGGATGAAGTTGATGGGCTTCCGCTTATTAGTGATGCGGAGTAATGCGGATGACTTGACACTTTTGAGGTGAAATTTCACCATCCACTCTACACTAATGCTTACAGTTTTGATGTATGTGAGAGAGAAAAGAGGACCCAAAACTTCCCTGGAGAACCTCAGATAAAGTGAGAGTAGAGTGGACGTTATTCTTAAGCATGACCGTACGTGAACGATTTGAGAGAAAGGATACGATCCAAGAATGTATATTGTTTGAGATTCTCTCATGTCCAAATGCTATATGTAGGATTTGGTGGTGGTGTGTGTGGGGGGGGGGGTGGTACCAATTCTCTCTGTGTTTTTGCTCTTAATATAGGACCCAGAATTGTTTACAATTGCCATTGTCTCCACTGATGATGTTGTTAATAAAGGCGGCATAAGGCGCACTTCGGCATTGTTTTTAGGACAGTGTTTTTATTCCGATGTATTTCCTTTGGAATGTTTCAGATGGAAATGATTTGGCTTTTTTAAAACTATCTTTTCTTTTGTCTCAAGAGTCGTTTGATTTCAGTGTCCATCCAGGGTTTGGTTTAATCTTGTTGTAGTGAGTTTGGTTGATACGTTCGCATTTATGATTGAAGGCAGATTGCTCTTCACACAGTTCAAGATGGCATTAATGTTCATTTTCCCATACATACATACATACATACATACATACATACATACATACATACATACATACATACATACATACATACATACATACATACATACATACATACATACATACATACATACATACATACATACATACATACATACATACATACATTTATATTTAGTTCTTCTATTTTGAGTTTAATAGTTTTCTTCTCTTTCCTTCTGTTTGTTTTCCTCGGTCAGAAATCTTATTTTTGCAATCATTTATTGATGATGATCAATATTTCAGCTCTTCTCTTAACTCCTGCGTACATTGTACTGTAAAAAAGGGACATGCCAACTAGTATCTAATCTATGATTAACTTTTCACTTCTGTCTTCATATCTTAATGTGGGGAAAAGATGTTGGCTATTTTCATGTTATTCTTTAGACAAAAGTCTATTATTCTCTCTCCGTTTTGAGAAGTTGTTGTCTCTCCTTCTTTACCTATGACTCCACATGATGTTTCTGAATTATAACATACTCTGGCATTTAAATCTCCGAAAACCATTAGCTCCTGTTTGGGTTTGAGATTCTCTGCAGTTATTTGCAAATTGTTTTCAAAGATATCCTCCTTTTTCTTTGGTGACATCTTTGTTTGGTCAATAAGCTATTAATAAATTAATTTTTATTCCTTTTAGTTTAATGTTTACTTCTAATAAACTCGAGCTACTAAATTTCCAATTTTCTAATAGATTTTCATGTCTTTTATGCATAGAAAGTCTACTCTTGCTCTAGCTCTGTCTTTTACACCTACCCCTGAGAAGATAAAAGTATGATTTGGTCCTACCTTGCCTATTCCTTGTCCCTTTTCCTTGTTTCTGTGATAGCCAAAATATCTTCTTTGAACTGTTCTAATTTTTCAGCTAATTCTAAATCTTGTCCATTTATTGCTCTGACGTTTCATGTTCCAAAATCAAAGTCGTGTTCGCTTCCAGGATCGTCTTTTGAAGTTCCGTCCAGGTACAATTACCATCTTTGTTTCTCTTAATCGGTTGGTTTTGGGTAAGCAGGTGATTAGCCCACTGTACCCTATGTAGGGGGTGGAGATGCCATCTTGAGGCCTACTACCAGGCCTTGGTTATGATTTTCTGCTTAGCTTTTGGTCAGCCAAAGCCGGTCTATAAGGCAGCAGGTTGGTTTTCTGTCGAGGTTAACTCGCTTAGCCTTTGGTCAGCCAAAACCCACCTGCAGGGCAGCAGGTTCTGATTTTCTGTAAATTTAGGAAGAATGAAGGACTTTTAAGACAGTTGCTTGTGGGTACAGGTTTGGGAAGGTACTGGCGTATGGGTTGTTTGGTTGTTTCTTGCATGTGTTTTGTTGTGTTTATATTTGTGGGGTTTTTTCTGTACGGTATTCATTTTTGTGTGTTTGCGTCGTCTTTGTTCTTGTTATCATAGGTGGGGTTGTTTTAAAAAATATATTGAACATTCATTTTCTTTCCTTTGCTGTCCACTCTGAGGTTAGTGTCCTGAGTTTTTGCATTTATATCAGCTATTCTGAGACCAATACAATTTTAAACTAAATATTTCTCTCCCGCAACCATCATCCAAACGAAGGCTTCTTTTTCAAGGGAAACAACAATGAAATAATAGCTTGACGTTTAAAGAGTAGCCGTTCCTGGAACCATTCTTTTTCACTGTAAGTTTAATTATGATATTCTTTTCTGTCATCATTTTGATAACGATACTTTTGCTGAGGTTTGAAAGATGGCGAGTGCTTTGTGGTTTTGCTTTTGTTTTTCTGTGTTACTTCTAAATCTTTATATAAAAGACTTTGTGTTTTGTTTTGACCAGTACATATCACAGTTTACATCATTGAGAACTAGGAAAAAATAATTGGTACACGTGTTTGTTCAGCTCAATGGCAGGACAACTGTTGAAATCAAATTCAAACCATAGAATGAATTTGCTATTATATTGTAGTTTCTTTATTCATCTCCAAGATAACCTCTCTTTTAAAACACGAAATAAATTTGAAATATCATAAGGCAGCTTGAAGTTATTGTGCCTGAAAATAACTTGAAATATAAATCATATTTATTTAACGATACAAAACTCCTGAGTTGGGATGAAAAATTAGTTTATCATCGATATCTAAATATTCGATACCAATTTATACCTTTTTAAAAGCTAATACCTCTCGATACTTCTCCATCGTACGACAGTTGCAGAAATGGCACAGCCGAAGGATAACGTGATCGAGGATGATCAATACTTCAGGGTCATCATAAACGAAAGAGGTGTTGATGATATTTCACTGGATTTTTTCTACAAGCCCCATACGATAACCTTACTTCTCACTTGTATCTCAGGACTATTGTATTTCGCTTGTACGAGGTAAACGGACATTTTTTCATCTTTTTTTTTGTGTTTTCATTTTTTCACTCATTTGTCACCGCAAGACTAGGATTTCTTTCGGTTCCAAATCTTAGGAAACAGTTCCATGTCTCCTGGACCAGTTTGGTTGAGAGTGACTAGATCTAACTGAAATGACTTTTTAGTTTTACTTAGACCTACTGTGTGAAGGTTTATTGTTAAAAGGGTGAATTTTTGTTGTGGTTGAGGTCAAATTAATGCGTATACAGAACACATGATGTACATATTCTGATACGTTTAACCTCTGACCTTTTGCTCTCTCCTGCTATCCTGTTTACCCATGCTACATTATAGATCTAGATGACAGTATTATATATACATTGAATTATTTCCTCTTTAACATCCTCTTCGGGAAAATTGTATAGTTTCTTCACTCTGACACATATCATAGATCTAGATCTAGTCTAGATTTTTATTCATGTCACTGTCAGGAACATGGCAACGCTTTTAAAGGTGACTCATGAGGTCCACATGGTAACATTTATTAAGGTCATGTTCAATTCATTTAGTTGAGGGCGAAATTAAACTTGTCTTAGATCTACACAATAAAGACTTTACAAAACATGGTTAGATCTAGATCTAGAAGTGTTTGATTGTGATCATGTTTCCGCACATTTTGTGACTAGGAGTGATTCACTCAAATTAAAAAATTAATTAATAATGAAGAGAATATAACTAGATCTAGAGATCCAGACCCCCAACATTGATATAATCTAGCTTTTTGAACTTGGATATTTACGTATTATGTTATTATATAATCTACTATCTAATGGACAGAAACATTGTCACCCAAGCCTATACTTAATATCATTATTTTACTTTTGGTTAAAACTCTCTAGTCTAGATCTAACATTCATTTACTGTTTCATTTCTTAACAAATAACAAAACTAAGAGTAACAATAATAGATCTAATGGATTCATAAACTAGATAAAAAAATAATTCGGTTCTGAGGTCTTTTAAGATCTAGATCTAGATCTAGTAATCTAAATAAAAAAAAATTATAATGTTGCAGAAGTAAATTTTTGTCTTAAAAGTAAAAGTTTTAGTAAACTAAACTTACCAGCTGCAAGCTTTAAGTCAGGAAGAAGATTCCATGGGTAGGGGAATATCTAGATCTATCTGATACCAGATCTATGCTGTACTACCTGGTTGGCAGGACGGTGTGAGATAAAATTACATTTTTCTGTTAATAGTCCTCTATGCTGATCTATAGATTTATAACAACTGACATTTAAGGAACCAATTTTAATACTATAATAGATCTAATAATATTATTTAAGTGCGCCTTTTTAAGAGGTTTTATCAAACAAGAAAAGAACATTTTATGAGATCTTTAGGAAACTTAACAAGTAACAGTGTATTATAGCCTCATTCATCTCTGAAGCTCTTTTTCTTTTATTCTTTTTACTGTTCCTTTATTCCCCTTTTTCATCTCTTTGCCCTCCTGTTAGTATAGTATAGTCAATCCAGCGTCTTAGGCTTTTAATGCCTTTGCTGATCTTGGGTGTCCAGCTTCGTTGGCTCCATGATCACTTCCAGTTTGACAGGAGGGTCAACTAAACTGAACATGATGTAATCTGACAAAAGGCTGTCTAAGCTATTCTTGAAGGCGTTGAGGTCTGGAGCTTCAGCGACTGAAACTGGGAGGTTGTTCCAACGGTCAATCACGTGCTGACTGAAGAAATGCTGCCTGAGTGATGTGTTGCATCTTGGTTTATTTAAATTATATTTATGGCCTCTGGTGCAGTTGTCAGCAAACACAAATAGTTCCTTCTTGACATTGTAGAGATCATGTGTAAATTTGTATGTTTCTATCATATCACCTCTAATACGGTATGTCAATTTCTAATTAACTTAACTGTCATTCTTTTACATTTATGACTGTACTTTCCCCCCTTAATTCAACATCAATTATCTTGAGCAGGGTAAATTCCAGTGAACTAATGATCAAGAAATAAACCATGGTACTGTTGAATATGACTCTCTGAACTTGATTAGTATTTTGTAGCCCTTACTTATCATACTCCTCGTCCATTTTATTTCTTGATTGTATTATAAATATAAACCGTTGCTTTTTAAGAAACAGATTTATGTCAAATAATTCTTTTCATATTATGAATATTATTATATTTTATGCTTCTTTTCCCTTTTGTTTTGTCATGACCTCTGTAAAATTATATGCTTTTGTCAGGTATAGAAGACAAAATGTCGAGTACTCTGGAGTTTTTGCTTTACTCTATTTAAAGTACATGTTATTCTCTCATAGTCACAGCTTATCTCATTCTAATATATCACCATAGACAGTGATGGAAACAATCTCTCTCTCTCTAGCTGTCCTCTTGTCTAAACTGTGATAGTTGTGTATAATATGTATAAACAACTTTAAGGCCAATTAGATGGATTTTAAAAAGATTTGGTGTAACTTTAGTGGAATAGAAGGCTAAATGTATAAAAAAAAGTTTAAAATTTATCCTTCAGTAGGAATTATATTTATAAGGATTGTATCTCTTTCGAACAAATGCTGCCTGAGTTTGATAGTTGCTGTGTAGTTCTATTTCTATTTTTGTTTCATCTAGCTGTTTTCTATTAATTCACCCTGAAAATCACAGCATATAGTGGACTGAGTAAATTTCAATACAAACCATGAATCAAGTAGATATTTTTATGTGACCCAGTATTTAGCTGTGTGGTAATGTGATTTTGTATTATGTGTTTATGTCAGATTGTCAATTGTGATGTGTACTCATCAGGGATTGAAAAAGTAAAGTTCTTTACAGCTTTTTTTTTTTGTCTATAGGGCCAGGGCTTAAATGTCAATTCCTATAATATGAAGCAAAACAGGTGATGGATATTACCGCCTCACGATCCTAATCTATTGAGATTCGGCAAATTGTAAGAATGCTCACCTTCCCGTTAACATTGCTGTGAGGTCAAATTTGTACAGTGGACTCAAAAACATCGTTTTAAATTTTTATTATATATATACATATATATGTTATCCCAGATATTTTGACCAGACAGAAAAATGGATATTTTTCATAAATATGATTTTCTTCCGAGATAGATATTAAGTTCTAACAAATCTACTTGCATCACAAAGTATTATTATGTTTATATATTGTATAATAATGGGATATGTCTATGACATCTCAGACAGGAAGTTAACTCACAACATTGCTGGCATGGCATGGTTGTTAACATTTTATTCTCATTCATTAATTTGCTACCCTTCAGTTGAGCCTCTATTAGAATTGTTATATCTCTCTGGTCAGGAAGTAAAGACACACTGTTGGCTTTGAACTCGTGTTTTACTCTTTAAGTACAAATTATGTCATAATAGTCACAAATCTGAGGAGTGATTGTTTGGATTTTTGATAAATAAATTAGATCTATTTAGTGGGTCATCAGATTAACCAAAATACTTTTAACAACTATTTCACCTTTACTCCTTTAGTCTTAATATATATTTTTTATATGTCACTATGGACAATGATTGGGAATCAATCTCTCTCTCTCTCTCTCTCTCTCTCTCTCTCTCTCTCTCTCTCTCTCTCTCTCTCTCTTTCATTCATTCATTTCT
>JAXRKP010000052.1:182500-312500 GCA_037039925.1 Doris montereyensis
CTCTCTCTCTCTCTCTCTCTCTCTCTCTCTCTCTCTCTCTCTCTCTCTCTCTCTCTCTACCTATCTATCTATCTATCTTGTTGTCGTTTTTCTCTTAGTCCAATTCCGCTGTTGTTCTCCATGACATTGGATATTATGCAGCATGCAGGGCTTAGCTCTGCCTGTTTCTATGACGTGGCAATAGGTATATATATATATATTATAAGTGGGTCGTTCTTTGTGCGTCAAAGGCTCTGTTGTTTGGCCTCTGCGAGCAATTATATCTTGCATGTAAGTTCTTCATGATCCCAGGATCTTTTTCATTTCAGGAATTTTTATACGTAAGTGGTTTTTAATTTTGAGTAGAATTTTCATTCATCTGATTCGCCGTTTCTAACGTATTTTATAATTATCGATCGAAATAGCATCGTTAACGCCTACCCATATAATCTCAATACCGAGTACTGAATCGACCTCATAATTGTGTTGTACTTGGTATTACCCAGTGTATAATATGCTTATAAGAAAATAAAATGTTCTATAGGGAGGGTTGGGACAAACCCAAGCTTTAGGGGAAAACACAAAGGATCCCGATTTCGGCATAACGCACACATAGAAGATCCTTATTGCGGATACTGATCCGTACTGGTAGTTCGTACCGATTTTATAAGTATTGAGGGACAATACTTATTGCGACCGAAACTCACCAACACCACCGTCGCTCCTCGCGTGGGCGTCGTGATGTCTCGGATGGACTAGGGACATTTTCAAATGACCATAGCAGAGTGGCCGTTGATCGTAGACAAAATCTAATAACACTGTTGAAATCAGCATCATCCAATTATGGAATGAATCGAGTAGAATTCGTTATTTCTCTATAATTTAGAAAATAGTATTTATCTTCATTTTTTAGAGAAACAATACTACACGTGTTTGATAGGGAAACTTGAATCTTCCTATCAAACACGTGTGTGTGAGATTTTTCTATAGATAGACACAAAATCTACAACAATGGATGTTGATTTGATTATTGTCAATGTTTTTAAAAGAAGCCCTTTGAGTAATGTTTCCTTTTTTTCTTTTCTTTTTTTTCCACGCTCAGATTGGTAGGCGTATATCGAACGGCAGCAGATAAACGGCTAGTCGACCATTGCAGATGTGTTATATAGTCCCATTTCAATCAAACTCTATTATATATATCTTTGTTTTTCTCACTCTGCCTAACTATCTACCTATAGCTTCCTCCTCCCCTCTCCCTCTCTCTCTCTCTCTCTCTCTCTCTCTCTCTCTCTCTCTCTCTCTCTCTCTCTCTCTCTCTCTCTCTCTCTCTCTCTCTCTCCTCCCCCCTCCTCCCTTCCTCCCTCCCTCTCTCCATGACGCTTCTTCTATCTTTCTCTTTATTTTTTGTTGTTTTGTTTTTCCCCCTCTCCTTAGTGGGATATATAGTTGAATACGGCTCTGTACTGAAACAACGCTTTCTGTGCACTGTCTCTGGGTAGTTTAGAGTGCCGGTATCAAGTGTCATCTACATATTGTAGGTTCCGGAAGCCGGGCTGACACCTTACCTCACGACAGTTTAGAGTGCTGGTGCTTTCAAAATGGCACACATGTTGTGTTTTCATATATTGTCACAAAATTGTATTTGGTTCCAATATATCCCATATTTTTTTGTTTTTTGGGTTTTTTTGCAATACAAATTAGATATATCTAAAAGATAATTATACGTCATCCGAATAGTTCTTATTAAACTTTCCTCACCTCTCCCCTCCCCCCCCCCCCAACCCAATACATGCTGCATACTTTAGTTAATGCAATGACTGTTTTCTAACGCCATCAATACTATCATTTTACTATTTACACAACCTTTACTTTACTAGTATTACTATCGTCCTCTATCACCACAACCACTGCCCTAATATCTGTTCTTCTTTTTTTTAAATAGTATAAGAGATGGTTATAATGATATTTATACTTGTAGACATTTTGACTATTAAATGAACTTAGGATAGGGATGAAATATAGAAATGGTCATTTTGGGGTTGCCTCTGCGGTCTTTTGTGCTTCCATTCATCATAGCTTTTCTTGATTTCTTTTTTTCTCTCCTTGTTTTATTGAATTCATTATTTCAAAACAAAACACCACTACAAACATGAAAACAAAAACAAGAAAACATTAAAAGAATATAAAAATAGAATAAAGCAAAATACCCGGGACAAAACATCCGAATAACAACCATCCCCCATCCCCCAACCCGTCTTTCAACGAAAAAGAAAAACAAAAAGAAAAACATGTCAGTTGTAATTACGTGTGAATATTTCCTTTGTCATTCGTGTATATTGGAAATAAATATCGGGCTGATTATCTTTTAAACGAAGAAAGAGGTGGTGATATTCACCAAAAGTTTACCTCTCTCTATTGGTGGCATGGATTCCATGTCTTCTCTGTTTTAGTCTAGGAAGCACGCTATCAAGTAACAAAAACTCTTCATCCAACGATGAATCCATTTTTGACTGACTGACACCGTGCTGACAAGAATAGAATAGACCGGAAATAAGTATCCTTTGTGTACACACAAGAGAAGTAAGTTCATTACCATAAGTAACATATTTTACGGATACTTATTTTCAGGATCCTTTATGTTTTCCTCTTTTGGTCTGTGTGCGTGGGCTTCTTGGTAATCCAACTAGATTAATATATCGACGTTTTCTCAGACATGTCATACGGTGGGGCAGAAAAATCCGGTCGTCGGTCAGTGACTCCATCTCCTGTGTACATCCCTTTACTTTACTTGGAAAGAAAAGCAAATGAAAGTTTAACGGCCTTTTTGTAAACGATCAGCGGCTACGGGAGAGACAGACATATTTGAAACGGTTATCGGGTCAAAACACCGCATCAGGGAAACCAGCCTTAACATCACTGAAGGTGGGCGGCTATCGTTTAGAGGGTGCATTTGGTATTGGTTAGCATCCCCCATTTGCATTAAAGCAATCGCGTCTAACATTTTGTTTCATCTGCTTGCCACTGCTTGCCTCCAATGCCATAATCCTTTGCGATTCCATGCACGCTCAAATGCACACCAATTTATTCTGATTTTATGCAACTATTCGAGACTCGCCTAATTTTCCCTCATTGACGTGGGGGAAAAGGGGGGTCGTGAGCAATGTCCGCCGCAGTTGTGAGCTCGCCATGATCATAGTATGAAATACTGTAAATGTACTGCCGACTGGGCCGTCATCTCTTGTGGTCTTCAGGCGAAGTACGTTTACCACACCCAGTCCACAAAAACGAGATTGGTTTGTTAGATTATATAGTAATGTCAGCGTTGGGGCTTATTTGAATGAGATGGGAAGGAGATAATGTCTAGGGTTTACAAAGCGAAAGAGAACGAGCCTGTGGTTGACCTCATTCAGTTTTGTCTTGCTTTGTTTGTTATTTAGTTGTGTGTGTGTTTGTTATTAAATTAAATCATCAAATCGACGTTTACAGCCAACGGTCTGAACACTAGAACACAAGAGCTAACCGTAATGCTGTCACATGAATCTTGTTTCGTCGATTGTAGCAGAGATTACACTATACTTTGGAGACTTTTATTTCCATTTTGTGTGAGTTTATTATCTGTATGCAAGTCGTCGGGACAAGGAGACAATGTCTGCTGTCATTTAAGACACAGAACTCATAGTTTGAAGGATTTTACTACCTTGTAACGATGAAAAGAGAAAGATGGATTTATAGTCCGTATCCCGCACAAGCGTAGGCTCACCAGCTGTACATCATATTTATTCCCCAGCAGGCCATCCATTAAAATCCCTTCTCAACTCCCTTAGGAGTAAACAACACCGCTGCTTGTTAGGCGCTTCATCCTTCTCTGCTTACAGCTTGGTACTCATTCACACACCAGACGTTAGGAAAGTAGGGTGATGTACCTTTCCCAAGAGTACAACATTATGGGGGAAAAACCAACATAGTTTTGAACCCGTGCTGTCCTGATTACAAACTCACAACACTGCCAATTTCGCTACAACGCCTACAAACGTAAAGAGAAATCTACGGCTTTGGCCATCGTGGCACTGTTGAACTCCTTAGGCTGCTTCGGGTTGTTTTTAACACAATTGTCTCAGTAACTTTCTCTTGTGTGTGATTTTGAATTGTTTCGTTTATTTATTTATATTTATATTTAACTTCTGTCTTTCCCTCATTTACATCAGTATGCATGGACGATGAGCAGAGTTTGTTTTCTTGCTTTTTAAGAAAACGTTTTGCCTTCTTAAACATTTAAATGTGTATATTTTAAAATAATTCCTTCTAGCCCAATATGGTCCCTGGATCCAGACCGTATACCGATTTATGTAATGTGTAGCAGAATTCGTGGCTGTAAAATCGCACCCTGGACAGCACCCTAGATTGTCCTTCCGGCTATGCCAACTCTTATATAATATTGAAAGGTTCAGTGTCTGGACATTTTTATTGTTAAGTTGTGCTGTTGGTTGCATGGCTGGTAATTGATATGGTTTGTGGGTAACACCGAGATGTCCAATAGGTTTGCTGGGCTCTGCAGGTAGGTTCGACTTCTTTCCTTTCAATTTCACTTTTCACTCATCTTTCTTCTTGCTATTTCCCCTTAATACACCCTGAGATCATCGCATATGGTGGACATGGTAGATTTCAATGAAAGAAAAAACCACTCGGCCTCTTTTAAGTCAATCCCTTCAATGTTTGTGTATCTGCAGGTTGTCATCTCCTTTCCTGTATATCCATACACTGTTAACATACATCTCGTACTATTTATCCATCGATTTAATATAGCTATTATGAATGGATCTGGGACATTACGCTTTAGTTCCCGGCAATCGTTATAGTCACTCCAAGCCCGCAGCTGACAGCGTACGTACTGCTAGTCACCGCCATTCCACCCCCCCCCATCCTTACCATTTTCTTATTTTTAAGAAAAATGAACTCAAATGACCTGAACAGATCCCATATGATGTCTGAAATGACAGAATTCTACCTGGAGTGTTACATCTTTGGGTTTTTATGTGTTGTATTTTCAAATCGTTTCTTCTCAACCGGTTGTTTTCTCTGCTTTGTTTTCAGGTCCCTTCACGCGACCCCACCCAGCAATATGGAGGGTTGTCTTCGGTAAGTCCTCGTTTCTTTTCCATTGTACATGTTTTGTAATTGACAGCGTGATGGTGTTATCACTGTTTACGTATGGTTCTTACGTACGTGAATTTAGCCCTCTATTGGCTTGCCGTGTGGGTGCAGTGTGAACGGTCATGGCAGTCTAATCACTACATCAACGCTTCTTGGCTTGTACAAGGTTATAATTTAATTTGATTTTTTACCCACATCCACAACTGAGGTGAACTCGGGGGTTTTGGTGGGTTTAAAAAAAAGGTGCCTGGATTGTCCCCTAAACAGCCAGGGGATTTTTAACTTGCACAGTGTCGTGATTTGCACACGGGATCTCCTTTTTATCGCCCGTTTCCGATGGGACTACATGTCGATCCACCTAACTGGACGTGGGGGGGGGGGGGGGGGGGGGGGGGGGGGAGGGGTTATTCGAGAAATATTTTTAAACTGCCGGGGCTTGCAACCCTTTGGTTGAGAGGCCGACACCTTGCCTCCAGACTACCTCTCCCCTCCCCATCCAAATATAGACAATGGTGAGGAGGGGTGTTATATAATTTCATGTAGTTGTGCGACTAAATATACAAAACCGAGAGAGAGAGAGAGAGAGAGAGAGAGAGAGAGAGAGAGAGAGAGAGAGAGAGAGAGAGAGAGAGAGAGAGAGAGAGAGAGACCCACATCGTTGTCAACACAGCTATAAAAACGTCATTGTCAACACAGCCATAAAAAAATTTGATTGTCAAAACAGCCATAAAAGACTTATTCGGAGCAGCAACTTCCGTAAGGATGTGATGCTCGGCGGCTGAAAGCCACAGTTGGGTTTCCGATTTAGTATGTATGATCAGGCTATATTGTGCCGTGTTTCATTTTGTCGAAGCATGACTGACCATGTTACCCTAGATCAGCAGAATGTGCTGTGTGCCTTGTCCTAGCAATGTATCTTAAATTAGGTTACGTCCCCTCTTGAGCCTTGAGACTTATGGAGCGTGGAGCTTATTCCGTTTTCTGTAACGTAAAGCGAAATAGATGTAGACGATATCACCCTGAACTTGTTGAACGTTGGTGTGTGTCGTATAATTTAACTACCGGCCGTTGTTCTTTCATACTTGAGTGGGGTGAAGAGTAAAAAATGTAAATTATCTTACATACTTGAGTGGGGTGAAGAGTAAAAAATGTAAATTATCTTACATACTTGAGTGGGGTGAAGAGTAAAAAATGTAAATTATCTTACATACTTGAGTGGGGTGAAGAGTAAAAAATGTAAATTATCTTACATACTTGAGTGGGGTGAAGAGTAAAAAAATGTAAATTATCTTGTCCAACGTCTGGCCAGGTTGAAATTAGGATTCGAAAGCACAACTTGGTGGTCTTGAGTTAAGATGTTTGCCTTCAGACCGCTGACGTCACTTGTTCTGACAAAGATGGAGGGAGGGCTCTAAAATTATTCGTGTAGGTTAATGATTTTAGTTCTGTGCCCGTCATGAGATCCTATGATAGTAGTTTCCTTTCTAGCACCATCAGAATTAAATGTAAGCGTGGCTATCTTAGTGATTGATCACAAGCCGCTCCATTCTGACCCCACCCATGATACGGCCCATGCCGGTGCTACGAGAGTCAATGTAAGGATCTAGTTTGCTCCCCTTGTAATTTAATGCACATTCAATAATGTGAATGGCTGCTGATCGAATACTCAAGTCGAGGGTCAGAGGTCACCTTGCTCTGTACTTTCAGTTACAAGGGCTCTCCTTTTCTCTCATACTAATATGTCTGTATGTTGGTTTGCCCCTCATGTCACAAGTATTTACATTCTTAAATGTCATTGCTGCAATTCTAACGTAAATTTGATATTAAATATTTTGTACATCATACATAGCAGTGTTTATAATATATTGTATATAAGTCGTGTATTAGTGGTTATTTTGTTGTTATTCGTCTTGTCTGTTGTGTTTTGTTACCAAATGGATTTAAATTTAAATTGAAAGATTATTAAGAATCATCAAGAATCATCCAGTATCGACTACAGTTTTTTCATATTTGTCTATGTGTGTTTCTGCTGAAATGCAATGTGACATGAAATTAATCGTTCTTACACATCCCCGCCTGCTTTTTCCAACTAGGTATCAGCGTCCTGTATTTCATGATGCTCATCTTCATCTTGTTCCAAACCCACACAGACGTACGGAAAATGATCGTCTGGCTTTACCCAGAGCTGCACGACTCGGGACCCGACGAAAAGGTACACACGCCCCTTTAATGACCGATCTATGCGACGATTTCAGCTCGCGGCCTTTTTCTTCTTTATTGCCTTCTGCTTTGTTTTGGGTAGAGTGCCCTAGTTTTCATTTACTGTGGGGAAAGGGGAGGGAGGGGGTGGTTGATTGGTATGAATATTGGTATTACGGGTTTGCTTTCTGTGATAGATGAGAGAGGGAGAGAGAGAGAGAGATTTTGAGGAATGAGCCGGCTTGGAGCATTCTAGAAGAAATCTGTCGTCTCATTTTTAGTTTTTAATTGTTTATAGTAAGCCGTCATCGAAAATCGTGTAATGATCCTGACCCAGACACTTAACCGTCCTGCGTCTTCTGTTCCCAGTGGGCCTATCAAGTTTTGTCCCTTCGGCACCCATCGCCGCACAGAAATGCGTTTCCCTCAACGCAATGCATTATAAATTCAGCAGTGGACTTTCCTATAATCGAGTTATTTCAGTGAATTAACTCTCAATGCTTCTCCCAATTGCTTTCGTGTCCAGTCATATCTCTATGGATGGTAGAAGATTTTGGGGTGGGGGAGGGTGAAGGGTTGTCTGCTTCTTATTTGTTGATGGGGGACAAATTTTTTTCTGAAAAAAAATGCTGGTCGGTCCCACTTCTTTTCTTCCACTTTGTCCTCAGCCAGATATATTTCTATGTAACAAAACAAACAAATCTCCCTGAAAATGTGTTGCGCAGTCGGGAAGAATTGCGTTTAACTTTGTGAAGACCTTTAGATCAAAATCATCACTGAAAGGGTCTAATAGAAAGAAACTCTACGGGAGTTAAAGACAGCAACTCTTGAGAGGAAGATTGGTCCTATTTTCGGCCCTTTACTTTCTTACGCTGTAAAGGAATGCGTTGTGCTTAGGTCATGACTCTGGGTGTCTCTTTCCTTTCTGTTCTTCTTTCTGTCGGTTCACCGGTTCGGTCACCCGTCCATTTGCCTACGATGCTATTCGTTGCTTAAACTTTTCTTTTTCATTTATGGTGTTATTTTCTTCATCTTTTTAAAAATTATTTTATGTCTTCAAAGTGTGTCCTTGGCTTGGCAATTTGACAGTTTCACCCCTTCACTTGTTAGATTATGTTGAGTTTGGGTTGCGGTTGTTATGTGTTTATTAGTTTTATGAAATTGACAATACGTAGATTTAGAGACTGTCTCCTGTGATTTAGTGAGTCCTTGGAGAAAGAAATGTAGGAAGGAGGGTGGTATCTTGGTTTATTTTCGGATTTTACATACTGATATGTGAAGATGAACGTTTTGGAATTATTTTTTGATAAAGAGACACTGCTTATTGAATTCATTACTGTCTTTATTTACGTAATGTTGCTTGTCTTATTTGTTCTCGTTTTACACTTTTCATGTCGATATAAATCCCTGTTTCTTTTTCTTTGTAAGATCAAATTATCATTGTGTAGTGTTTCAGGGTTTAGTTTTAGCCCTCTGACAGAACCATATGATTATACATGGACTCATTCTGATCCTAGGTCTGAATATCATACTCAGCAACACTATCTCCATTTGATACATATTATGTATTAAATATACATCTATAGGAAGTATCACATTTAAGACGTACATCGACATGGAATACTTGTATATCTGCTTTTGAAAGTTAATGTAGATACTATAATCCCAAACGCCTGGAATGTTGGTGATCATTTTGAACTCGGTCTGTAACTTACATTTTAATCTCACGTTGTGTAATGTCTGCCTATTTCGATAATGATGTCAATTATGGGGACTGTAAATTTTAGACGTCTTCGTCAGGGTAATATATTCAACGTCTTTGTACGAACTGCAATGGCGCTGTGGATGGGGCCTTTTTGTTTCCATTCATTCTTCTACATTGCCGTTCATCCTGCTGTTCCTTATGATTTACTCCGAGGGGGTCTCATGCGGATGACAGGACATATTTCACGAAGACAAAATGATCTCTCTTTGCCTATGATTACCACGTATGCTAGATAATATATTAAAATCCTTACGAGACGAAAGCATGTCAATTATCGGATTTACTGAAAATCATTTGTGTGGGTTGGCTTTTTGTTGTTGTGTGCTTTAATCTCCATTCTCGTGTTTAAGTGCCTAGGTCAGCCATAGATTCCCTTGTCAGTATTTATTATGTATTCAGTGTATGTCTAAATATCACGGATCGTGCTTTCTTCACCCTAATCGCCCCAATACATAGCCCGGTTTACAGTAAAAAAACTTTCAGACTTCCTTACTGTGTTCGTGTGTTCACATTTTGCTCTTTCCTTGTCCAGGAGTACGCTGTCAACTGCTCAGATGTCACCATTCCCCGCCTCAGCAACCACATGGACGTGTTCGTGGTGTGTCACTTCTTTGGCTGGGTCACCAAGGCTTTGCTCATACGTCACTACGGCATTCTGTGGACCATCAGCGTCATGTGGGAAATCACTGAGGTACGCCGCCATTGGTTGCCTTACGAATGAGTGAAATCAGTGTATTGGTTGTTGTTGCCGTTGCTGTAATTTCATGTTTTAGTGTGTAAATATCACAACGCAGTACACGGTTGGCAAGGGCTGCTGGTAGGTCCTTCTCTCCTTTCACTCTTTCACTTATCTTTCAGCTTGCTTTTTTCCTCATAATGCATCGTAAGATCAACTCAAATGCTGGACAGGGTAAATTCCAATTAAAAGAAGAAATCGAAACAAAGCATGAAAAAATGTGAATACTTCTAAGTTGTTTAATACTTTTTGTGTTGGGGTGGCTGTTTTTCTGTGAAATTTATGTTGTGATATTGAATTAGACAAAATAGTGACAAAGGGAGACATGACAAAACAATTTTTAATTGTCATCTGGTTGACGAGAAAGGATAGACAAAGCTGCCTGAAAGACATTTCAAAGCTGGGATGTCTGCTGTGAGGTTTTCCCTTTTACAGTGTGAGAAATGATACCCTTTTCATAATAATATAGATTAATTACATATGCATCATTAATTTGATCTGTTATCTGAAACGATCTTGACTCTAGCATAATGCTACCGATTATTTGAGATTTCTTTGTTAAATCTCGATGAGTAAAGTTATCCCGTATACTGTTATATTTTTTGTCTTTTTGTGTGTGCAAAGAATCGAAATCTTGAGCTTCCGGTTTGTCCATCGAAGGTTTGGTTTTTCGTCTGTGTATTTAAAAGAGACAGAAATACTGATATAGTGATTATGTAGGACTATATAGCCTGAAAGGTCGTCGCTATCTTTTCAGGTCGCCTTTGCTCACCTGCTACCAAACTTCGCTGAGTGCTGGTGGGACTCGTGGGTCCTGGACGTGCTGCTTTGTAACGGCCTGGGCATCTGGGTTGGGATGTGGCTGTGTCGCAGGCTGGAGATTCGGGATTACCACTGGGAAAGTATCAAGTAAGCCACTTCCTTGCTTCTCTCTTATTCTTCTCCTCTCTGTCTCCTAAGTCACCCTCCTTTCACCATCTTCTTGTACGTCTCTCTCTCTCTCTCTCTCTCTCTCTCTCTCTCTCTCTCTCTCTCTCTCTCTCTCTCTCTCTCTCTCTCTCTCTCTCTCTCTCTCTCTCTCTCTCTCTCTCTCTCTCTCTCTCTCTCTCTCTCTCTCTCTCTCTCTCTCTCTCTCTCTCTCTCTCTCTCTCTCTCTCTCTCTCTCTCTCTCTCTCTCTCTCTCTCTCTCTCTCTCTCTCTCTCTCTCTCTCTCTCTCTCTCTCTCTCTCTCTCTCTCTCTCTCTCTCTCTCTCTCTCTCTCTCTCTCTCTCTCTCTCTCTCTCTCTCTCTCTCTCTCTCTCTCTCTCTCTCTCTCTCTCTCTCTCTCTCTCTCTCTCTCTCTCTCTCTCTCTCTCTCTCTCTCTCTCTCTCTCTCTCTCTCTCTCTCTCTCTCTCTCTCTCTCTCTCTCTCTCTCTATCTCTCTCTCGTTCTCTCCCTCTTTCTCTCCCCCTCTCTCTCTCTCCCTCTCCCCCCCTCCCCCTAAGAGGGTTATTAATTGTATCTGTGTTAATTTATGACTGGCTAATTACCGTGCTTTGTCTTTGTCCCTCGAGATGATTAAGATCTTCCCGCCGCGTGACGTTATGCCAATAGCCTCATTAAAAGTCACTTCGCTGTGCCAACCCCGAATACGATGTATCGCTCACACACGCGCAGAAGCCAGTTTTCTACTAGATCAACGCCCCCTTGTACATAATCGACATCGTTATGGAAGATACCAATATCCCTTTTGTCCATGATCAGCCAGAGGCGATCATCGCGTACACCAAAGGCTATTGCGGTGACTTGGTCAAACAGGCTAATAGACCGCATTGAGCGCAATTCCATGAATTGCATCAATTTGGGCCTTCGACCCTCCGAGGACAGGGGCGGTTTTCCTCGTTTTGTATTAACAATTCATGGCAGTTATGCTAGTGGTCGTTCTCTTCTTTCCAGATGGCGTCGGTCTCATAACAATGTTATCGAGTCTGTGAGTCCTAATGGAGTAATTGAATAGTATGGCGAGCTTGCCTTTTCTGCGCGCCCCCCTCTCTCTCTCTCTCTCTCTCTCTCTCTCTCTCTCTCTCTCTCTCTCTCTCTCTCTCTCTCTCTCTCTCTCTCTCTCTCTCTCTCTCTCTCTCTCTCTCTCTCTACTCTCTCTCTCTCTCTCTCTCTCTCTCTCTCTCTCTCTCTCTCTCTCTCTCTCTCTCTCTCTCTCTCTCTCTCTCTCTCTCTCTCTCCCTCTCCCTCTCCCTCTCCTTCTCTCTCTCTCTCTCTCTCCCTCCCCTCCCTCATTCTCCTCTCTCCCTCTCCTTCTCTCTCTCTCTCTCTCTCCCTCTCCCTCCCTCCCCTCCCTACTCGCTCCCCCCCCTGAGACTCATTTCTCTTACTCTCTCCCCCCCTCTCTCTCTCTCTCTCTCTCTCTCTCTCTCTCTCTCTCTCTCTCTCTCTCTCTCTCTCTCTGGCTTTTCCTTTTAAGTCAGGAGATGCGTACTTGACTTTTGGTGTGCGACATGCTTGTCCATGAAGAACATTCTCAGGTATGATTAATCTCTTTCATTCTTTCTTTTTTTCGTCGTTGATCATTAATGAATGTTGACGGTGGTCAGCCACGGTAGACTTTACTTCTTTCCTTTCGTTAATTTACATCTGTTCTTCTGCGTTAAGTCTTCGTATGGTGGACTTCTGAAACCCCGACAAAGCAAAATGTACGTCATTGTGATCGATTGAACGAGTTTATCTCTTTAAATACCAAAAGCGTTGGGGGGTTTGGGAAAGGGGGGGGGGGGGCAACACTAAAGGATTGTTATTTTGGTATCGCCGGCGTCCTACGAGGATGGTAAAGATTGTGTGCAGCATATTTGAGTGGAATGAGACGGGGGGCAAATATGCGCACTCTCAATTAAAAGATAATGGATCCCTTGCGATGGACACACAGACGGACAAGCTACAGCCAACCAACCAGAACCCCCGAAGGCTATAAAAGACGTAATGGGCAACACGTAAAACGAAGAAGAAGAAGAAGAAGAAAGGACGCCGGGTGAAAGTGCCAACAATTATTCAATTTGCTGCACGGGTTCACGTTTGCTTTGCTTTCTTTGTCTTGTTTGGAGTTATGGATCGAATCTTGTTTTCAGTTGTATTTTCCCTCTGGGAGCACAAGTGCGTTAGTGCATAACAGCGGTGACTCCAGTCTTTAATTCAACTCGGAGCTATGTAGACGGGTGGAGCAATGCATTTTGTTCGTGTGTCTATATGAACGCCCGCAGTAGTGATCGTTTGATTTTCAAAGCTTGGTTTCACTTTGCCCATACGCGGAGAATGTTTTGTTTGTTTGTTTTTTTCATAACCGGGATTTCTGTAGAGTCCGAGCGGAAATCAATGGCAAACTGATACGTTATGACGTATGCCTACAAAAAAAATGTTTAAAAGCAGGCTCCTACTCTTGGTTATCCTACTTTGAACTCTGTATGTCAGTATTTTACTTTCCTTTTTACATATTGATGTATATGAATAACATCCCACGTTTCCATAGTGCCCGAGTTGGCGTGGCGTCTCCAGTCTTTTAATACGCCCCCTCCTTCTTCTTCACAACCCCGTTTTGTTTGGGCCCATTCCAAGCAGGGATCAGGGGCGTTTCCGAGATCAGAGAGAACAGAGAGGAGTGGGAATGAAGAGAGCGAATTTAATCTTTAAACGGGAGATCAGGGTGGGACATGCAGGCAGGCAAATATCCATGCACTCACATCGTTTGAATAGGCGCCTACTGGCTTCCTTCGGTACCTGATTGAAAACGAGTCTTTCTGTCAATTTCCTATTGGGTGAGAGATTGAGTGGAGTCATTGAATGAATGCATGATGCCTTCCATGTTCATAATGTCCACTGTGTGTAATTGTGACAAATAGACTCGTTCTAAGGGGTCACGGTGAAAACGACAACGCGCTTTTTGAATTCATCGCTGTGTGTCTGACAGCTTTAGTCGCGCATGCGTGGTCGTGGTCGGTGTAGGTGCAGAACTCACACCAAGTCATTGACCGTAAACGTCCTTTACCTTTGACGCCAGTTGGTCATCTGCCTGACTGACAGCGTGGTTTAAGGCTGTAGATGCGTGGTCAGACGAACAGTAGACTAGACAGTCGACGCCCTGACCAGTGTTCTCTTTCCTATTATAACGAAAGCTTTTTCTGGTCATGAGATGATGAATGAGAGAAAAGCTCATTTGCCCTTTGGACTATAACCAGTCTTCGTGACTAATAACGATGTTTATCATATTTAAGGATGATGATAGAGATAATAATGATAATATTATTGACTATTAGAATGATGATACTACTACTGCTGTTGCTACTACTGTTCATCATCCGTCATTTCTAACTATTCTCGCCTCGGTCTAAGCTAATCTACTACTAAATTCTACTACTACTTTCCCTTTGGTTTCTGAAGATAAAAGAACTGGGTCTTATGGGATTTCCCCCGTTTTCTTGCTGGTTTTATTCTGTCGTGTAATTTACTACTAATTACTACTACTACTACTACTTTTAGGGACTACTACTACTACTTCGCATGTTTCTGTTGTCTTTTTACTATTACTTCTACTTCTTTTTAATATTTAATCCATTGGTGCACCAATGCTTCTTCCTCATCATCACCGCCTCAAAAATCTGTTGTGCGCCGGACAGTCATCTCGTTGCAAGGATCCAATGCAAACAAACTGTGGGTTACGAAGATCTCCTAAGCGTGCCTTTTAAATAGGAGAACGAGCTGGCAGTACAGTTCTTTCCTTTCTTCTTGTTTCATCGAAATACCGTCATTCATTTCATTCCCAGACCATCAAACAAAGAACAAACATCGGGCAGACCACACCACAAACGAAGATTAACCCCTCAAGATTTCTGTTTGTTTTTTCAATTTTGTAAACGTTATAACACCGTATGGAAAGTAAATCGCCTGCAGGAGCGTTACAACCCGTCAATACAAATTCCATAATAATCTTAGACTACGTGGATGTCAGAAAAAAATGATTAACCCATAATCCACCCCGTCAAATGAGATTCTGTTACGTTTTAAAGATCCTTTGGCATATTTTGCTGTTTGCTAATCTTGGGCGTTGCAAACAACAATGAGACGTTACGCCGGAAGATCACAGAAAAAAAAAAGTCCGCAGATAAGTACTCAGAGAGGTGATTAAAGACAAACAGAGAAGAATTAGGATGATAGCTCAGCTTCAAGGACTGGCAACGGACGACTGCCAAGGAAAACAAGCGTTCACGTCAAACCGTGTTTCCTCTTTAAGAATGAAAGCAGGTGTTGAGATAGAAGAATGGAATTGGGGAAAGATGTTTCAGAGGCTACCTTTTGTGCAAGGACACCAAAAGACAAACCTATATAGTGAATTGGTTGTAGGGTTTGGGATGACCAACTGGGCGCAAAGACAACATGTCAGAGGGAGAGGGACCGTCGAGTAAAAATAGCTTTCGGTAAACTCAAATCTTGCACTTATCACCTTGAATAATACATACACATTGCATTTAAATGTAGAGTTTTACTTCTTTTTCTTTTCTCTCTTTCTCATGCTTAAGCGGTCGTTCCTGTGGGTCTTATATTCGAGCACCACTGTGAATGTACGCTAAATGCGTGTATAAATGTTCTTCATTATTATTATTATTATTATTATTATTATTATTATTATTATTATTATTATTATTATTATTATTATTATTTATCCCATTCATTATTATTCGCCATGTTATTATTATTATTATTATTATTGTTATTATTATTATTATTATCAGATTGTGGGCATTATATTATTATTATGGGCATCGTCACCATCATCTTCTTTTCATCTTGGTTTCCATTCACCCTCATAGAGCTGTTTTCTCTTCGTTTGTTTGGGTATGATAGGTTCTTTTTTCCTTTCACTTTTTCACTTTCACCTCTCTGGATGATTTTTTAATTCACCATGAGATTTGTTTTTCAATTTAACTTACAAACCTCTTGTTTTGGTTGGCCCTTTTGTAACATTGTTCAATTCACCCAAAGGCATTAACAATGTTTATAAGACGTAAGATGGCTTTATTATTTCCATAATAAAGAAATGACTTTGTGGTTCATATACAACAATCACCCACACAATGGCACACACACCCACATATTTTTTATTATTATTACATATCCGCTTCGACAGCTAGTGCATGCCGTCGATCAGGACATATTTTAACCGTCCTCACTCCCCCCCCAAATACACGGCTCCCAGAACGCATGCTGATACCTTCCAAAGCACGTCTCTTATTATCATGAATTGTGGACGGCAGGTTTGCTTTTTTCTGTCCGTTCTTTCACCTTTCATCTTGTTGTTTCCTCCTAATGAGGAGTTTAATGAAACGAGGTTGATTGAAATCTACTGAGAGCTAACATTCAAATGTGGGATCCATTTGATATTATTGGTAGTGAAATTTTAGTTAAAGCTGTCCTCGTCTAGTTTACGTATGATACATTTCCGTTTTCTTCTTAATTTTCAGGTTTGGTTTGGGGTTGTTTAATGACACACATTTACGACATGGTGTCCCCAATACGAAAATGATTTATGGCTGCTTAATGATATATTGTTCCAATCCATATGTCACAGTTTGTTTTCTTATCACGCTCAAACATTAACAATAGCATATGGCGACACAGGGGATCGCCATTGAACACGATCAGATCCAATTTTGTCATCTGCCCCCCCCATCACAATCTCTTCCTTGCATCTGAGTGACTCATCATTGATCCAGTCCACTTCCATCTTCTCTTCCTCACAATCTGGGATAGTGACTCGTTGTTTCTTTCTTGAAGGTCGTTGTTTGATATCGTGTTTGGCTATTTTAAGGATCCGTTCGACACAGGGTGAGTGGATCAGTACATACTACTACAGCGACACATTTGAAAACAAAATTGAAAGATTGTTTCAAGTGAATAGACTGTGAGCCAATCCCTCTTCATATCACTGGGTCCCGTTGACCATAATAACAGACTCAAAAGTTTCCGCGAGACAAAACGTGATTAGCCCGTTGTCTTTCATTGATTTCCAGGTGACCTGGAACTACGGTGAGGATGTCGTTAATCTGGGGAGGGGCTGATCGGCTGGAGGGCTTGTTTACTGGGAAGGGTAGTGTTGTGGGAGGGGTAGCTCCATAAGGATACTTATAAAATCGCACATCGTGGGTCCATGGAGACTGCTCCCCTCTCTCTCTCTCTCTCTCTCTCTCTCTCTCTCTCTCTCTCTCTCTCTCTCTCTCTCTCTCTCTCTCTCTCTCTCTCTCTCTCTCTCTCTCTCTCTCTCTCTCTCTCTCTCTCTCTCTCTCTCTCTCTCTCTCTCTCTCTCTCTCTCTCTCTCTGAATTTTTGTCCTTCCTTGTACTCTGTCGTCCGATTTCTGAAATCTTGGCCTCAGTTTATCTGTATGTGGTGGACATGATTAACGTACGTCCCGATATGCCCCCTTATTTATTTACTTAAAGTTCCATCTATCTATATTATCTATCATGTTGTCTGTCAATCTACCTACCTATCTGTCATCATAATTGTGTTTGCCTATCTGTCCATTTATCCAACAGTCTTTCTACCAATCGGTTTTTGATTGTTTCCTTCCATCCATGCAAATCCTGTTTTCATTGGCTTGTCTGTGATCTCTTCTACCGTCTACTGCCATCCACATTGGAGATAATACTTCCCTTGAGTTGATGCCTGTAGAGTCTTTTTTCTTTCCTTTCATCCATTTACTGATCTTTCATTTTGCTATTTCCTCTTATTCACCCTGAGATCATCATTTGGTGGACACGCAAATTTTCGATGAAACAATGATACTTCCCTCCCTTTGTGGGTTGTTCGTGGGCGTTGCTGGCATGTCCTACTTCTTTCTTTTCACTTTTTCTTCCGGTATCTTTGTTCGGCTCACTCAGAGACCGTTACAAATTTCAATGTATTGCATTCATCAAACGTTTTATTTTCCCCCGCACCCCCCCCTCCACCACCACCAACACCAACACCGCTCTGTACTTATCTCATTCGCCGTAAATTCTACAGATTACAATGCTGTTGTACAAGTGGCAATAGGCGACACTGCAGACAGTCGCGATAACTAATGCAATATGAAATGCATAATAGGTAAAAGGAATGGGACGCCGCAATGTTCTGGTAGCAGTTATCAACACCAAAAAGACATAAAAAAACGATAAATATCACAAGTATAATAAATGTTAAACAATGCTGAACGGAACTAAATGGTGCCGAGAGGTGACCAATGGTGCAACGACCAATACATACAAAATAAAAAAATAAAACGAAAGAAGACACGAAACACACAACTAGTCATTAAAGAGCAAAAAGGGGAGGAGGGAGGGGGAAACAGACAAGATTTGAGAACCAGAGGAGAGGGAACGAGAAGATAGAGACAGGGTGCAGACAGACAGACAGACAGGAGAGAAAGAAAGAACAGACAGGCAGACAGACAGACAGATAAGGCAGGTGACAAGAGGTATACGCCAGGGTGTGTGGTAGAGAGAGCAGCAGACCTATGATGAGAGACTGGCAATTGAGCCAAAACCAGTTGCACTACAAACAGACAATTGTGGCTTGTGGAAAAAGGGAGGGAGGAGGGCGATTATGCCTTAGTCCTCAAACAGACAATGGCTTTACCAATCTCTCTCTCTCTCTCTCTCTCTCTCTCTCTCTCTCTCTCTCTCTCTCTCTCTCTCTCTCTCTCTCTCTCTCTCTCTCTCTCTCTCTCTCTCTCTCTCTCTCTCTCTCTCTCTCCCCCTTTCTCTCTCTCCTCTGCCTCTCTCCCCTTTCTCTCTCTCTCTCTCTCTTCCCCCTTCTCTCTCTCTCTCTCTCTCTCTCTCTCTCTCTCTCTCTCTCTCTCTCTCTCTCTCTCTCTCTCTCTCTCTCTCTCTCTCTCTCTCTCTCTCTCTCTCTCTCTCTCTCTCTCTCTCTCTCTCTCTATATATCTGCCTGTCTCTCTCTCTCTCTCTCTCTCTCTCTCTCTCTCTCTCTCTCTCTCTCTCTCTCTCTCTCTCTCTCTCTCTCTCTCTCTCTCTCTCTCTCTCTCTCTCTCTCTCTCTCTCTGTGTAGCGTTGGGGCGTTACTTTTCGTCCTAACTCCCCCCCACCTTTTCACACGTCTTTCTTTCATCTTACGGTTTCCTTTTAATTTACCATGAGATCACCTCATGTGGTGGATGTGATAAGTTGCAATAAAACAACTTATCTCTCTTTTTATGTGTAGGTCCTACTTCTTTCCTGTCACTGTTTGACTAATCTATCATCTTGCTGTTTCATCTTCATTCATCCTGAAATCACCGCATATGGTGGACTGGGTACGTTTCAATGAAACAAATTGTCTATCGGTGTAGCTGTGTGTCTATTTCATTATGTGTCTCTCTTTGTATGTATGTATGTATGTATGTATGTATGTATGTATGTATGTATGTATTATGTATGTATGTATGTGTATGTACGTACGGATGTCTGTATGTATGTGTGTATGTAACGTACCGAATACCCATTATCATAGCTGCCAAGCGTTCCGTAAATACGGATTTGTTCCGTTATTTCGTCTATCCGTCCGTAAATCCGATTTTACTGCACTGAGTCCGTATTTCGTAATTTTCCGTATCCACCATGGCTGATGGAACCGTTTCTGCAAGGTCCGGAGCCCCATTCAATATTTTTGCGAATTTTTAATGGCGTCCAAGATCTGTAAATTATAGCTAATAGAACCTTCCGGGTCTTCATTTATTCAGTTTAGTGCCTCTTCGACAATACAGATTATTAGTTTTTTGTTCATTCGTTTTGGATATAGATCTATTCTAATTCTAGTTACTTTGTGCCGTGTGAGATCTTGATCGACATTAGTCTTCGACTTAGAGGTTTATCTAGATCTAGATTTAGAATCTAGATAGATCTAGTTGTTGGTTGATTTTTAATGCTGCCATTTAAAGACTGCATTGAGAACTCTGAACTGGCGACCCACAATTAGAGATCTATTCTACCTAGTGCCTTACGTTCATCAATCTAATCTAGATTTTATTTGGTTTAGATGTGGTGATTTTAAGACTGCATGAGAACTCCGAGACTGTGATCTCTATTATTAATATTTATTGATATTATTATTAATATTATCTATTCTAGACTAGATCTAGAACTAGATTTAAAAGAATGAGAAAAGAGAGAGAGAATTCACATTTATAAACGCTTCGAAGACATCCTCAATTTGTGCATTCTGAGGTTTGTAGGAAAGAGAGGAGGGAGATATTATGAAATATCGAGGTGTCGTAAGGGGTGTTCCTTATTTTGGTTTTGAAACTTGGCAGCTATGCATTATAGACAAATCCCAAAAGCCGTCTGTAATCAGTGCCACCACCAGAACCGTAAGTCGTGTTCCAAAATTACATCAAGATCAATAAATTCAGTAATGATTCCTTTCTTCATTTTCTTCCTTTCTGTTTTTTCTCTCTTACCGTTTCTATTTTATAGTTATAGAGTTTCTCTAGCTGGACTGATGTACCTGCGATCCTAGTCCTTTTTTTTTAGTATGTTGTGTACGTGATGAGTTTGGGAATGAAAAACGGTATTTTGAATGTGTATGTGTGTGTGTGTGTGTGCACATAAATCATCATCTTTCCCTCTGTCCCAATCTTAACTTCTTTGAGCCCTCCTTTGGACATCGCTACACATTATGCTACATCTCAATACCCTTTCACACTCCTATCTCCATAATATTGTTTGGTAGATTGGTAGAGGTTGCTACTTCTTTCCTTCCGCTCTTCACATACATGTCTTTCATATTGCTGCTTCTGCTCAATTCACCCCGAGATCACCGTGTATGGTGGGCATGGTAAATTCCAAGGGAACAAAGCACGCATACATGACATGTCTATGTTTTATTTATAACGTCACTGAAAGCGATGTTTCTGATAACAATAATATGGCCGTATGGAGTTATCTGTCTAGAAGCAGAGCTGCTAACCCACGTGAAAAGGTCAAGCAGATCATTGTGTAAAGTTCATCCAAAATTACAGTACATTGGACATGTATCTTTATATCAGCTGTCCAGTATGATAATGTAGTCTGCCTGGCTGGATGGAAAAAAAATTATGAAAATAAATGAACTGGCAAATTTATGGGAATGCCCGCCCCTCCTCGTCCGTTAAATTATGGCGTGATGAGAATCTTTTAGTCGAGTCGCTCCGAAACATTCGTCAACAGCAGCACAGGCATTCATTGTGGCTCAGCAGAGAACTGGCGCTACTTAAAGTCTGGTCTCCCGCCCATAATTGGGTGGTGGATGGGCGCGGCCCTACTGGTAGATCCAACTTTGTCCTTTCACTCTTTCGGGTGTCTTTTTTTTTTTATATCGTGCTGTGTGCATTCAATTCACACTTAGATTGAGATCATCGCATATGGTGGGCAGGGTTGATTTCAATGAAACCAGCAAAACGCGAAGTCCTTACCTTATGATGAACGTGAAGATAACGAAAAATGTTCGTCGTTGGGGTTTGGATACAGCTCACAATCAATAATAATTATTGATCTACATAATGTACTGGCTGTGTGCTTGGCTTCAAGTGATAAAAAGGAAATTGTTTCTTTGCTTCCCATGTCGCTGATAAAGGTTGCGCAACCCGAAAATTGCTCTGTCCTGTCTCGAGCTAGGCATTTGATTTATATTTCATGTTCGTCTTCTTGTGACGTCAAGCTTACGTTTGGTAAGCCATGAGGTTATTAGTGGATATCCAAACGCCCCCGTTGATCTGGCTGAGAGCTCGGAATACTCTACAAGCTTCTAGGATCTCCAAGGGGAAAACAATATCTCCTTAAATGGGGGAGGGGGTGGCGGTAGTTCAGACGAGAGACAATATGTCGGTGTCTGAAACAAAAAGGTCGTGGGTTAAAGCCTCGGCAAATTGAAAAAAAATGTCGATTTTTTCTCTCCGAATAAACACCTGGTCCAGGTAGGTGGATCGACACCTGGTACCATCGGAGACGGACGATAAAAAAGAGGTCCCGTATGTAGATCAAAACACTATACGTACGTTAAAGATCGCTTGGCTGTTTACAAGGCAGTCTGGGGAAAATTTAAAAAAAAATCTTACCAACACCCTCCCCGAGATCACCATAGTTGTGGATGTGGGTAAGTCAAATAAAAGACAACACAACACCGTGTTAATTTTGGGCAACGCATGTAAATGGCAAGTCAAAAAGAAATAACAACGTACATCTCTGCATTCGCCCAATTTTAGAGTGGGAAATTGGTGTGGACGATGGCACTGGTAGGTGCCTTCTGTTTCCTTTCATATTGTTGTTTTCTCTGCCAATTTTTGGTCACTACTGGTATGTCCTACTTCTTTCCTTTCACTCATGCATGTATGTCATTCATCTTGCTGCTTCCTGGTAGTTCACCCTGAGATCCCCGCGATGAGGTAAATTCCATTGAAATCAAACGGAAACCCCCCCCCCCCCAAAAAAAACCGGTGACTTTATTTATTTACCTTGATATAAAGTTGGACTGGTAGATGAGGTGAATTCCAATCAGTTAACAAGTCTTCAGACCATGTATGTTTATCACAGTGTATAGTTGTGGTTTTTTCTTAGTCGCTTGTTCCATATCTGTAGGGCGGTGCAGGTAGGTCCTGTTTTTTCCTTTCACTTATCGTTCATCTTGCTGTTTCCTCTACATTGGGTGGTCGGCCAGCCCTGCTAGTGGGTCTTACTACTATTACTTTCCTTTCACTCTTTTACTTATATCTCTTTCATCTTGCTGTTTCTGCTTCATTCACCCTGGATTTGGCGGACGGGTACATTCCAATTGAATAAACGAAAGAAATTCCTCTTAATCACCATGTGATCACTGCATAATAATATTATAGGGGACGGGATAAATTTCATTGAAACAAAAAAAAAATATCAAATAAACAAGCCATACTTTAAGATAAGATACAACTTTATTGCCCAAAAGTGGCACATTGATTTTGTTATTACAAAACCTTCAGTACAAAATGAAACACGACACTTTTACTATACATAAATTAGTCTTCACACACAAACAGCTTACGCACATTTAAGCATTACGTGAGCAAAATATGTATAGCATAACATAAAAGCTTTTTTTTCTCTAATACCAGTAAACGTAATCATTGCAATGGATAACAATATTCAAACCAGCGGTGTTGATAATGAAACTGGGGATGGTAATGATAATAATTTTACAGATGATGGCAAAAATAATCTTTTTTATATCTTTCTTTATGGCACACGAAATTAATGGTTCTTTTGGAGCGTTTGGACACTTTTGATTTGAGGTGTTAATGTGTGGTTTTGGTCTGTAGCAATGACATATTGAGATGACCTCGGCTGTTTTATTTTGCCCATGACATTGTAATAATTCTACGTTCAATTAAATCGTATTTTGTGTTGTAAATTGGCGCACCGTGTCTGTCGGACGTTCATGTTTAATCATAACGTCCCGTGCCTCCGCCAAGCCAAGACGCAGCAGTGATGTTAAAGTGCCGTGCCACGTGTAGACGAGATGCGCGGAATCGATGGATTGAATTTCCGTGGTAACGAAGGCAATGCTCATTTAAATATTGGATGTTACCACCGGAAGTCATTAAGACTCATGCATTATTTATAGATTGGGCCAAGTCAGGTCAATCTGGATCACATGAGAACGCGGGCCTGTTTGGTGTGTGTATACGTGTGTGTGTTTGTGTGTATGTATACGAGTGTCTGCATGTATGTAAATATGTATATTATTATGTATGCATAATGTATGTATGTGTGTATATATTTATCCATGTGCGTACGCGTATGCTTGCATAGTACCTTAGTATTTGTATGTGTGTGTGTGTGGGGGGGGGGGGGGGGGTGTTCTTGTATTTTATTACGTTGAAATATATCCATGGCCAAGCCAAATGTCTCTGTTCAGAGACAAGTACAGAATTCTATGAAGGAGACAGTTAACGGATTCTGCTGGTAGCACCTACTTTCTTCTGTTCAGTTTTCTCACCTTGCTGTCATCTTGCTTTCTCCTCCCATTTCACCTTGAGATCAATGCACGTGATGAATATGGTAACGGTTTATCAGTCAATCAATCAGTCGGTCTCATTACATTTATTAATTTATACTTTATTCGTATACATTATGCACGTTTTACTTAGGCATAAGTTGGTAGTGCGCTCTCTTTTCATGGCAAAGCGATGGGTGCCGTGGTTTTTCCCTCCGAGTAAAACCTATCTTCCCCCTCCCCACCCTATGGTCCACGTAAATGGATCGACATCTAGTGCCCCAACCGGGGGGGGGTGCCACGTATTCAGATCGCGGGCTGTTGGCGGGCACTGCTGGTAGGTCTTACTTTTTTCATTTCCTTCTTTCACTAATCTTTCATCCTGCTGTTTCCCCTTTAATTCACCCTGAGATCACCGCAATTATGGTCGGGGTAAATTTCAATGAAAAACAAAAAAGCATGCGTGTCACAACACTTTGTGCACGTTAAAGATCCCTCGGCAAAACCCCCGAGATCACCCCAGGTGTGGATGTGGGTAAAACCAAATCAAACTCAAACTTTAAAAAAGACACCAACAACTTGATTCACCCTGATATTACATTATATTGTGATGGTCGGGAGAACTCTCAATACAAGAAACAAATGAACCTATGCTTTTCTAAGTCTTTGTTGTTGTTTAAAAACATGTTTTTACAACTGCTTCACTGATGTGTGTATTATGAGTTCAGCAAATGTCGATTCTCACCACGGTGGCCGCCTTACCGTAGGCGTCAGCTGTTTGCCAGGGGTAGCCATGTCAACATGCGTCTTGAGTGTCATCACCCTAAACGGTAGGGAAGGTGTGAGTTACCCATCATTTATTATTGATGCTGCCGTTGGTCTCATCCCACGAGTCCTGTGGCTGGACGGGCGGCCGTTTTTTGGTCTAGTCACGTGATGTGAGATGGCCTCCTCGTTGGTTGTCACCAGCTGTACTGGACGAATGGATCGAGGGTACTGCTGATGGTCCCTGTTTCATTCCTTCTACTCCTCTTTCTTTTACTTTTTTTTTTTTTTTTTTTTTTTTTTTCTTTCTTTTTTTTTTTTTTCTTTCTTTTTTTACATGTAACTCATCTTCCTGTCCCCTCTTAATTGTAGTTGGAATAGGAAATGAATATCAATGAAACAAAGAAAGTCATCGGCTGTCATGAGAAGCGGAGCTCCAAGAATGGGTAGCGGAAAGATTGAGCATTGGGTCAAAAATTGTTTTATAAGACATGACGTTACAGGAGCACGACAAACCCAGCCAAAGATGAGGTTGAGACGTGAGCTCAGTGAAAAAGGGACAGCAACGTTGAAACCATTTGCGTGACCGTGTGAGGCGTGGTCGTGGTGCTGTGGGTTGTGTGACGTCAGTGTGCCATCACCGGGACGACAAGTCGAAAGGTGGCAGCAATATCCATGTATTGTATTGTATTGTATTGTATTGTATTGTATTGTATTTCATGACTGCGTATGCTTATTTAACGTACCTTATTCACACTCCATTTCTGACGGTTCAGGAGAGCATTAGTGCCCTGCAATACACCGAGATATTTTGTTATGACGTCTGTGTGATGCGTAATAATATGCACGGCCCTGTATCTTTTGTATATACGCGGGATCTCCCCTCTAAATTGGAAAAAAAAAAGATGGACGTTATATAAAAGTTAAAACATTGGCTTTCTTTTAAGTGTTAGCACCAGAAAACCTATGTGAATCCATTTTATAATGAAATTCACAAAATTGGGCGTTGGCTCGCATTGTTGGCATCGATGTAACATGACACGAGGCGTTGCAGCCATTCGACACGATTGCCCGTGATGTCATCAAAATCTCATGTGAGGAGTTATAGCGTCTAGTTGTTGAATTCAGCTGTTGAGCTGTATGTCTTCTCTCTTTCCATTAAGCGTGTATCCCATCTCCCGATAATAGAGCTTCTCTACACATTTTCACAACTGAAAGAGCCCCATTGAAACGTAAAGACATATTTTTGCTATGCGATTTCATCGTCCAAACATGGTAACGTGAAGGTTATTGTTTTAAAAAGAAGTACGAATGCCACGCTATTTTTGGGGCGTTGTAGCGAAACCGGCACCAAGGTTAGTGTTGCGAGTTTGTAATCACGACGACACTGGTTCAAAACCCATGGCTTGTCCAGGTATTTTTTCCCACAATGTTGTACTCTCAGGGCGGGCGGATGGCGGCGCTACCACGAAGGTCCTATTTCTTTCCTTTCCTTCTTCAGTTATCTTTCATCTTGCTGTTTCCTTTTAATTCACCCTGCGATTACCGCAATGGTGGACGTGGTAAATTTCAATGAAACGAGTATTCTCAGGACAGAAAATTTACCATCCTTCCTTCACTTGACTCAAGTGTGACTGAATACCCAGCTTTAGGTAGAGAAAGATCTTGTCCAAGTGTTAGTACGAAGCGCTTAACAGGCTGCTTTAATATACACACTCCAGGGAGTTGAGGACTTTGAATAAAGTGGCCAGCTGGTGGATAAAAGATGTACAATCGATGAATCTGGATACATGCTATAAACTCATCTTTATATTTTTTTTAAAGAGAAGTACAGTCGAACTAAGTGGTAGTGATCTTTAAAATAAAAGCACTATAAAAGACAGGTGTACATGTCTGCCAGCGACTGACTTGCTTATTGTTGTGTTTTGTTTTCCAGGGACATCCACAGCACTACCGGCAAGCTGCGACGGGCCGTTCTCCAGTTTACACCTGCAAGGTGAGTGTGTGCAAGTCTGACACATTGTTTTTGTTTTCAATTTCTGTGCAGTCCAATTATCCCCTTTCACTGTTTATGGCTTGTAACCAATCCATAGTGTGGTGATGGCGTGTGCAGCGTTGGTTACGTTACATGATGCAGTTTTGCCATGTAGATGTCTATGTATGGCAATGTGTGAAGGGGACACTAGAACTGTGGCTAGGGAACAGGAGGCAAGGTGCCTGTGTGTGATTTGAGCGTGTGTGTTTTGGGCCTTGGGGAAAGGGAGGGGGTTTGTGGGAACTAGTAGGTGGATGCATTTCCCAGACCAAGCCCGTCTGGAAGATGGAATAATATTACTCTCTCTCTCTCTCTCTCTCTCTCTCTCTCTCTCTCTCTCTCTCTCTCTCTCTCTCTCTCTCTCTCTCTCTCTCTCTCTCTCTCTCTCTCTCTCTCTCTCTCTCTCTCTCTCTCTCTCTCTCTCTCTCTCTCTCTCTCTCTCTCTCTTCCCCTCCCTCCCTCTCTCTCTCTCTCTCTCTCTCTCCTCTCCCTCTCTCTCTCTCTCTCTCTCTCTCTCTCTCTCTCTCTCTCTCTCTCTCTCTCTCCCCTCTCGTTCTCCATCTCCCCTCTCCCTCCCTCCCCCCAACTATTTTTTCAAGGTGGTTTTTGGGGCTGTTGCTTTTCTTTCAGTCTTTTAACACATCTCTTTCGCTAATATATGCAAAAGACACTGAAAAATGCAGTGGGCAAGGAAACGTCCAATGAATTGATCAATCAATCCATCATTGTCTCCTCCCCTCTTCATCCCCCCTGTTGTCTTTAGTGGGCTCAATGCCAATGCAAAAGCAACATCCTTATGCAGTGTAAGACGTTTTAGTTATAGGATTATAATCACTGTGTCTATCGTAGGTAAGAAATTACACAAGTGTCATGTCATTTCTGTCAATCAGTGTGGCATATTTGAGACTAGAGGTTTTAAACATTAGATAGAAATTAATACCGGTGAAATCTTATTTGCGAAAAACCAAACGAACGGAGACTGAGATCTTGGCTTTATTGATCACTCCTTGTCCCTCGAAAAATAAATTGAGACTTACGGTGATAGATCTTTTGATTGTGGTCCAAAGGTTGGAATGTATTTCCTCTGGAGATGAAACAGAAAGAAAACAGATTTTTTAAAACTGTTTTTTAAAGAAATTCCGGTTTTTAAGTGCACACAAACACACACATATGTATACATATATATATATATATATATATATATATATATATATATATATATATATATATATATATATATATATATATATATATATATATATATATATATATATAGAGAGAGAGAGAGAGAGAGAGAGAGAGAGAGAGAGAGAGAGAGAGAGAGAGAGAGAGAGAGATTGTTATAATGAGAGCGGTTTCTGTGAATGATTTTAGTCATTTTTAATTAGTATATCGACCGTGAAAACGCAAACCGTGCAAGTCCAATTCTTGATTTTGAGAAAGTCAAAGAAAGTGATACTGCGCTTTTTAATCTATTGTTACACAATTTGCAAGTGTCAAATATAGACCCAATAGGGATATACAAATATAGACTCAATAGGGATACGGTTGTCAAACATAGATTCAATAGGGATATACGGTTTGCAAGTGTCAAATATAGACTCAATAGGGATACACGGTGCGCCCGTGTCAAACATAGACTCAATATGGATATACGGTTTGCAAGTGTCAAATATAGACTCAATAGGGATACACGGTTTGCCAGTGTCAAATATAGACTCAATAGGGATATACGGTTTTGCAAGTGTCAAACATAGACCCAATAGGGATACACGGTTTGCCAGTGTCAAATATAGACCCAATAGGGATACACGGTTTGCAAGTGTCAAACATAGACCCAATGGGGATATACGGTTTGCAAGTGTCAAGTATAGACCCAATAGGGATACACGGTTTGCCAGTGTCAAATATAGCCAATAGACAAATATAGACCCAATAGGGATACACGGTTTGCAAGTGTCAAACATAGACCCAATAGGGATATACGGTTTGCAAGTGTCAAATATAGACCCAATAGGGATACACGGTTTGCAAGTGTCAAACATAGACCCAATAGGGATATACGGTTTGCAAGTGTCAAATATAGACCCAATAGGGATATACGGTTTGCAAGTGTCAAACATAGACCCAATAGGGATATACGGTTTGCAAGTGTCAAACATAGACCCAATAGGGGTATACGGTTTGCAAGTGTCAAACATAGACCCAATAGGGATACACGGTTTGCAAGTGTCAAATATAGGGGATATACGGTTTGCAAGTGTCAAACATAGACCCAATAGGGATATACGGTGTTTGGGGATTAATTGTCAAACATAGACCCAATAGGGATACACAATTTGCCAGTGTCAAGCATAGACCCAGTGGGGATACACGGTTTGCATAGGGATACACGGTTTGCAAGTGTCAAACATAGACCCAATGGGGATACACGGTTTGCAAGTGTCAAACATAGACCCAATGGGGATACACGGTTTGCAAGTGTCAAACATAGACCCAATAGGGATACACGGTTTGCAAGTGTCAAACATAGACCCAATGGGGATACACGGTTTGCAAGTGTCAAACATAGACCCAATAGGGATACACGGTTTGCAAGTGTCAAACATAGACCCAATGGGGATACACGGTTTGCAAGTGTCAAACATAGACTCAATAGGGATACACGGTTTGCAAGTGTCAAACATAGACCCAATAGGGATCTTTCTATTGGTCTTGTGCCACGGAATCTTTATTAGACGAAGCATATAGGTTTCGTAATGAAAACGAAAAAATAGGTGTTACTAATTTTAGACTTAGACTGTTTGCGTCGTTCATCTTCGATATTTATTTCATTAGATTTTTACTCTTGAACCTTTGTAGAGTCTTGTACTTTGTAAAACGTTTATATCCCTTACACTGATTAAATTAATAATGAGACTGTGTATATGATGCGCTTTGAGATAAGGAACAGGGAATACACAATATAGATATTTTCTCATTGTTCTTAATGTTATATTGTATTATAGTTGTTATTGTGTCTACTTACTTTTAATGCATTTGGGTTTCCCTTGTCTCCAGCTGGCTGTATGTGCGATGGCTGGACCCCAACTCGACCACTATGCGCATCTTGGCGGTTTGGATCCTGATCGTTGCATGGCAACTGTCAGAGCTCAACACATTCTTCCTCAAGCACATATTCTTTGTGCCACCATCGCACATGCTGAACCTGATCAGGCTCCTGCTCATCTGCCTCATTTCGGCACCGACCATCAGGTGAGTGGGCCCCGCCAGTGACCTCTGGGGACCTTTGCTTTAGTCCAGTCACATTGCTTGTCGTGACTGCTGAGGATAGGATGTGAGTTTCACATGTTGTGACTACGCCCGTAGTGTCAACCCTCAATTGAAATTAGTCCTATTGTGTGAACTCTTTACTTCTATTTTCCTTCTTCTTATCTTTCTTTCTTTCTTTGTCAGTTCCCATTCTACCTTCCGTGTGTATGGCCTTAAATGCCCGAAGTGTATTTATATCTTTGTGTATTTATTTCTTTACTTCTATTGTCTTTCTTTCTTTATGTCTGAATGTATTTCTTTCTTTATCCAATTACACAATGATTAATGTATTTCTTTGTAATAATTCTTGTATTTATGTACTTATTTATTCATGTCTTTTACTTCCTAATTTTAAAAAATAAATCTTTCTTATCTATTTGGGGTTGTTTTTTTTTTGGGGGGGGGGGGGGGGGGGGGGGGGGGGGGGTTAAAACTCTTATTCAAAATCAGCTGAGCAATGATGTTAAGTAATGATATGCAGTGGTGGGGGTTGGGACAATAATAATACAGAGGATATGTAAATTTTGATGAGTAGAAGGACTGTTATTGTCTTACGTTTTCTTCCCTTTCATTTTTTAAAATCTGTCATCTTGCCATTTCCTCTCTATTTTTCCCTGAAATCATTGCATATGGTGGGTAAAGTCAGTTTCATTCTGTCAATTCGTCTTACCCGTGTTCTACAAAGATTATTGTGTTGCCAGTCCCACCTTGAAGGAACTTTACTTTGCTCCCTGCATAATATTTGCGACTAGGTAAAGTTTCAATGAAACGAAAACCTTACTATGGAACAAGAGTGGATCACGACTTTATTGAAGTGGCATGTTTACCCAAGTATTTATTCAAAGGGTTAGGGTTATAGTCTGTGCATCTTGAATTTAAGAAGGATCGGTCTCATGCATTTGTAATTGTCTTAAGTCAGTGCATGTTTTGAGCGGGTGGTTGGCGGGTGCTGCTAGTAGGTCCTACTATTTTCCTTTCCTTATTTCTTTTATCTTTCATTTTGCTGTTTTCTATTGATTGATTCACCTTGGTATCACCGCCTAGGGTGGATGGGGTAAATTCCAATAAAACAAGCGTGTACTGATCTGTTTGGATTTTTTTGGTGAATGCCGTGTGGGTTGTAATCTCTTTCCTTCCTGTGGATTTTTTTGGTGAATGCCCTGGTGTGGGGTGTAATCTCTTTCCTTCCTGTGGATTTTTTTTTGTGAATGCCCTGGTGTGGGGTGTAATCTCTTTCCTTCCTGTCTTTCTTACTTTTTGATTTTTTAAATCATTTTCTTCCAATGCACTCTTCTTATTTGCTGTCTTTTAGTATAAAATCACCACCTTGTCATGGACAAGGGGTGGGCGATTGGTGGATGCTGCTGGTAGGTCCTACTTTATTTTCTTTGACTCTTTCGCTTCTCTCTTTCACCTTGCTGTGTCTTCCCTTAATTCACGCTGAGATCTTGTGGTGGATGGCCTCAATTTGAATGAAACAGATGGGATGGACAGGGGAAAGACTTCATATCAGTCAGTGGACCTTCTCCTTCTCTTTCCAGTTTTGGGTGATTGGCAGCAGCTGCTGCTAGGGGTCCTACTTCTATAGTTTCAAGTGCTGTTACGCCTGTCTTTTTTCTGTTTTATTTACCATGAGATTACAGCATGTGGTGAATGTGGTAAATTTTGATGAATCAATCAATCTCTTTTCAGGCAGTACTACGTTTATGTGACAGACACCCGCTGCAAGAGGGTCGGCACTCAGTGTTGGATGTTTTGGTGAGTTACCTGCCCTTTTTTTTTTTTTAATTCACAAGAAATTAAAAGTTGACTGCAATTGGGGATATGAGCAAGACCAGAGGGTAGAGACTAGAGACATAAACACCAACAGAAAGGTGAAATTATAGAAAAAGACATTTGCTTTCATGGTGCCCTGAGATCACAGCCATAGTGGACAGGGTTCACTTCAAAGAAGCATACTATCAAGAAAGCTCTCATGGTGTTGTCTATGAAAATATTTAGCTGATCAGGATGTGACAAGACGAGTTTTGTTTGCAGATTTCATATTCAACATAGTTTTTGAAAACATCTTTGACTTGTTATTTGATTTGTGACAGATTCTGTCTTGAAAAAGGCTCAAAGGTCATTTATATTTATAGGAAAATAGGGTTTGAAGTGCATGCCTGAATTTATAGCTCAAATGGAGGACAGGACTACCATACTTGCATTCTTTGCTCTAAACTGTTCTTTCTTTCACTCATAAATCTTATATCCACACTTTTCATTTCTCCACAGTGCCATTCTGCTGACAGAAAGCATAATCTGCCTCAAGTTTGGCGCTAAGATGTTCCGTGAGACCGTCATCACCCATGTCATTACCTGGCTCTGTGTACAGGTAAAGGTGTTGAGAAAGGGGGGGGGGGGAGATTCATCAATTCTGTGGGTCAGCAGGTGGTTGATGGGTGCTCTGGCTTGTTTTCTTTTCCGTAGCTGCCAACCAGTGCATAGAAAAGGTATTACGTTTATTTAGCTTTGACTTTGAGTCAGTAAGTCTGTATTCAACTTGAAAATTACATCTTTGAAGGTTAAATGTGTTTTTTGTTTCATTTTTTTTGTTTAAAGAAACCTTTAGATAACAGCAACAGAGAAATTAGGGTGAAAGTCTTGAGACGCCATTCAGAGTTCACAAAAATACATCCCAAAAAATCTACTTTTTTTATGTTATTTATCCTAAAGGGGATTGATTCAAGTTAAAAGACCGTTTTCTGGAATATTGCGGGCTGTTGTTCAGGGTAGAATTAGTTTGCAAGGCCAGTGTTTGTTTTACGATTTGAAAAGGTTGGCAGCTATGCTTTTCCATTTTTGTTATTGTCATCTGCTGTTTTTCCTTTTCACAGTGCAGTCATTAAAATCTTCTATGTTACTGTTAGGATGGGTAATTGGCGGACGCTGTTAGCAGATCTTTCTTCTTTTCTTTCATTCTTTCAATTATATTTTATCTTGCTGTTTCCTCTGAGTTTACCCTTAGGTCTCCTCATACTGTTTGTGGATGGTGTAATTTTCATTAAAACAAGCTCTGTCAGGAGGAATCAGCATAATGTATCATCTTTCTATGTTATTCAATCTGTTTATTCATCCCTCTATTCTACACTTGTGTACATTCAGTCTATCTATCGAGTCTGTTTATATCCATATGTATTGATCCATCTCATAAATTTTGTCTTTCTCTGTCCGGCACTCTACCAGTCAACCCTAAAGTTAAGTCTGTTGAGATTAAAATTTGTGGTTTCTGTATAATTCTATGATGAATTTAAGTCTCAATTCACTGAAAGCAGTTGTGAAAGGTTGTTGGGTTCCACCAGTAGGTCCTACTTCTTTCCTTTCACTTTTTCACATGGCTTTCATCTTGCTGTTTCCACTTGATTCACCCTGAGATCACCACGTGTGATGGAATGGGTATATTGCAATTCAACTCAAATGAATAAAGTCAACTCAATTAATCTTCGTTAGTCTCATTTCAAGTCAATTCAATCCCAACATATTTACCGTAGTTGCATTAATCCTTGTTCAGTTTAAATCAACTCAGTGCAGCTAATGTCAATTCAACTCAGTTCAACTTATCTCTTTAGTTCTGTTTGACTGGCTTCAAACCAACCTGATCTATCCACAGATGTTGAGCAGCTTTATATGCCTGTACTTGTGTACTATGTTTGCCCACAGATGGAACAAATGGAAGGTAGGCAACACATGCTTTTAGTCATGATTTGTAAGAGATAGTTACTGATACTATACAGACATGAAATAGAAATGGCCCAAAAGTAGGTCAATGTTCTATCAAAACACTGGACTAAAATATTCTGAATATAATGCTATAACTATAAAACATAGATCATGTGTGAAAAGACAGTTTTAGTGGTGGGGGAAATTGTGAGCAATAATGATATTTCATCTACACATCTCATCTGTGTATAAATAATAATAATGATGATAGTAATAAGAATAAGAATAATTATATATAATAATAAAAAATCCTAAAATGGGATTCAACCTAGCGGCTTTATTTCTCAACAGATTAGGCTCAAAGCTCCTGTAAAGGTTACAAATGGCCTATAGGTGTGCCTTTTGACTATAAGAATGGTGAAATATTTTATTGTGACAACTAGGTAATTAATCCAATTTTGCATTGTTTCGCTAAGAACTTACTTATTTGAGATTTAGATGTCAAAACGCGTTAACAGCCTAGATCTCGCTAGATTTCGATATCAATATATACCGACAGAGCGACATCGTCAATGACGACATCAGCCTTATGCTATGGAATCATATCTAATATTACCGACCAAAAGATGTACATATAGATCTGAATCTAGATAACATCTATCTCTGGAGTCACTTGAAAATATGATCCCTCTTGAGGGCCAAGCTGTGAGCAGTCTTCCTGGTGAAGTGGTTAAGCCAATGGTCCCTATAAGTTCTTTTGGTTTCTCATGACTGTTTTGTAAAGGGTTTTTAAAGCAGTATATGCCAAAGTAGGAACACAAGAGTTTTCTAGTAGGAATCCAATGGTGGTATTTATTATTCAACCCAAAGGCGCAGAAAAGATTAAAATTTAAAATAATCAAATCTGTTGACTCGGGCAACGTAGGATGCCTACAGCTGTTAATAATAATAATAATGATAATAAAAATGACAACTATTTTATTGTTTCAATATTCCCCTACCAGCACTACGTGGATGTCGATTCCCCCATCCGCTTTTCTCAACACCTCAATTCAAAGAACTCTGTCTACTCCGCCCCCACTAATGGCTCAGTAACGGATAGCCCCTCCCCGTCAGCCAGCTCCGACAAGCTTGACAGCAACCTCCACGTGCAGGCGGGAGGTGACTTCTCCCAGATGTCAAATCACCACGGCAACATCATCATGGGTCAAGATTTCATATCCGCCAAGATGGATATAGCCCGGGTAGGAGAGGCAGTACCCAGTGGATACCAGCTACGGTCAAGGCCATCCATACACCGGAATGGCCCGAGAAATGCGCCCGACTCCCCAAGCATCAGGCTGGCCTCAACGGCACGTCGTAGTTGCAGCCAATTGGGACATTGAATGCGCACAAGGATAGCATGAAAGACTAGGAGTTGAGGGTTGTGGCGTGCACATCCCAAACTTGATATATTTATTGATATGGCGAAAGTTTCTGTACATTCTGTTCACCATTCCTTATGTTGAATTTTAGGCATGAAAATGTCTTGAGAATTGCGTTTAGTATTAAAGTCTCTGCTGCACATTTAGTGTTGCCGCATTGAAATCCTGTGAGAATTTTGTGTGTGTGTTGTAGCTGTTATAGCTTGAAAGATGGACGGGCAGCTATGAAGGGTTATTGTGTTAGGAGTTTTCAAATTTGATCTGAGACATTTTCTCAGATGTTGTTTTTTATATATAAAAGTTCAAAAGATTTTAAAAAGGCTTTTATTTTTGTCGTTCAGGTTTTGGAGAAATTTTTCATTGATTGTTTTGAAATTTGTACCTATTGTTTTTTAAATTCAAGACAGTTTTTTTCCGTTTGGTTTGGTTTTTAATCACTGTGAGTTTCATTGATATTTATTATATTTTTAACCACAGGCTTTCTATGATGTTGAGAGAAGCTTGACCTAATATAGTCAAATTTTGACGGTAAATGAGAAATAGTGTGGATTGCATGGAAGAGTGTTGTTATTGTTGTTGTTGTTGTTGCTGACTCGCCCTGTGATGACGGGGAGGAATAAATGAGGTGAAGTGATCATAAGGGTATATGAGGTGTGGATATAAAGGAATTTAATTTCTTTTTCAATTTGCTCACATCATCGTGTTGTTAGAAATAACACAGACATTACTGTTTTGTAAGAAAAAATTTTGAGGGGGGGGGGTGTTTGTTCACTAATGAAACAAATTTATTACACCGGCAATTTGCTGTTCATGCCTTTTTTCCCTATCTCTTTTTAATATTTTTTTATATCCCATTTCTTAAAGGGAATGTTTGTTGCTGTTAATTTCTTACCTTTTTATTTGTGGCCACGTGTGCGTCGTCTGTCTGTCTGTTTGTGTATGTCTGTCTGTGTGTCTGTAAGAGCAGATGGAATTTCTTTTTAGTGCTCAAATTTTAGGTTGGCGGGTGGTGCTGGTGTCCTGCTTCTTTCCTTTCCCTCTTTCAGTTATCTTTCGTCTTGCTGTTTCCTCTTCCTTCACCATGAGATCACCACATTTTGGTGGACGGGGTAAATTTCAATGAAGCAAAATGCCAATTTTAGGCAAGAATAATCAGTCTGATATTTCATATTTCACAATCGGTGGTGAATGTTTTCTTCTTGTCATGAGTTAAACAGTAATGCTAAGTAATGGGCTTTAGTTGAATCTCTCTCTCTCTCTCCTCTCTCTCTCTCTGTGTCTCTCTCTCTCTCTGTGTCTCTCTCTCTCTCTGTGTCTCTCTCTGTCTGTGTCTGTCTCTGTCTCTGTCTCTGTCTCTCTCTCTCTCTCTCTCTCTCTCTCTGTCTCTCTCTCTCTCTCTCTCTCTCTCTCTCTTTCCACCAGTTTATGCCGTCCCAGCCTCAACATACTCCCTCGCTTCCCCAACCTCCATTAGATCTAAAACCAAATAGAAGGGTGTCCACTTTGTGATCCCACGTCTATTGTGCTGTCTTTGCTTATGGTGTGGTATGATGTTGTTGCAGCTCACATTCTGATGAAATGCTGACTGTAAGGTGCGTTTTTACTTTTGTCCCCATGTGTTAACATGTTTTAAGGTGCTTCTCAAGTTAGACAATATATATGTTGTTATTTACAAGTATATGCTTGGATCTTAAATGGCAGTGGGTTTAGCCCTTGATAGTGTATCAGAGAGAGGGAGTGTGTGTGTGTGTCTCCAGGAAGGCAGGAACTCTTGCTGTTCTTTTCTTATACTCAACGCTGTCACTATGTATGCCCGTCTGATGATACAGATTATGCCCCTTCTATTGCTTTGTTTGTTTTAGTTTATTTTGATTTGTGTTATCATTAACAAGAGTAAAGTATGGTGGTTGTCTTTTTAATCTCATCTCTCAGTGGCTTGCAGCATTTTGAGCTCAACTTTTGTATAACTCTGTTGAAACGAAAATCATCATACTTACATTGGCCTCAATTTTGCGAGTACATCAGCTACCGCTTACATGCCTTGACAGTCTTGGGTTCTTGTTCGTGTGTTTGGCACCAAGGGGGTGGGTGGGGGGGTGGGTGGGCGGTTGGTAGGTCCTACTTCTTTCCTTTTCCTTTTTTGCTTCTCTTCTATCTTGCTGTTTCCTCTTAATTCCCCTGATATCACTACAATGGTGGACTAGGTAAATTTCAATTACACAAACAAAGGCGCCAAGGGGCCTTTCCAATGCCAAGTTCAAAAGTTGTCTCCCTTGACCGGTTTTTGCCTGAGTTAGAGAACCCAGTGCTGACAGTGATACTCAAGAATTTAGTTGGTCAGCTATTAGGAAGACGGTGCCATTTCAGGCTGGTGTCCTTAACTAGGTCACACTGCCGGGGATGAGGAAATAAACTGACCTTTATCAAACAAGTGAACAGCTCACAATTCTCAATGACTTGGTTTTCAAATAGCGAAGACTTGTTTTTTTATCTTTAAAAGTAGACGATCTGCAGCCTCGTTTTGAATCTTTACCAACTGTCTTGTCAATGATATTAATGACAGAGTGGCTGTCAGTTCTCAATGATTTGGTTTTCGAGGAGTGAAGATTTTTTACTTTTCAAATTAGTGTTTTTAAGGTGGAGTTTCTGTTTTTTGTTATTCTTTGTTCTTGATGTTTTCTTAAATCAGATCTGCTACAGCTATGTAGAAATGACAATCCTATATATTTATATAGATATGTGACTGAAATTCATGTTTAATTTTTTGATATTCGTAATGTTGTAGTTATGTAGCATTTCACTAAGCACATAGTCAAAACATTGTTTTTCGTTAGAATGCCCATGTTGTAGTGTGTCTGCTCTTAGATTGTGATGATCAATAAATAGGAAGTAGAGGTGTGTGTGTGTCTAATGGTGCCCCTAAACCAGTGTTTGAATGAATTCATTTACACCAAGAACGTGATGACACAGGCAACAACTTTTCTCTTTTCTAAATAGAGTAAAAAGTAAAGCTATGCCGCTCATAGTAAACACATTATACCACAGCTTACTTGATTGGATGTACTATCCATCTCCGTTCAACATCTGGATGTTTTTCACATTTTTGTTATCATCGTTGTTGCTTTGGACTCTGATTGTTGGGTGGGAGCAGGTTGTGTTGTGGCCCCTTGTTTTTGCATCACACACCATGGTATATAATGCTTTCACGTCTTGTTTATTTTCTTTTATACAGGGTCAAGAGGTTGATGTATCTCTTTGAACCTGTTTGACTTTCTGAATTATTGTGTTTGCCCCCCCCCCCCCCCCTCTCCCCTTTCCCGCATACCCCTCTCCTTCCCATTACCCCCTATCACCATTTCACCTCACTACTGGTACCTCCAAATTTGTTTTTAAAATACCAAGTCGTCTATTTTGTTTCATGCTGTTATGAACTGTTAATCCATATTAGCTATTTCCATGAAGTATCCTTTGCTGCCATCCTCCTCCCCCTCCCATCTTCCTCACTTCCACCAGTGGCCAAGGGTTGTGTTTCCGTTCCATTTTATTTTGCAACATTCTGACATTCTAGACGCACATCTGCCTTTCGTTTGGCATGTCCTGGTATTTTCCTTCCTTGATTCGAGGACATTGTTGTCCTTGTTTTGTTTAAAGTTTTTTTCGGATTCTTTTTTATTCCTATTACCTAGTGCTTTTTACTGGGGGTTTTGGTTGTGTATTTTTTGGCTTCTCTTTTGTGTTTTGCTCCTTTTTTGTTGTTGTTGAGGGAATTGTTCTCTCTTGGTTTGCTTTGTTACGTTTGACTTTGCTTTTTATTTTTTTATTATCATTTTTGGTTGGGGAGGTGGGGGTTCTCCCCCCGCCAGCTGCATCATTGCTTTTATACGTCTGCTGATTTTTAGGAAATGGGTCTTTTTTATCTTCACAGAAACATAACCAGTGTTTTGAAGTGCTCTATATCTTTTTTTTTATTCCAAGGCTTTGTTCTATTTATGGTTGTGTCTATTTCCTGAGTTTTTCGTGTTCCAGTGTATTTCAATTATATTATATGCATTGTTATGCATTATTTCTTTCCGTTGCTGCTGTCTTTTGTGTATCCTAACATTATTATATTTTATACACAGACATTTTGGGTGGGGGTTGGCAGGTTGCTGCTGGTAGGTCCTTCTTCTTTCCTTTCACTCTTTTATTTAATATCTTCACACTGAGATCACTGCATATGGGGGATGGGACCAATTTCAATCAAATTCAAATGGAGAATTTAGGTGACGTGATACCAAGCCTGTAACTTGAACATCATGGGGAGTTTGAATTTATGGTTCGTAGGCCGGAGAGGTGGTGGTCGGGTTGGGATTTTTCTCTCCTCCTCCTGACTTATCCTTTTGACCCATTGCCTTCGTTAAGTAATTGCTGCCCCTCAAAGCGTTTGAAATTTATCATAAACTGAAGCGAAAGCTTCAAATACTTCAAAATAATTTTTTATTAAAACCAATACAAAATACCAATAAATGAGGTAAAGCAAAAACAAAAACATACCAAATCGAAACAAGACTACAAAAGATTTGTTTTCTCTCCCAAGGTAATTGTTTGCTGTTTGCTTTTCTTTTGTTGAGTCAGTTTTAATTTTGTTTTGTGTATTTTTAAAAATCTATTTTTGGTCTCTTTTCATCAGGAGAATTTTATTTTATTTGTTTTTGGGATGTTTTGTTTTTTAGAAATGTATTGCTTTTAGTGTCTGTAACGTGTCTAAGTTATCTTAACTTTTTAACATATGTAGAGAATTTTTCATGCTTTATTGCAACAGATGAGATTCTCTCTCTATATATATATAATTTGAAAGGATCAGAGATAAATCAAATTGTCATGACCCTGAGGTTGTTGGTTTTCGTCTTTGAACATGTTTTTGCGCTATGGCTTACAGTGATGTTAAGAAATTCTATGGATTATTTACCAATTGATATGCCCTGTAAAATGCTTTTTGAGCTCAAGAGTTTTGTTTGTTTTATTTAGACAAATGGGGGTATGTTTTTAGTTTTTCATTGGTTTGATATTTTGTTTTTGGTTTACTTTTTTGTTGTCTTTTTTTTAAAAATACAAATTTGTATTTTTACTATCTTTTTAGACTTCTTTTTTGTGGGAGGATATATTGTCTATATGTGCTTAGTAGTGAGTAGAGTAGAGGAGATGACATATGGAAAAAAAAGATGATAAGCAGAATACTGTCACTTATTTAGTGTATTTAAAATTATTTTTGTGTGTGCGCAAAATGATGCAAACGTTGTGAATTGTATAACCCTTATGTCAACTAGCCTTGCCCCCGTAGCTGCATAGCTGTAGTGAACATCTGGCCCGCTCACACAGATACAGTCTCACACACACAAACACACACATACACAAACCTGTATCCCTTACAGCTTAGCAATCATGGGCTGACTGCAGAATTCATTTGTCAGTATTAGTATTACAATATTTTGTTTCCTTGTTTTTTCCACAAACCAGTTTCAGTTTTTCTCAAGACGCCATAGTTGTTTCTGCGGCTGATGGGCGGGTGCTGCTGGTAAGTCCTGCTTCTTTCCTTTTACTCTTTCACTTATCTTTATCTTGCTGTTTCCTCTTAATTCACCCTGAGATCACCATGATGTAAGTTTCAATTAAGCAAACAGACAAAACTCCTAAATCAACTATGACTTTTCATTCTATTTTTGCTTTTTGTTGGTTTTGATTGACGTCTGACTGTATTTAAAACAGCTTATATAAAGTTGAATTTTGTTTTATTAGTCATTAATGATTAATTTTATAAGCGAATTTGCATGTTGTTAATTATATGATAGCATTTGTGTAAACACATTTTCCAGTGTGTGTTTAAAAAAATGTATATTGAATAATAGATTTTGCTACCATGGATATTTATAAAAGTGTGATAGAACATGTTCTTTGATACTTTATTAGGATAAGAAATTTTTAATTCATATGCTTGTGAGATTTTCTAAAGGAAGAAAGCCGTTTCACAATAGTTTGATTTCTTTACAAAGTGTTACACTCATTTCAACATAATCTTTTCCTTTTTTCTTCTTTTTGTTGTTAGTTACAATTGAGATCAACTGTGTCTGCTTTTTTCTTGGGGGGGGGGGGGGGGGGGGGTGTAGTTTTTATGTTTGAATAAATGGATGTATGTGTATGTGCATAAGTTAAGACGGGTTCCTATTGTTTATATGATATGCTACAAAACATGATGTAAATAGAATAGCAATACTTTCTAGTCTCCTTCCTTTCCCAATATTCTCGACTACCCCAGTGACATAAAAAAAAAAAAAGATTTACAAACTGGATTACCGGTATTTGAAATCTTGTCAAGCTATCTATATTATTTATTTGTTTATTACCTCCTACCCTCCTATCCTCCTACGTTCCACAATGTGATTATATTGGTATCCGTATGGTAATAGAAAAACGCATTGTGTACTCATGTTGTCCGTCTTTGACAGTCGTTAGCTCTTAGACTGGAGAGGGGGGGGGGATTGTCGAGTAAATTTTTCAACCTGTCCGGGCACAAACCTATGACTTTTTGGTTGAGAGGCTGACACCATGCCTTTGCAGCACAAAGTCCCCTTCACGCAAGATAACAATATTTCTATTGAAGAAACAAAACTGGAGACAGGACAGTGTAGCACTGAGCTGGTGATATAGCTTTCCTAACACTTACATGACTCGGTAAGTCACTTTCAAAACTCTGGAGTCAAGGCCTAGCATGTCTCAGTAAATCCTGGTCAAAGCCAGAAGTCTAGGCATAACATGACTCAGACAGTATATCCTTTTCAAAACCCCAGAGTCAAGGCCTCGCATGTCTTGGTAAATCCTTTTCAAAGCCTGGAGTTAAAGCCTAACATGACCCAGGAAATCTTTTTCAAACCTCTGGGGTCAATACCTAACAAAAACTCAGCAAATCCTTTTCAAAACCCAGGAGTCAGGGCTTAACATGACTCAGAAAACCTTTTCAAAACCCAGGAGTCAGGGCTTAACATGACTCAGAAAACCTTTCCAAAACCTTTGAGTCAATGCCTAGCATAGACTCAGCAAATCCTTTTCAAAATCCTGGAGTCAAGGCCGTATAACAATTGTGTGAAAGTATTAAAATTACAAAGAAAGAAAAACCCTGCAACCAACCAATTAACTATCTTTACTACATGCATTTTTATTTTTTAAATATATGAAACCCTGATAGAGTGAACTATAAATAAAACCACTTGTAGCCTAAAGTATTTTGATTGACTGATTTGATTGTTCTTATTGATTACTATATGTTCAATCATTTTTAAAACTCCATGATTATTTTGAGATGTATGGGGCATTTAAGGGTCAAATGACTTATATAGCCTCTGAAAAGATATGATAAAGATATGATTTGATTGGCTGATAACTTTCAATCGATGGAGAGTTGACTTTGTTAGTGAATGTTTAATTTTTGCTTCCTTGGATTTTGCTGTTACAAGAGAACACTAAGTTGTCTTTCACCAAGTGTATTCTTCCATTTAGAGCATGTTTCCAGGTTGTTCTTATTAAGTTAGTTGGAAATCAGAGTACATGTATAAAGTTGTGAATGTATCTGATATGGGCAGAGGGTCTCGCATTTTCTCTCAGAATGTGTTCATGTGCAGGCAAGTGTGTATTTAACACTTTGGTAGTCTGATTTTATTTATTTTTTATAGAATTATTTGGGTTTGGTTTTTTATGCATCTTTTCAATGATTTTTCTGACCTCAGATTGATTTTGTGTTGTTTATTTTATTGGGGGGGGGGGGGGGTTGAATATGCAAATATGTATTAGGGGTTTTTCAATATATTTTTATGACATAATTTTATTTAGCTGGGTTTTTAAAAATTGAAATGTCAGGCTTTTAATTTCTTTAATGATTTCTTGTTTTATTTTTTCATTTCATTTGATTTTATTTGATTTTATTCTCTTTTAAAGACAAATATTGAGCTTTTACTGCTGTTGACAATGTGTGATTTAATTTTCTTTTTTATATATCTAACCTTTTTGGTATTGAAATATAAAATTTAAAATAATGCATTGAAATGGAAATTTTAGCTTAAATGTTAAGAAATATTAACTTTTCATTTTGCAATTTTCAGTGTCATTTTATTAACCTGCATTTTAAGTTTTTTTTAAAGTTGTAAGGATTTTAAATTTGTTTTCACATAACTGATTACCGGTACAGATTGTAGTATCTGCATGGATTTTGTAAATAATACTGGTTTACAAGAGCCGTTATCAAACAATTCAATTCAGTAATTCAATTCAATTCAATAATACTTTATTTGTCCATTTAGGCACATCATTGTATTCGTATTAGTATCATCACTTTTCGATTTTAATGGATATGGTTTTCAAGCCATAGCGTAAAGTAATACATGTACTGATATTATTATGAAGATCTCCCTGTTAAAGATCAAATCCTTTCATTGTTATATCACAGGTATTGTTGGGGGGATGATACACAGGTAGATGATAAAGTAGGTTTTATTTGTTGCTCCATTGTTTTTCTTTTTCGTTGTTTTTCTGGTGGGACTGATCGGGGTGGAGGAGGGACAGAGATGTGTATGTAAATATTTTTCTTTCTTTTCTTTTCTTTTTATTGCATTGTTTCAGTATAACAATACTGGTACATGTATTATATTTGTTTCAATATTGTATTATTATTACTATTATTATTATTATTATTATTATTATTATTATTATTAATATTAACATTATGCCACCATTTTTTCATCATAGTTTATTGAAAGTCCTATTTATAATGGGAGTGAGTGTAATTAACACATTGCTTCTTAACAACCAGCGGTTTAGTTTGGGGGGGGGGGGTTGATCCAAGTTATGTTTGTCTACAGGAGCCGGGATGAGCTCCAGCTCTATGAGCCTTGAAAGCCTGGAAGAAGAGTTCAAATGTACAAGCTCAATGATATGGACACATATAATATGAATATGAATATATATACAATGTATATATATATAAATATAGTGTTGATTGAAGGAATGCTCCCCAATGTTGGTGAGTAGTATTGATTTTGATTTACGTTCTTTGTACTTGAATGCTGTAGTGTAACTATCATCATTACCATACACCTATTACCATGGTTGTACATGTATTGTGTTGTTGTTGTGGTTGTAGCTTTATTGATTTTACGTGATATTTGGAGAGAGAGAGAGAGGAGAGAGGCAGAGACAGGGAGAGAATCAGAGAGAGAGAGGAGAGAGAAAGAGAGGGAGAGAAAGAATGAGGGAGAGAGAGAAAGAGAAAGAAAGAAGAAGAGCCTCACCACCTCAAGAAAAATATGCTTTACAAAAAAAAGAGAAAAAAAGCTCAATTTGGAAAGTTAGAAAAACTCACAAATGTTTTCAATGTACGTGTATGTTGAGACAAAGATTTGTAGAAGTTTCTCAATGCTCGAGATGGTTTTAAAAACATTTTACATTGGAATCTCACCGACTGTACATCATTTATCCCTTAGCAAACCATTTCATACAAAGTCCTTCTCAACTCCCGAGGGAACATAAAGTGCTTTTCGTACCAACACTTTGACAAGATCATTCACTACCTATAGCTGGGTACTCATTCACATGTAAATCAAGCGAGGAAAGTAGAGTGAAGTATAAGGTTGTCAAAAAAAAAAACCTACCCCTGCCAACCATGGGGTTTGAACAAGTGTCGTCGAACACTATGGTTAAGCTACAACGCCTCATATAGTATAGTCTTGCCAAAAGCTACATCAGATGTTGGATACAATCTGGCAACTTCATACTTTGACAAAATCAGGGAAAACAAGTAATGCATTTTAACATAAAACTTTTTTATTTAACTTGAAGTATTGATAATATTTGATACCAACCGTTGTTTGTTCAACCATTTTGTAATTTTTTATTATTATTATTTTTGGAGGGGATACCACTTTTCCTGTTATTTGACCTACTAGATTTAAATTTGCTGATAAATATCTAATTATAATGTTACGGTAGTTGATGCATTTGTTTGAATGGCATTCCATTTGATTCTTCCATTGTTCACCTGCTCCCCCGCTGTGTGTTTGTGTGTGCAGTATCAAACTTGGGTACAGACTGATGATTCTTCATGTTTGAAATCTGTAGCAGAAAGTAGCTGTTGCTGTCGTTGTGTTGCTTCCCCATCACTAAACTACTACTACTACTAGTATGCCTTTTAAGTCCCCTTTCACTACACTGCTAGAATAGTACTGAATCCCCTATCACTGTACTACTACTAATAGTACTTAGTCCCCTATCACTACACTACTACCAACATTATAATAGAACCAAGTCCCCTATCACTACACTACTACCAACATTATAATAGTACTAAGTCCCCTATCACTACACTACTACCAACATTATAATAGTACTAAGTCCCCTATCACTACACTACTACCAACATTATAATATTATAATAGTACTAAGTCCCCTATCACTACATTACTACCAACATTATAATAGTACTAAGTCCCCTATCACTACACTACTACCAACATTATAATAGTACTAAGTCCCCTATCACTACACTACTACCAACATTATAATAGTACTAAGTCCCCTATCACTACACTACTACCAACATTATAATAGTACTAAGTCCCCTATCACTACACTACTACCAACATAATAATAGTACTAAGTCCCCTATCACTACACTACTACCAACATTATAATAGTACTAAGTCCCCTATCACTACACTACTACCAACATTATAATAATACTAAGTCCCCTATCACTACACTACTACCAACTTTATAATAATACTAAGTCCCCTATCACTACACTAGTCCAACCTTATCAAGTCCCCTATCACTACACTACTACCAACCTTATAATAGAACCAAGTCCCCTATCACTACACTGCTACCAACATTATAATAGTAATAAGTCCCCTATCACTATACTACTACTAATACTACTACTACTGCTAGGTACTACTACTACTGTTGCTGCTGCTACTACTACTTCTACCACTGCTACCACCATCACAAAGTCCCATATCACACTACTATTACTGAGCCCCCTATTGTTACACTACTCTAGTGGTACTTAATCCCCTATCCTATCACTACACTACTCTAGTAGTACTTAATCCCCTATCCTATCACTACACTACTCTAGTAGTACTTAATCCCCTATCCTATCACTACACTACTCTAGTAGTACTTAATCCCCTATCCTATCACTACACTACTCCTAGTACAATGTAGTACTGAGTCCTTTATCACTAAAATAATTAGGGAAATTGACTATCATGAATGTAGCAATAGATTGTTTTTCATTTTCATGGATGGTCTGTTGTGTTTTTAGATTTCTTCCTAGATTTTCACTATCAGATATATCACTGTCATTGTTATATTCAACCATTTGCGACAGAGCCAGTTACGGTGTTCTATTATTAATGTTTTCCTTTTTGTTATCTAGATGATGAGTATTTTTTTTAATGGATATTCATTTTCAGAGAAACTTTCTGTCAGTGGAAATTGACTTTTTTTTTATCTGCAATGATTTTATTTCAAGACTTCATGGAAGATTTAATTGTCCAACTTTTGTACTTTCTTGATAGAAAAGGGAATGTTGACACTAGGCTAACTAGAATTTTGATTTTGATTTCAAGCATAGCCTTTGTCTTAGATTTAGTTTTTCAGTGTCCTTTTTTTCCCCTGGAGTACCTTACCTTGTAACTTCGTTTGATATTAGAAATGTGTAATGATATGTACCTCATACTTGAACTCATAATTGCAATAAGATTGTGAAAACAAGGAGAAGACCTGTATTTTTTCCAGCTTGTGGAATAAGGGAGAAAAGCAGAAAAACGAAACTTGTTTTGTTTGACTTGCAACATGAACTAAGGGAACATAGTTTCTTGTACTTGTGTGTATTGATTTGGCACTTTCTATCACCCATATGCACCATGTAGTGACGACTCTTGAATAATTTACTTTACTATCAAAAAGAAAAGTGTGACTTCAATTGACCGTCTCTCAGACTACTATACTATAATAATAATAAGGATAACCTTTTTCTTATCATGACATGTTTTTTTCCGTTTTATTTCTAACTTAACACTCAGTCCATGTTCATTTCTATTCTATAAAGACGAGAATTTGGTGCTTTCCTTGTTACTCGTAATTTGCTTTTTCTCTGCACTACATACTACAATTACAATACAATTTTTCCTCTTCTCCAAAACCATATACGATATATAATATCTCTTATATATAGATGTATTATCTTGTTCAACACGACAAAACTCCAAAATTTTGCTTTGACTTAATAGAGTATAGAACTATAATAGTCTGAGCATCTTTATTCAACGGGCCACAAAACTGAGTGTGTTTTCCAATTCTTCTTCCAGCTTATCTATTTCACAAGGTCAACTTACATTAATTTGATATATTCCATTATTTGTATTAAGATTTAACGTTGTAAAACCTTAAACCAAATAAAAGTGGAAATTTACTCCACTAAAAGTCCACATGAGTAGTCTTATTGCTTACAATATCACATGTTGTTTTTGTCACTGGTCAAACGGAGGAGAGATAAGTTGTTGTTTTTTTAATGTTCTCTTGTTTCCATTCTTGTTTTGTTTTGTTTTGGCTTCTATTTACTTTTTGCATATTCGGAGACTTAGAAAAAGTATAATTAATATGACACTGTGTGCCAAGAGAAGAACTGTGGTACTGCAAACGGAATTCGGTGTAGTAGAGAAGTATGTGAAGGTAGTCCCAAGATACATATGTAGGCAATACAGCAGTAGTTGTTACAGTCAACTTTACAAAGCAATGGAGAATGTGGGAGAGCTGTCAAAAAAGAGAATCCAGGAAAGATGGAATGGATGGAGGAAAATGTCGGAAGTGATATGTGATAAGAAAATATCTGCGAAAATGAAAGGAAAGGTGTATAGAACAGCAGTTCAATGATGTATGGTCTAGAAACCGTTGCCCTCACAAAAACACAAGAAGCAGAGCTAGAAATGAAGATGATGCGGTTTTCCTTGGGTGTGTCATTGTCAAGGGTGGATAAGATTTGGAATTAGTACATACGACTCAATACCAGGGGAAACTCAAGTAGGTAGACTAGGAGACGGAGGGCAACGATAAGGAATGCAGGTTGAGAAAATGTTGCTCATGGACATAATGGATAGGAGGAGGAAGGGAAGACCAAAAGATTAAATTGATATCAGTATAAATATAATACAGGAAGACATGAAGATTGTCAGTGTGAGGGTGAAAATGAACAGGATAGGACAACGGGAGAAGGATAATCTGCTGTTGCGAAAAGTTAAAAGACTAAGAAGAAGACATTACATGTATAATATATTACAGATAATATTGTACAAAGAAAGATATATTCTTCTATTCGTTCTCTCTGCTTTATTGTTTTGTCGCGTGGATTCTTAACTTAATAACAGGCATTACTAATGGGTCCTACTTCTTTCACTTCATTCTTGTAAATGTCTTTCGTACGGTACATGTATTTCTGTTTCGGTGGCGATTGGCAAGCGCTGTTGGCACTGGTAGGTCATATAATGTACCTGTCCTTTTATTCTTTCTTCCTCTTACCTTTCATCATGCTGTTTCCTCTAATCCCTGAGATTACCACATACGGTTAATAATGGGGCAAATTTCAATGAAACAAATCTTGCCGTTTTCTCTTAATAAATTTAATTTGCCCTGAGATCACCACATATATGGTAAACAGGATAAATTTCATTGGTGGTTGATCCTTTGGCCTGTAGCCGATCCTATGCCGACGATGTCAGCTCATTAGTGTTATGTTAGTGTTCGTCAGAGGTTTGGAAGGCGATTGGCGGGTGCTGCTGGTAGGTTCTACTCCTTTCCTTTCACTTATGACAACTTAGGTAGTGGATGGGGGAAATGTCAGAGACAAAACCAAACTAAATTTGATGAATGTATATAATATCACTATCACTATATTAGAAGATATCCTACAAGTACAAGCCCACTTGTAAGGACGCAAGTCCACCGGTCAGACACAATATTATGTCTTTAGTAAGTACAGCTGAAACAATGACACATGTCTTTTTGAATTAAGATTAAGAGCTGAAGTCTAGCCGCAGAAATTACATGGCAGGAGACTTCTGGCTCAAGTAGCAGGTCCCAGCAACCAAAAATAAAGAAGAATAAGTCTAATTTTTTATTTTTAAACACAAAAGCAAAACTAATGTTTCAGTGATGGTTTTGCTAATTTTGAGGTGCTGCATTATAAAATGTGGCACCTAGCAGACCTCTTTTACTACTTTTAATTGATGACTCATCACACGTCCGTAAAACTAACTGACAAAAATGGAACATGCCGTATTCAAAACGATACATCTGTTTTTCTGTTTAGTCCTTTAGTCCAGTAGGTTACGTGGACACACACTTCTACTTCTATTGTTGTAAGGTCCTAAAGAGTAATAAATTGCTGCCCTACTTTCTTTTCAAGATTTTAGTCAAGACTAATGGATTTTGGACTCGTTGAGTTGGTCAGATGGACACAAGAACACAGAGAATGCTTGACGCTAGAGTTAGAGACAAGCTCTAGTAGTAGTAACATTCCACACAAAGTCTTGCCGCCAAAACACAGAGACCACGCGTACAATCAATCATGCTTGGGATTTGCGGCATCGCCTGTAAATTTTGAAATGTCAACATTTTTTATCATGCTTGAAGCTACTCGCTATGTAGTACAGTGGAACCCCTCTAATCGGGAACCCGGGAAATTCGGGCGAAATCTCAGGGAATGGAATTTGTCTATATACTATTATTTTCTCTCTCTAAACGGAAAAAAAATCCCCGGCTAATATGGACAATTTTTTGCGGGCTTGCATTGATTATCATCACCCCCCCCTAATTATTTATTCCAACACTCACTTGTTATCCAAATTTAGTTTCCCTGTACTGTTAGCAAAACAACAATTATTACAAATTACACCTACATTAGTGCTACATATGGTATACATTCGGGGGAACCCCACAACAGATTGAAAACGCCTGCAGATACCATTACATGGCATTGGGCCGAAAGGACAAATTAGGTCCGAGCACTGCTGGATCAGTTACAACAACATAATATAAAATATATATGTACACGACCAAACACTTGAGACACACCAGACATCCATTACAGAGGTGTGAAATCAGGCATCAAGTCAAACCTTGCTTGTCCTCCTAACAATACAGTAGGGCGTTGACACAGGGTGGAAAGTTTAGAAAGCAGACTTGTGCACTGTCAACATCTTTTAGTCAAATTATTGCCCGCCCTGTCAATCACAAGGGTGGACATGCGAGGAGATTTAACGATCCATCATGCACTCTTGATTACATGTCTTATCTTAAGTTATATCTATCTACCGTCCAACGAAGCTCAACTGCGAGTGTAGTGTGAGTGTGAGTGACATCACAGATGAATGTTGCCCAATTAGAGAGGTTCCACTGCATTAGGTATTCATATCATATCCTTTCAGAGGCGATGTAGGTCATTTGACCTTTAACTGCCTCATAGTCATACATCTCAAAATAATCATGGAGTTTTAAAAATGAATGAAAATTTAGCAATCCATAAGAACAATGCACATTCATTCATCATACAAATATTTTAAATTATAGAGCCTTTTTAAAATAATTTATACTGTTTGTATTTTTTTTTTGAACAGTAAATTGTTCCATAATTTGACTGTTCGTATAATGAAAAAATGTCTCAGTAGAACTTCCTGTAATATAAATCTTAAATCTATCTCCCCGAGTAAAATTCACATGAGAATAGTTGAAAAATGATTTATAATGAATATTATCTATGTTATGAACAATTTTATACAATTGGATAAGATCCCCCCATTTTCTTCTGTATTTTAGTGAGGGAGTCGAAGAAATTTCAATCTTCTTACATCATATGACATATCACCATGCTCCAATTCTCTCAATAATCTTCCTTATCGCTCGTCTTTGTACTTTTTCTCAAAGAATTGATTGCTTGTGGTAAGTTGTAGAGTTATCTTTGGTTCTCTTTACTTAAATAAAATGTAATTCAATCTGTTGAGAGTAATCCGTGTCTAAGAATAAGAAAAAAATCTGTCATGATGATTTTTTATATACTCTTCTCTTCGTTAATGTCATGAGTTTTGAGATCATAAGTTTTGGTACGATGCTGTCCAACAAGGAAAATTCTTAACATAATGAACTCGCCATATTGAATGCTGTGAGCAGAAGCAAATCTAGCATTTGCCATTATGTGCCCTCGATAGCCTGCAGGCTCTTGACATCAAGATCCTGTTTCTAGCAGTTCAGATTTTCTTTCCCAGCGTCTACCGTTGTCTATGTACTCTGGCTTAGCAATACCAGCTGCCCCTTCAACTCAAATGATTGTGATTTGAAAATCATGACAAAAATTGACCGCTGAACCTGAAATAGTGAGGTCAACCATTTGCCTCATACTCATAAGCTAAAGATACAGAGTTTGAACAAAGGCTAGACATGAAACCCAGTGAAAAATTAAAAGATTCCGCTGCAGTAAGTAAGAGGAAGTCCACAATCCCTCTTTGTCGTCTCTATCATCCAGTCAATAGATTTAGTCAGAAGATCAATGACATGGTTTTGGCAGGCGTAAGTTGGAACGGCAAGATGCAAATTCCCTTCATTGACACCAGCAGCACAAAGGTAAACTACTCATAAAATTACATTGAACTTCTTGAGGAGAAAATGATTCTGGATTTTAAGTCTTTACCCTGCCCGTGATTTCATTTCCCAACAAGACGGGGCAGCTTCCCATACCATTTACCAGTAAAGCAATACAAAACCTCACTAGAATGCCAGTAATGTTACGTGCTTAGTCACCTATGTATGAATATAATTATATAAATGTAAGTATGAGTCCATGAGCGCGTTTCTTCTTCTCGCACCCAATACAAACACATCTACATGTATAATACAATGTAAAGGGAAGAATTACAAGAACAAAACCATCAAGAAAAAACTCGACACACTTGTGGACATTTTCGCTATTGTATTTTGAAATGTTTACTGTATAGATAATAGTCACGTCCTGTGTAGTTACATGGTAAAAAGAGGAGAAGAAAAAAATTATGACAACAAAGAATAATATATATGATGGCTGTCTGCCTTTGCAATGATCCAAATGGTTGCTTTTTTTTCAAAAACTTTATCATGCGAGATGAATGAAAAGCTGAGGAGACTTGAGACATAACAGAATGCTACCATACAGTATAACAATAACAAAAAAACTTCTGAGGAAAATCCCAGCGCGTAAATGAAACAGGGATCTGATCGGTTTCATTGGTTAGTTGGTTGGTTCAGTTGGGAAGATAACCAAGGGATTGCCATCACAGCAATATAATAATACATATGTGTGTACATAATTATTTATTATTACCAATGCAGATTCTTAATAACGACCAAAATCAGTTGGGATTCAAAGTAGATGATTATATTCTGAAATATGAAATATGACAAAGTTTCTGCCAATGTTCAATAATGTGACATGTTAACCACTGTGTATAAAACTATTGAAAAGTGACATGTGAACGTATGATCTAACGAGCTTCCAATTTCATGCCCGTATGACATGATGAATGACAACCTGGCATTGCTGTGTAACGCTAAGATGAAGATGGAGTAGATACTAACAGCTGACATAAGCCCAAATCTGTACATTAACAACATTTTCTTGTATTTAACCAACATTAAAATTAAAAATCTGTACAGTAACGCAGACAGTGTTATACATAATGGGTAATGATTAAGGGATAAAATTCATGTCATAACAAACAAATGGCTAATGCAAACGGTCCATCCATTTAAAAACTTGTTGATAACACAATAATTGATTGTATTCCTGCAAAACTAACTGACGGAAGAGGAGACATTAACTGGAGCAACTATTATTAACAATGGATTGGGGTTAGGACAGTGCAAAGAGGGAATACAGTAGTAAGTACAAGTTTATACATCTGACTCCATAACGATCAGTCTATAGACCAAATTTATGTACAACTGTAGAATATTTATGCATAAAGCACAGGTTTTGTTACCAAAAAGACGCTCCATATTTGACATCGCAAGCATTTACATTCATTATATTTGAATCATGGCAGGGATGGTGTTTCTACCCATTTTTTCAATATAAACACATGCTTAAGTTTAGCATCCCAAGTCGTATTGTAGACAGATTTTTACTACAATAGAATGTTGCGTCAATTCAAATAAAATTATGCTGGTTACTCATTTACTTTTGTGTCTAGTTTTCTTCTTTACACTCCAAGAAGAAATCCAAATCAGTTGGGAAAAAACCCCACACAAAAACAAATTTCACATGCTGCTTTAAAAGTTACAATGAATGACACCACAGGTGTGTTGTTTGTGATGGGTACCGGCAACCAAAATGTAAAGACTGCTTAATCTTTAGCCTGCCAACCTTCGTGAATTATTAAAAACTCACAAGACAAGGTAGGAGAAGTTTGTATCAAGAATGGCCTCAAGCAACAAAATCAGTATCGAGTACTAATTTGGTCTAATAATCGTGCTTGATATCACCCATTACCGAATGGTTTCTGATTTAACCACGGTCAAAGTTCAAGAGACCCAGCTTCATAATAAAAAAGAAATTATAATCCAACATTATTTACGGGCATGCTTGTATTATACAATGCCTCAGCATAAAATTGTATCCGTACATACAGCCTAGTAAGGATAAAATGTCAGTTAACACACATATATATATACATGTTAACGTTGAGGATAGTAACATCATCAACAAGCTCCCATTCACACAAAAATCAACTTATGCCATGATTGTAGATAAAAATATAACAAATATTCTTGAACCCTGGGAAGACTCATTCATTTAAATTCACCCAATCCACCATATTCCGTGATTTGAGAACTAAAACTAGCAAATGAAGATTATGACTTTTTGAGTTGACAGATCTATATTTGAGTATTTTATGTAAATACTACTAAACAATCGTAATAAATACAAATTCATGCTGACAAAACATGATAATAATTAAATCATCACTGTTGCCTTTCCTCTTCACCCTATACCAGGGTATGGGCCACAAATAACAGACTTCCACTTGTTCCTATCTTGTTAAGTCCTTCCGCAAACGACCTCTTCTCTTCACATCATCCTCTGTTGGAGCTCTCCAGGTCATTTGTGGAATAATCAAATGAATCAAAAGTAAAAAAGCTAGAAGTAAATACTTGTATGCAGCAATGACAAAACCGTGTCCTTTTTGTTCTTTTTATATCTAACAACATTATCAAATTAAATTGGTCTCATTGGAATATTTATCTTAGCTTTTTTACGCTAGGGTGCAACTCCTGATAATATGAAGAAGCATTGGATACACCATCATATCTGTCAACATTTTTTATTTCCCCCCCCACAATTTTTTAACCCTGTAGATAGTGTGGACAGAAAGGACTAACTAATCCACAAAAATCTATCATTGAAATTCATTAATCCACAGCAAGTCTAGAAAATCTTGCTCAGATCTAACCAAAGATCTTTGACATATCTGACAACTTACATCCAGATCTAGATTCCATGCGACTTTAAACTTTAAATAATTAGATATGTGAGTTACTGTTACTAGTGTTACAGAAAGTTATAAATATGTGCATATACATTCGCAAATGGCTTATGGTTGAAACTTTGAAAATCAAAATGTTTTTAAAAAACCCAATAAATGACAACTATTAACATCCACTACCAGCAATGACTTTTAAAAAAACACGCATTTCTGTTCACTTATTTTAACGGTTTAATTTTCACATGTCATACCAGATCATGAAACGTGAAAAGAATTTTTTTAATTATCCAAAAATATTTGCAAAGTTTCTTTTTAAAACCAGAAACAACCCATTAGTGACGCTAAATCTATTTGACTCAAACTATTATAACCAAAAAATTTACTTCGAGATATTGCGAAACCGAATTCCGACATAAATTGGAAAACTGGCACCATATGCACAAGTTTTAGTAATAATGTGAAATTGGTTCTGATGATGTTGCTTACACACCTCAATCTTTTTTTTTTTTTTTTTTTTGCAAGTTACAGTGACAAAAGCAAGTCTAGATTCAAAATGTAGATCCATGAATGAAGAAAGATTGTTGTCACCCAATGTAGCATGAGATTTGATGAACCAGACAACAAATCTACTTCTACAGATAGTGTAAAAGAAAAAAATCAACGAAAAAAAATCAAAGGATGTACTAGCCGATCTATAAGCTGAAAAAAATGTAAACAATTTTCCAAGTATGACCTGAATTAAATGTCTTAATTTCCAAACACTTTGCATCTGAAAAAAAAAAAAAGCACCTTTCTCACTTGGACACTCCAAGTCAAACCACAAAGCTAGCTGGATATTCAGCTGACAACAAAAGACACAATTTCTAACCTGGTTCACAAGAATAATTGGAAGCACTTCACATGTGAGTGCTCCAAACACCGTCTAACAACCAAAACATGCAGTACAATAATACTTTGCACTTTTCTTTACCTAAGAAACCTGTCACTTATTTTCAACTCATTCGTCAGGCCATGTGATAATCATAAAATACCATCCCAACCAGCGGAAGTATGCAAAATCTATTTGACAGCTTAAAAATAAGAGACAAAGAAAGAGAAAAAATACAGAAAAGGAGAATGGGAAAAAACCCCAACCATTTTATGTCTATTGTGAGTTGCTCTGTTCTGAAATGTATCAATAAAACTGATCACACACAAAAGGTCTTTCATAATTGTGTTTCATCAGAATTTACCACGGCAACTATATGCAGTGATCTCAGGGTAAATGAAGAGGAAACCAACGGTAAGACCAAAAACATGTGACAGTGAAAGGAAATATGGTTCATACTTTACATGGTATTACATAGCTACAACAATAGCAACAAAAAATCTGGAGCAAGGGAAAAAAGAAAGAAAATGAAATTGAAAACCACCAAACATCTAGAAGCAGATCCGTACACTATAAGTGTCAAGTCAAATGCTGCACATCTACCTCGCTTAAGGAGGAAATAAACATCATGTAATAGATGTTGACATAAGCAAAGAACTGAACACAATAACAGAAAAATGAGAGGTGACCAAACTATAAGGCCGACTTTTGCGTTTGTAAAGTCAATAGTGTATGCATGTTATATACTTGGAAAAAACTTTTGTGAAAGTGAGATAGAAATAAGTATGTAAAGAAAGTGAAGAAAATGCAAAATCTGAACCCTCTCTAGAAGACAAAAATTTAGATGACCATCAATTTTTTTAAACGCCACCATTCAAAAGATGACAAAGTATAAAAAAAAACTAACATTTTGACAGACAAAAATTCATTATTAGGCCTCTCCCTTATTCAATGTGCAAGAAAATTTTGAAAGCCTTATGAAAGCAAAGAAAAAGAAACAAAATAGTTTTTTTCAACAGATAATCACCAGATATGGAAAAAAAGATGTGTTTAATAGCAGATCTCTGTCTCAAATGGGCATTTAACAAAGAACAAATTCAAACATATTTAAGATCAAGATCGCTGTGGCTCTCTCATGACCATGAAATTGTGCCCCAAAAATGAAACAATTGAAAGTTCAAAATGAATACCCAGCTTTACAGACACTAATGAAAGGAGAAGAAGAAAAAAACACTTAAGGAATGTCTGAGAGTAATATGCAATCAATAGAACAAGGACTTAATGTTTTAAAAGTCCTGTCAAGTATAATCTATACCCATGTGTACTCCATACTTGTCATTCATAAAGACGTTAAAGAAGCAGTGTCCAACCCTTTCCCTAAACATCAAATGTTGTGGTTGAGAGAGCCTAAAGCTTTGAGAGATGGGAACAAACATAATAAATCTCTCTGTAAGTCTATAAATATACACAGGATGTACCAATACCTATGAGAGTGTCTTTCTTTTCTAATTCATATGCCACACGGTTCTCACATTTTACATGCATTTGGCCAGCAAGGCGTCAATATAAACAGTCTTCCCTTTTCAACTGTGCTGTATTTTTTCAAGAATGGACATGTAAATCTTTCAATAAAGATCTTTGTTAAACTGACAAAGCAAAATGAAGCAATTTGAAGGAATGCATATTGATCTATAAACTAGCACCAGTGAAAACTCTCAAACATAGGGGGGAAATGTTAAGTAAAATGAAGTTATTTGTAACATGCATTGATAAAATTCTGTAATAGATAATGCCAAAGATAGAAGCCTGTTTTATGTACTATTTTGTACAATCCAAACTAAAAACACTTGGCATAATAATACATTACAGCTCCAAAATATGAGGTCCCTCTAGAGAACATAACAAAGTTACTCAAAGTGGGTCGTCAGATTCAGAAATTACTCAAACAATATCAGTTAGCGCGCAGCGAGAGAGAGAAAAAGAATGACATGAATATGACACACAAATGAAATATCATACTGAGAAAACCTCCAAATATTCATGAAATAGCGTAGAATTGAACAAAGTACATTGCAGTCATTTATGGGAAAAGGTCCAGCCAATAAGTGACAAAATCACAAACATGATGTGTAAAATTGAAATAAACGAAACTATCAGTGTATGATAGACAAATCCTAAATTTAAAAAGCCACGGTTTTTTACTTTTATGTGTATATATATTTATAAATTTGTGTATATATAATATAATATACAAATCCGTTTTAATTGTCATAAATGCATATTTTAAGTCTCATCCTAGTAATAAAACAATAGTCTGTAACAACATACTTTGTACAATTACAATTGAGAATAATTCTTTTTGTAGCTAAACTATACATATATTTACACTGCTCATTTATCGACAGCCGCACATAAACAATATATAATATTTCATTACATGTCATTTGACCACAAAATAACGGTTCAGTTACCTGCAATACAATAAAAGTGGTGTGTGATTTGTATCTCTGAGATATAGTATTTGGTTGGTTGGTCGGGGGAAACACAGGTTTTTTTCATGATATGTTGACAATATTTTCAATCACTCTGTTTCTTCTTACCCTTTCATAAATCATGCATGCAATCGTTCACTGGTATTAATAGTATATTTCTCACAAGCTCTCCAGATAAGAGGAAGACATCGTTCGATCCCCTTGCTTCTAAGTTCCAGAATAATTACATATTCCCTGTAATAGGAACGCACGCTTAAGTGGGATTTGTTTGTTTCTTTGAAATTTACCCTGTCCACCATTGCGGTGACCTCAGGGTTAATTAAGAGGAAACAGCACGATGAAAGAAGGGAAGGAAAGGAATAAATATGACCTACCAGCAGTGCCCGCCCCAAGTGGGAAGATAGATGGAAATGCTTACCTAGAAGAGTCTAAAAGATATCTGTAACCATTAAAAAATTTGAGAGATAGATCTCCTGCCCCCACAACCCCTTTCCCACCCCTTAATGTCAATTTTCACTATCTGGAACATGAACATAGTGAAAACTGACATAAAGGGAGTGGGAAAGGGGTTGTGGGGGCAGGGGATCTATCTCTCAAATTTTTTAATGGTTACAAATATCATGCAAGTTACATAATTTTTGTTCTAAAACTCTCCTTCAAGCTCAAAACAGATCAATAACTGACAGCTCAAAACTGATTTCTATTTCTTTCTTTCCTTTCATTTACTTACAATCTTTGACAATTTGATCAAGGTGTATAAGAACAGTAATGAGAGCTGAAACAGAAAATCACCCTATGCCGACTATCAAGCTCCAACTCTTCAATCACACTGTACATGATCATAACTTCACACACTGCCAGACACACATGGCTACGGTTGGGAGAGATTGATTGATATGTACAACGGCTTTGAAATGCCCCATAACAAAAAGACCTCAGTTTACAGACATGCAAAGGGCAGGTTTTGCTTTGATTGATAGAACATCTAGTGTAGAGAGGAACATTCTTTCATACTGGGGAGGGAAGCATCGACTTTAGTTGCCATACCTGACAGCCCCAGTTCACTAGAAAAAACTGGGTACTAACAAAATTCACAGAGGACAAAAATACCCCTCCCCTATGGAATATGGTCAGCAATGGACACCTATTTCTTTTTGACACCCTGCTCAAAGGTTCTTGACTCTCACTGGTGCATGCTATAAATCCGATTGTCTCCCCCTTTCTCTTGCGACGGGTCCCGTCTCCCTTGGTTCCACTGGCTGCCGTCAAGGCCAGGCGGTGCCCGCAGGTCTGACATGCGCATCTCCATCACTTTGGAAGCATTGTACAAGTTCATGAACCGTGATGCGTCCATTTGGCCGTAGGCATTGGGGCCCGGCCATGTCGGAAGCAGCAGACAGACGCGGCCATGCGCTAGGAGAGGACCAAGAATGGTGTATGTTTTGATCAGGGGTGCTGGGTGGTTTGTAATGACAAGTCTGCTGGGCCTCTGAAGCTCCGTTGCTTGAGGGATTAACACCGGGAGCAGGTCCCGGCGTGTGGAGTTGCCGGTTCAAACCTGGCATATAGTCAGTCCCGTTATTTCCCGGTTGCGTCATGCCCACCTGCTGAGCATTGGGCCATTGCATAGGTCCTCTCCCGTCAGGGGTAGGGGTTTGGGTTGGAGTAGGTACTGGGCCCGGGGTTGAGCCTTCAGTCTTATTCTTGTCACCGTGACCACCAGTGGGCTGGGGTTGGTTGAGGTTGTGAGGGCTTCCGACGCCTTGCAAAGGATGTCGCACAACAACAGACTCTGACACAAACTGCTGGGGAATGTTGGGAATGGCCTTCCCTCCGTACATTCCACCTGCGCCAGGACCCCCATCCCGTCTTCATCCTTCTTCCCCACGCCTCCATAGGCGTCACGATCAAGGTCCATGCGTTCTGTCTTCATCTCCATGCCTCCCAGGTGGTTGGGGTTGAGAAGGGGAGTCCGCACGTCCCCTTTGTTGCTGTTCTTCTTTCCACTGCGGTTGATTTTATTCTTGCTTCCCTTGGGACGCCCCCTGGTTGGAGTGGACAGGATGGTGGTGCCAGACTGGGTCAGGCCGGAGGTCATGTGACTGGGTCCGGCTGTACCGTGGGGTAAGCTGAAGCCCATATTCTTCATCTGGTTCATTTCCATGTTGGACAGCTTCATACTGTCTGGACCGTCCTTAGAATTGTAGTCATATGGAAATCGGAGCCTCATTGGCGAGGAACCTTTCCTTTTTTTGCTTCCCTCCTTTGGAGGTTTGTGTGTGTTTGGAATCTTATTTCCATCTTCGTCTGATGACAGGTAATCGTCCGAGCTATGGCTGTCGTCCTTGCTGCCCACACTGATGGGTGAAGAGGTCAAACCATCCGCCCTAAGGGTTCCGTCCAGGTCGGATGGATAAGTTCATGTTGCTGACTGGAGAGAAAGTGGCCACAGTCAGGTCAGGAGTTGTTAATACTGAAAATGATGAAGAAAAAAATAAAAATAAAATGATTGTACAATACAAGGTTCATAGTTTCAAGGCATCTGATCATTTCTTTGTTTCCCCCACTCATCATCCATAACAAATTTCATGAAGATACGTTGAGTAGATAGGAAATAATGAACAAAAAGGACATTTTGAGAAAATCGTATTTTTCTCTTATTTTCTGGTATGTGAATACATTTTTCTCCCATAAACCTAAGAAAAGAGTACAATAATACTTTGAAACATCATAAAACCTTGAGAGGCTCTCAACTACTTCTTATTGACACTGTTTCAAGTGCACCAGCACCTTTTTACTCATTTTGAGATGGTGCCTTTTGATAATAGGTGCGCGGAATGTTCTGTATCTTCCGGCCGATCTAAGGCAATATTCATACTAGATCCTCAAATAAGTTTGTTTTAAATAGCGTTTATTGTGACGATCAAAATGAGTACCAACTTGCTATACTTAAGATAATATTTCTGACTTTTATTGTATAATAGCTGTGTTGAAAGATAGGCCTGTACTGTTTCTAAAAAATTTGTGTAAATTCAAAGAATCGATACTGAGCTTCTTTTATGATATCATTATGATGGGAATGGACTGCTCTATCCACTAGTATAATAGACTAGATTTGTCCCATTTTTGAAAAAAATGGGATTCCCAGAACCTGCCCCGCCCTTTAAATAATGCAGTCGGTGAGCCTGCACTTGTGCGAGGATACAGACTATAAATCCATCTTTATTTCAATCAATAATACATATAGACTTTTAATTTCTCGAAACAATTGCAATGGCTATAATTTGTTCTATATCCTATGAAGAAATTGTCACTTCTTGTAGCTTGTCCAAACCGCCCCGTTTTTCTGCTCACAGCGGCGCGACATTGTAACTTCGTTTAATGTTGTCCTGCAGAAATGACTTTGGTATCAAATTACTCAGGTAATAAAGTTCTTTCCAATGGTAGCAATTGTTTTTCCATTGCTTACACCTCAGATTTCGGTTTGGATTACCTACAAGTTATTGACATTTATCATACTGACCACACATTAAGCCCTTAAATGCTTGTTTACTATTTCATTCACCCAAGGTAATGTGATATATATCTACTACAGTGATTTGTCACTGGTAACAAGGCCTTCAAAGGCTGGTCTGTTTCTCTTCCAAATTCCTTATTACTGAGACAAAACCATCCTTCAGTTGGAAAATGTAAAAGCACCCACTTCAACACAGCCAGACACACAACTGACAAATGTACCACTGATCAGGGTTTTCCTACAACTTTTTCCATGAATGACATTCCAAGATTGTTACAAATTGAGATCAAGAATCACTGAAATTTAACATATCTTTGTCAAAACATAATATTTTTCTTAAATTGCAGCTAGCAAGAGCCTGGCATACAATGTAGCCCAATAGCGTGTCAATATTGAGTAAGAGTAAAGTTTGGTATGTAATCAGCTTTTGTTCAAATCTGTTGTCTCCAAAGAACACATCGGCAAGAGCGACATAATGACAGATACTCAATTACAACCTGGCATCTACTTTTTCCGCTCATGTTTTCTGCGGTGGTCTCAGGGTAAATTCAAAGGAAACGGCAAGAGTGAACGGAAAGAAATAAGACCTACTGGCAACATAAAACCACATACTCATTGAAATTAACCCCTCCACCATATGAGGTGATCTCAGGGGTGAATTTAGAGGAAATAGCAAGATAAACTATAAGTGAACAAGTGAAAGGAAAGAGGTAGGGCTAGCAGCAGCGCCTGTCAACTACCCACAAGAAATTGTGTTTCATTTTTCTCCCTTTCATTGAAATTTACCACGTCCACCACGTACAGTGATCTCAGGGTGAATTGAAGAGGAAACAGCAAGATGAACGATAAGTAAAGAGTGTAAGGAAAGAATTAGGACCAACCAGTAACTCCTACCAAACGCCCACATTCGAGAACAGGGTAAATTGTGTTCAGACAGACAAACACACAAGCTCGAGTCAGACCAACGCTGTGAAACAGGACGACTAACACACAGATGACAGGATGACCAGGTTGACAAAATAAAAAGAAAAGAGAATGAAGACATGGGGGAGTGCCTCACCCTCACCGTGTCTTTTCATGTGCTTGTCCCGGTGATGAGCACGATAGAACATCTTCTCACAGAAAGGGCACTTGAAGGTGCGGTGGTACTCGCCTGTGTGAGTCTTGTAGTGGCGATCCAGGTGTTGCTTGCGGGTAAACGCCTTGCCACACTCTGAGCAGGCGTAGGGTTTTTCCCCAGTGTGAGTCATTTCATGGCGACGTAGGTGGTGGCTGCAGAGAAAGGGAACAAAAACATCACAAAGTTTTAAATCAACGTTGTTTGAAAAACAAATGAAAATGGTCAAACTAGTAAAACACACAATAATAATATATAATATACAAAGGGAAAACAAATTGTGATATTCTCTTAGGATATAATATTAAGTGATATTGTATAAATCCTTTGTGTGTAAAAAAAAATCAATACGTAGATACCAAAACTATTCTTAAAAAACAACCTGTAAATTGGACTCAAATTAAAATTAAATACCAAAAATAAAAGGCTAACAAACACAACACATTTATCATAGCTAGGTCATTCTGGGTTTTTTTAAGTTAAAAAAATTAATATTGTAATGAAAATAACAATGCAAGGACCAAAATTCAAGGTTTGTGTCTGCCCGCAGGGTTACATGGACAAATGGGAAACAGAGAACACATGCAAATCACATTATTTGGCCAAAAGTTTGTATCTCTCGACCCCCTATAGTGCTAAAACCAGATACCCACGAGTATAAAACGTTCCACACCCTGCCTTAGGTCTTTCTATTCTGTATGTTCACAGCTCAAACTTGGTAAATAAAAATGACTCTCTCAACACTGCATACAAGTGATGGTGCCAGACAGACAAAAATATATTCAAATAAATACAGGCAAATTTCTATTTTACTCTTTTTATTATTTTTTTGCAAATGTGTTGAACACATTTAAAACGGGAGAAAAGGAGACAAGGATAATCTCTTCATACATTTCTGATTCTTTATGACGTTCTTTGGAAAAATAATAATTGAACTGTCAGGTTTTGTTTTGACTGGAACCAGCATGTTTCCTTTATAAAATGAACTTTAAAGACAGTTGAATTTTTTTTTTAAATAAGGACAAACAAAACTATAAAAAATTAAAATAAGCTGAGGAGTGAAACAAAAGTAAAAAGCCATGCAGGACACAAACCTTGAAGTTCAGCCGATCCACAAGGAGGGGAACGGAGAAATAGACACTAATCACAAACAAATGATACCAGACAAATCGGGGGAAACTTTAAAAGATCACTCATTCAAATTATGACTGCTTAGAAGATTCTCCTTTCAAATTTCCTTTCCTAATGAAAGTGTTATTTTCCCTCATTCTCTCATTAATGTGAAAATTATCATCAGAACAATATCACAGACATGCCTGAAAACAGACTAATCATAAGAACTCACCTGATCAAAAACATATTGTGTCAATAAAACACCCTTTTTGCAGCTGAGATTTAAATTTTAATGTGGAGGGCCAGTTAATCAACTTTATTTTTTAAACCCACAAAACACAAACAAAAAGAAAAAACCCAAATAAAATAAGGCCAGCCAAAAAAATAGCACATTATAAGCTATAAACATGCAACCCTGCCAAGAGACAAACCTCAAATTAAATGCCTTGCCACATATGCCACAAGTGTAAGGTTTTGTTCCTGTGTGAGTCAACTCATGGCACCGCAAATGATGACTGAAATGGGACCAACAAAATTCATGAGCAGGGGAAAACATATACTCTGTCTGAAGATAAACACTGATACCATGAAAGTGAATATCATATCTTACCATACACAGCAATTTATGGAGAGGAATTACTTTACTGAAAACCTACAAATTTGCTATATTTTTACCTCACAAATTTATATAATACACTTTATAGCTGGCAACAGCAACAAGATGAACATGACAAAAAACTACACGGAGTGTCGCTGTTTTATATGACTTCCTCACAACATTAGCTAACCCATGCAGTGTGATAGAAGACATATTAGTTCATTCCCTTTGGTGCAAAGGTGTGTTTTTGCCAACAGGTGAAACAAATATTCAGCTCTTAAATTAATCAGATCATCAAAAATGATGAGTTTTTCAGTAAAGCATAGATTTAATCAGCCAAGGAAAGGAAATTCAGCTGTTACCGTAAAATGTTGAATCAGAAGAGAAACTGAATTTAAGTTATAAATAGCAAATTATGATTGGAATTATAAATAACAAGTGTAGTGACTGAACTCTCAAATTAACGTGTTGATGTCTAGATCCCCCTCTTTCTCATATGATGAGGGTATCATGTCTTTCCTCAGTGACAAAAAAATCATTCAGGTGAGTATTAAGTGTGAACAATACTATTTGATCATAAATCCTGTTGAAAATGGCTTAAGTGAATGAAAATTATACTCAGAAACAAGGAAGCAATGAAATTTTCCGTAATCAAACGTCACTTTTAGTAGAAAAATTCCTCAAACGAAAATAATCTTGACACCATTTAGAACTTATGCAAAATATGTTTACTCTTAGTGGCCTGGCAACAGAGCCTTTGGACTCACAAAGAATGACCAACTCAGAATATAAATACATAGGTATCACGTAAGTGCACTTTTTAAAAACTTCCAACCAAGGAAAAAGATTGAAAAACAAAAAGAGATGACAATCACCTTCTTCTAAAACTATGGCCACAGATGACACATTTGTAGGGTCGTTCACCAGTATGAATGCGGACGTGGCGGCGTAAATACTCCTTTTTAGCAAACATGCGGCCACAAAAATCACAACTGCAAGGCATGTTGGGGCCGTGATGACTGTTGGGGTTGGCATGGCTGACCGTTGTGCCCTGGCCGGCTGAAATCAGCCGAGCTCCAGGCATGAGTCCGCTCCGTGCCAGCCGTTCTTCTGTTTTTACCTTACATTGCACACAAATGAGAGGGACACAAAAATTACAATCGTTATCAATAACTTAAGAATGGGTTTGACTGGGGTTTTTTATCCCTATTGTTTTAAGAGAAAAAATACATGTGATAACTTTTCTGTTATTTGTAAAAGAATGGAAAATATAGTGTTGGTTTGTATTTTGCAACTTCAAGAAAATATTAATAAATGAATCTTATAATTTGTATAAATATAAAAATGTACAACACATCAATATGACTCTTTTTATCAAAGACTATAACTTACCTGCATACTTAACTTTAACTGACTTAAAAGACTAATATAAAAGGAATATGTTTAGTAATGGATTTAGATTATGTGGAGAAGAGAAATATTCAGTCATAAATAAGAGATTTGGTGAGAATTCTAAGGTTATATGGCCATTATTAAAACAAAGATTTAAATTCCTACACTTTTATGCTCAACTCTGAAGAAGAGAATAAAATAATGATATTCTATCAATTGTATCCTGACATAAGGTGTAAGAAAAAACTACACGTTTACAAAAATGAGGTAAAAAAATCCCAACAACGCCCATCTTACCTGCAGCACTGTGGAGAGATCTGTTTGACAAAACTGATCTTTGACAGTGACACGTGTTTTGCACCCCCACAGCATGAACCTGTACAGTGATTGCCACCTCCGTTGCTACTGCTGGACACTGGTACAGACGAGGACCCTGCCCCTCTAGCCACAGACGTGTTGCCACCAGGCCCACTCAAGTTGTTCACCATGTTAAGATTGCTGCCTCCTGGGTTGAGATGGACGTTGTTGTGTAGAAGTGCCCCACCATTGTGCTGGCCTTGTTGCTGTTGTTGAGATTGCGGCTGACCGCCGGTAGAAATGTTGGAGGAGTTTAAGTCATTAGACGCTGCCACACCCACGACATTGACGTTTCCGGGGGTGTGCATTGCCATACCCCCGGCAACTGCCATGCTCAAACCCCCACCGTCGACTATACTCACCCCTGCACCTGCTGTCGGCAAATTCATGCTTACTCCTGGAACCAAGTTCAAGGCTGTGTTAGTGGGAAATGTCACCAAGCTGTTACCGGGAGCCACCAGACCAGCTGAATTGGATCCTGCCACTGAACTCATGCCCATTCTGGCAGTGAGGGTGGCCAAGGCATTACTAGTGAAAGTTAGACTGTTAGGGTCAGTGTTTGCACCTGATAGGCCCATCGCCATGGCAATGCTTCCTATGGACATTGCCGCACCTGGAAGTTGAATGTGATGAGGCTGAGTCGCAATGGCCTGCTGTTGAGAGGACGAGTCGCCGATGCTGGATACAGATATAGATCTAGAAGCAGCTACTGAGCTTTGAGTGTTGACTGAAGGATCAATGCCACTGGTCACAGGCAATGGCATACCAATGTTAATGGAGCTGAGGGAGTTATCTGCTGACGTTTCAGTGGCAGCACTCTGCTCCATTACTGGATTCCCTCACTAAATTGAAGAAGGGAATTTCACATCGGTTATACTGCGTGACAGAAATAGGGTAAAAGAAAGAAAGAAAGACTGAAAAAAAATTATGAGAAAACAAAAATGATTCAAATGAGAAAACGAAAGCACATAATGGAAGATGAATGTGAGAGAGAAGTGATGACCATAAATAGTTTTTGTCATTATAAACTTTAGAAGGCACAAATTTCTCACATAACATTATCGCATTTTTCAGTTAGTTTATAGTTACATATAATACCAGTGAAGAGATATAAGACTTTTCTGAGGGTGTATATGATAAGTGATGTTTTGTTGACAACAGCGTGTTGTACTGTGAGTTGAAAAGATATATCATACACCCATGTCTTCGCTAATCGGCAGGTTTTCAGGGACATAATGTGTTACCATTCTCTCTATCTCGACGCCTGCATTGATCATTAAATGTAGTAATTTAATTGGTAAATTTAGATATAGGGTAAAGAAGATGGCGATTAATTATACACATCCTTAGGAAGACAGCAGCACATCAAGATAGGTACTTCAGTGGAAACCACAAGGAACAAGAAAGAACAACAGCCAAAAGAACAATAAAGAGCAACATGGAAGAGTGTTGAAAATAACATGAAGAGAAGCAGACACCTGGATAGACCCGAAGAAACTGGCACAGGACAGGGACAAGTGGAAAGCATTTGTTAGTGGTATAAATCCTAGTAGTGGTTGAGGAGTTTGATGATGATGGATACCATGAAGTTGCAGCAGCCATCATAAGATTTCCTTCAGCACAGCGCAAGTCCCTTCTACAAATTGCATCTTCCAACACAACCTACTTTCACAATTGGCAGGTTTCACAAAAATGGGACCCAATGATAACTTGAACTCTTCAATTAATCTTTCTCAAAGTCTAATTGATGAATCTTCTTAACATTTGATCCATGTATAGCTTTGACATCGCAGATATAAAAAACTATTGTGAGATTTGCTTTCAATTTGTGTGTTTTGTGAATATTTTTTGGGTGCGAACGTCAGCAATTGAGACTGACGGCATTTCCCTCTTTTTAATAAGTCCTTTTTCACCTTAAGATAAGTGAGGTCAACGACCTTTTATTCTGTTTTCTTTAATTCCATGTGAAAGAGAATTGTTCAAAGAAAATTTGGCGATTCTATTTTTTTAATCTTTTGCAGTGGTCACCTGAGGCAGGTTTCAGATTTTCGTTATTATGTAACAACTGTGGTCTACAAATGAACACACAGTAAGAGCTGCAAAAAAAGTTGAAAACTACGTAGAAGCGCCGTTTTATGATCTGGAGTGAAAGAAAATGTATTCCTACAACCACATATCCTGTAAAAGACACACAAAAAATCATTGCGTCGAGCTATTTTCTCGCAGTTTATCTTGTGTAAGCCTATTGAGAAATCATGAAAAAAAAAATTTAATTGTCCGGTTGGCTTTGCGGAATATTTTGTCTTTGGATGCCCCTTACAGCCATGCGCTGACGGCCGCACAAAAATGTAGATGATGATCGGCCATCAGAAAGGAGACTGTGATCAGGTTAAATTGGATACCGTTCAGGTTAGATTCGGTTGCATTAGCAAAACCTGCTTTGGCTTATTGCGAGTGAAACTTATGTAAAGAAGTCCGGCAATCAATAGGCTTTCATGATTTATTACTTTCTAATATATAAAGACAAGATAATTGGCAATACGGAAGGTTTAGAAGTCCATTACAATGATAGTGACTCTACGTCTCCACTATGCAGTCTTCTACTAAAAATGCATTTAAACGAGAGAGAGAGAAATAATAACTAATAGCACAGGTTCAAGAAGAGTTCAAGATTTGTCGGCCACCGCTCCCATCCCGTCCTCCATGAAGCAATTATCGATCGATAAAGACACAAGTTTGTGCTAGTCTAGATGTGATTGTAGATAGTCGTAGAGGGGTCGGAGGGGGTCAAAAGTGCTTTCAAGGTGAGGGTTTTGTTGCTGGTGCATTTCTCCCTCTCTCTCTTTACTTCTCTTTTCTCTCCCTCCTCTCTCTCTATTGGCAAATATCGGCCCATACGCATCGCATCCTCACTCGTTATATAAGTTGTGAAGTTTACCGTACCGGCTTCAGCAGAATGGTACACACGATAAACCCGTAACACGTGATAAGGATAGTATAAAGGCATACAATCACAGAATTTTACAAAAAAAACGGGACAAAAAAGCATCGGTTTTCATCCATCCACACGATCCGGAACACGCGAGTCATCTGATCAACGGCAAGGCACCGGCCGTGGACTCCACGCCCGAGGTGTCGGGAAACACAAACTCCACATCTTATTGAGAACTAGGGAAAAGTCAGGGAGCTCTCCAAACCAGATGCCCAAGCATTACGTTACTAAATAAATACCAGGGAAACCTCGGTCAACGGACCCGTGCAGTTCGCGTAACATTACGCCACTGGCATTGGATCTAGAATTTTCAGTTATGCCCCTTGACTGAAAAACATGACTTTTAAAAGCTATTTTACTCGCCTCACAGTCCTTTACTATCTCTTAAAGTCATATATCTGGAATCCTCAGGTTCTAAGCTTTAACATGGTATATAACACTTGTAAGAAATATAACATGTACATTTTGACAAAAGAGGGAAATGGAGATGGACCATTTTGTGAAACCTACCAATTGTAGTTTAAATCTTATTTCCCTTATGGCGACAGGAGGATGAATTTTTATAACAACATGGATTCTAGGATAAATCTGATAATATAAATCTAGACCTATATCACAGAGAAAACAGTAAAATCTTGTAATTAATATATGAAACAAAAGCACAGCTGTTCATGTTGTAAATTCATCTCAAATTGGTTGGTTAAGTTTATCAGCCTGTTTCATTGCTATGTGTTGTCAAGTAATGATACACAGCTTCAAGACAACAAGCATGATTGAAGGCAGGAAAACAACCAGACCCAAGACTGCCAAGAGTCAAGATCTAGTAGTCTACCTTGATAACTCAATTCAATCCATAACTATCAGAAACTTGTGAATTATGCACAATATCATTTGATTACAAACTTTTACCATTTTCTTTTGTCATTACACACGGAGCTACCTATATCACGACACACTGTGTGTTCACTTTGCCTGGACAATTCTTGTGTGAGTGCCTGAGGTTGCCTTGGCCTAAGGGCTAGTTCGTGTTCTTTTCGCAGTGTTATGGATTAAAAATTCACCTAACTTTATAACTTATGATGTAAAGATGTGAAACATATATATTCTGATAAAGTGTTATCAACCCAAGAAAAGCGCCGGCCCTAAATAAAGGCGTGTTGCCGTCCGTCCTTGAAGCTATATTTAGGGGCAGACACCTAGGAATGGAAATTTCCACCTTCCTTACATGGTTTATGACGTAGTTTAACCTTTCAGTGAGTTCATAGTGAAATAACAGCCAATGAGATTACAATTCATTTTAAGCTCGTGGGCTTTCCCTATAGCCTCGTTATCATTCGTCAAAGTGACACTTTCCCATTCAACACACTTCGTGCAAGCTATCGATGCTATTGTTTAGTGCTTAGTTTAAGGTTCTCTTGCTGCAATAATATCTCAATATGAATTGCTTATTCTTTAAACTTATAGAAAATGCATGTTTCATAGGTCTTTTATCATCTGTAAATGTAAACTCATTGTTCAAACCTAAGTCTAAATCCTAGCTTAACCAGTTGTACACACTCGATTTTTCATGCAAATGGCTGGGGCACCCCTCACTGTAAGGTCACTTCCGGTAACACCACAAGCTCTACTTGGGTTAATAAGCCAAGTAACACTGTTGAGTTTGAAAGAGCTGTCCTAAAGCCATGTAAAATAAAGAGCAAAATACGATTGACAGCTGTGGTCAATTTGCGTAAGAAAAGCCCATACAATGCTTTTTGATTCTTCTACTATCGCGTCTAAATTGCAACACATTGTCTCTTTGTAGCATCAATAACACACCCCGAACCCCACGCTATTTGCAGAAGATACCATTTTAGTGTAATGGGGTGGTCAAGACAATTCACTTCAATACAATCCTTTCGTTCTCTGTAACAGAAGGGTCTTTTTTTTTTGCACCTTGAAACTGAACACATCCTGTCTACTTTGACTCTACCAAGATTCACTAATCCGCGAGACAAGCATCAGTTTTCTATAATGTGATGGGCTGACCAATCAGAAAGCTAGTTTCAAGCTTTATTTGAATCAATGAGTGGAAATGCAATGAAAATAGACACACCTTAACTCAAGGTGTGTCTATTTTCTTTATATTTCCACTCAAGGCTTGAGGATTTCCCCGATCCACACTGAAATATCTCGCCTTCGCGTGACACATTTGCAGGAGGAAGACTGATACAGCCAGTCGGTGCGCCATAGGTGTTAAAATGCTCAAAGGACTCTCTATTGCCATCCTTGTGAGACTGAACCCCTCCTCACCCGTAACTGCCACACCATCTCACTTACCCCCCTCCCACAACTTGCCTTCCACTCCCAACCAAAGCAAAGTTAGGTCCTCCTGCAGCTCATCCCGACGAAAATCATACTGTGTGCCCAACAATGAGGAGTCCTCCTAATTGGCTAAATTCTTTCCACTCCTCTTTTTTCTCCAGGAAGACACCTCTTTCACTTTGGTTTCAGTTGAACTTCTAGTCAAAGTGAACGTAACAATAAACTATTTATGGATATGAATTCCAACTGTCATGTTGCATCGCTTTTTAAAGAATTATTCTAACTGTATTACAAAATACAACAATACCATATTCACTTCTTCCCATACAACAAGATTCTTTGATATCAATATCAAACACAAGAACCAAGCAAGGGGTAATTCATGTCTGCTACCATAACTTTGGTAGTAACGTGCCATAATTCATCCACAACATTTTTTTACGCTATATAATTGCTTACACATGATTATCATCCAGAAAGGGAAGAAACATTTAAAATTGCAAAACCTCGTTCTGTGTTGAAGCATGGCTTTATAAGGCGTCATTACGTGAAACACAAATTTGCTATTTTAGCAACAGCGGGGCGTCCGCCATTTTCCACACAGCCAGAACTACTTTCTGACCGGAAGTTAATGGTTGTGTTCAAAAGAGCCGAAAAAAACCAAAACTAGCGGGGTGGGTGCGTGGCTGACAGCTTCTGACTATAAATTTTAAATTTTATCATTTTTAATTTTTTTAACAAACCAAGAGTTGGGGAAAATAATATGTTAGAAATTAGTTTTTTTAGTAAGAAAAAAATGTATGTTCCAGGCAGACGTTTTTATCCTTTAAAGGCATTGAGAATTTTAATCCATAAAATAATGGTCCATCTGATTACTGTAAAGCCTTTAAAAATTCGACGTTGTATGAACTGATTTAATTCAGTTTCAGTTTATCACTGTGTCAAAGATAATACTTAACACGGGAGCCACAGTGGAGTGAAATCCAACATGATTAAGTGATAGAAAAGAATTATAAGGCAGTAGACCGATGAAATGCTGCAGTAGGCCGTAATACATGTACAAGTACTAACATTTTTAGTATCTTTGCGTATACATGACATGTAGCCTACTATTTATTTAGTCAAGCTTGTTCCTTACGTTTACATGCCGTATTTTAGATTTAGATTTAGAGGCAGCCGCTAGTTGCAGAATGTAAGCCTATCGTCACCGTGCCTTGCAATTTGTGAAATGTAGTAAAGGAAACCTGATGTGGCCTTACCATATCTAATACAAAATAATCTCAAAACAGCTTTATGGATAAATCATGCTTGTAATGCATTATTTTTACATTTTAATGTGTCAAGTACTGTAGTGTATAGTACTGTGTATTATTACAATGTAATGTTATACAGATTTTGCATGAACTCTTATTCGTTATATTATTATTGCATGTACATTTGATTTATCAATAGTGTTATTATTATCATTATGAATTATTATTTTAATTTATACTAAAATACTATTACATTATTTAGTATTATTAGTATCAATCCGGGCAGTGGACAGGTAAGCACCTGTACGGGCAGTAGATGATCCCACCCTCCACGGGTCCCCTGCTGCCTTGCAGGCGGGTCTTGGCCGACCAAAGGCTAAGGAGTTAACCCTGACAGAAAACAACCTGCTGCCTTACAGGCCGATCTTGGTTGACCAAAGGCTAAGGGAGTTAACCCTGACAGAAAATAACAACCCTGCAGCCTTGCAGGCTGGTCTTGAATGACTTAAGGCTAAGGTAGTTAACCCTGACAGAAAATAACAAGGCCTGGTAGGTGGCCTCAAGGTGGCAGCCTCACCATCTACCTAGGGTACAGTGGGCTAATCTCCTGCTTATCACAAACCAAACAGATTCAGAGAAATAAATATAATACAACTGGCTTGATCTTTCGAAGATGGAACTTGGAAACAAATACGGACTGTGATTTTTAGTACATAGAACGTTAGGGAAATAAATGGAAAAGAGTTAGAATTAGTTGAAGAAATGGAAAAATTCAAAGTAGATATTTTGGCCATTACAGAAACAAAGAAAAAAGGAAAAGGAATAGAAAATGTAGGACGGAATCATATTTTAATCTTCTCAGGAGTAGATGTCAAAGATAGAGCTAAAGCAGGAGTAGGCTTCCTAGTGCATAAAAAAGGCATGAAAAGCTACTAGAAAGTTGGAAATTTATAAGCCCACGGCTATTAGAGGTACATATTAAACCAAAAGGACGAGAAAATGAAATTATTAATAGCTTATGGACCAAACGAAGACGCAACTAAACAAGAAAAAGATATCTTCGAAAACAATTTACAAATAGCTGCAGAGGATCTTAAACCCAAACAGAAATTAATGCTTTTAGGAGATTTAAAAGCTAGGTAGGCAACAATGTAGCAACATCAGGAGGAGTAATAATAGGTAAAGAAGGAGAGACAACAACTTCTCCAAATGGAGAGATTAATAGATTTTTGCCTAAAGAAAAACATGAAAATAGCCAACATCTTTTTTCCTCATAAAGATATCCACAAATATACAAGAGTAAATGAAAACAGGTGTGAAAAGTCAATGATAGACTACATAATAGCAGCTCCCAAGAGTAAACAGAGCAGAAATATCTAGTGATCATCACCTAGTGATTGCCAAAATGAACAGAAAATGAAAGAGAAGAAAGCTACTAAACTCAAAATAGAGGAACTAAATAAACCAGTAGTAAAACAGGTATACCAATTTAGGATAAAAAAGATTTATCAGTGAAAGACAGATGGATCCAAATGATAGCACAATAGAAGAAAAGTGGCAGATGTATAAAGAAACACTCCTCATTTGTACTGAAGAGGTATGTGGTAGGAAACAAATTAAAGGAGATAGGAAAAGAACAGAACAGCATGGTGGAATGAGAATGTCAAGACTAAGAAGATCAAAGAAAATGATGCCTGGAAGAAATACTTGCAAACAAAGAAACCAGAGGTTAGGATAGATAACGTGAATAAAAGAACTATCGCCAAACAGGAAGTGAGGAAAGCAAAACAGGAACAATGGGAAGAGTTTGGACTGACTTCAAGAAAGCTATCATTATCAAGGAAATCAAAAGCTGTTCTGGGGGGGCAATGAAGAGCATGAGAAAGATCAAAGCATGCCCAATACGACAAATTAAGAATGCCAAAGGGGAAATAGTGAAAGAAGACAGTGAAATCATGGAAACATGGAGAATTCATTTTCAATTACATAATCCCTCCAGAACGTATGAAACAAGAAGTAAAGATCAATTAGTAAGAGTAACAAGTAATCCAGAGGAGACAGCTGAAGATGTAAGAACTCCAAACAGCTATAAGAAAAGTGAAATTAGGAAAACCCACGAGCAGATCAAGTTTATCCACAAATGATTAAAAACCAAGGCAGAGAGGCAGACAAACTACTCCATGCAAAATACCAACAAGCATGGAAGTCCAAACAGGTGCCAGACGACTGGAAAAAGGGAACGGTAGTACCAATACATAAGAAAGGATCAACTGTGGAATGCTCAAACTATAGAGGGATATCACTACTTAGCGTTCGAGGAAAAGTATATATATGCCAGAATACTGGAAATGAGACTAGGGAAAAGAGTAGAGGAGCAGATTGAAGAGCATCAGCAGAGTGGATTTAGACCAGGAAGAAGTGTACAAGTACAAGACCACATATTTACAATTAGACAAATAATACAAAAATTCCTTAAGAGTAGAGAAACATTGACCTGCACCTGTGTTTTATTGACTTAGAAAAGGCATTTGACACTGTGAGGAGGGACGAACTATGGCAGTCCTTAAAAGAACACAATGTAGAGCAAAATTTAATAGAAGCTATTAAAAGCTTTTACAATAAACCAACATGTGCAGTGAGAGTAGCTGGAAACATATCTGCAGAATTTGATGTAGATATAGGAGTAAGACAGGGTTATAGCCTTAGTCCTCTTGTGTTTATCACATTTATGGATTCAGTCGCAAAGGCATATTCAAACATGAAGAAAATGAATGTAGGTATGTGGAAGCTCAAACCAGTAAATGTATCAATGCTTTCATTTGCCGATGATTTAGTTCTGTTTGGAAAATCAGAAAGTGACCTTCAGTCGAATATCAACATTATGAACAATGAACTAAATAAAAGAGGAATGAGAGTAAATGCAAAGAAAACCAAAACAATGCTAGTAACTAGGAAGCTAACCTAAACACAAAATCTTAAATTAGGCAGGAGAATTTAGAACAAGTTCAAAGCTACAATTACCTAGGAGTAATGATTAACTCAGAGGGAAAACTAAGAGAAGAAATCAGCCAGAGAATCCAAAAGGCAAGTGCAATATATAACCATCTAGGAAAGGCATTTGTAGGTAAACAAGAATTGTGAACAAAAAACCAAAATGGCAGTATACAATACAGTATACAGTGCTAAAGCCCATGGTAAAAGATCACAAGGCAGACCTCGGAGAAAGTGGGAAGAAGATAGTAAAAGAGGCATTGAAGCATAGAAATTTAACTTTTTTGGAAGGAAACAGAAAATGCTAGGACAGGGCATCCTGAGAAAGATCATCTCGGGCATCTGAACCTATACACTGAAAGGTAGAATGGGAACTGATAAAGAACCAATAGTGTACACATTGCTACATCTTTATTCTTGTACCCATCTGCCTTTATCATCACCACTCAACCAGCGCAATTTGTTGATCAGAGTGTAATTTTTGTATGCTGTACATGTATATATGTGTGTAGATATCAAATATCATTATCAATATTGAAAAATTACTATAGTATTAATCATTTGCTGTCCAATAAAGGGTTAAGTTTCGTAATAACGAGTTTGTTGAATATATTATATATGTGTCATATTCTCTGTAGTTGATTTTTTAAATTTCCAATTATCGAAGAAAAAAAAATTGGCCTTTGCAGTTGAGTTGTATGATTGGCTCTATGCTTGTACTTATACTTGTCTTGTGACAAGTGTTCCGAGGCGATACAAAAATGTTCTGATATAGCGGGATCTGGAAAAATCTGTTTGTTACTGTAATTGCTGCCATGTATGATGATGACACTGACAGACTGGGAATATATTTGTCATGTACTAACTAGAAAAATCAGCTAGCTAGTGGTTAATCAGTTATTCATGAGGCCCCCACGGCATTGACGGCCGATTGATTAGGCTGCCAGATTCGGTAATGAGTTCCCTGGTTCAAATCCTGGCAAACTAGGCCCAACGTTGTCTGGGAAAGACACATAACACACATTTTCCCCACTCGATCTAGGTGCAAGTGGGTACAAGCACTAGCTTAATAGTAAATATCTGTATCTAGCAGCCTGTCCAGAGATGATTAATCCCACCTGTTCCGCTTCACACTATAGAAACTGGGTTAAGCTCTGGCTCTGGGCCATAATGGCTTTGAAGTTGAAGGAACTTTACTCTCTCTCTCTCTCTCTCACTCAGGTCCCAAGACTAGCAATTTCATTCTAACTCCTAATCCTATCCCAACATCAAAGAGAGACAGACTGAGTAAATGAGTGAGTTGAGAGACACATACTATACTCTGAATGTTATTCTTAATTAAGGTATTCAGCCAATGTTGACTTACGTAAAAGACTCAAAGTTAAAGGTTTCATCAAAATCTGAATGAAATTTGCTTCCTCCAGTTCCAGTTCCAGGCACAATTTCCTAATGCAAAAAGCACACCAGCCTAAGCCCTACTTACCCTGATCATCATCAAGTTTTGTGGCGTCCAATCTCATTCTCAATCACCTAATTTCACACTCATACTAGTGTACTGTAATATAGGAAAACCTTCCAAACACCCTAACAACACAATCTTATGACAGACAGACAGTGACAGAAAGACCATAGGACTGATAATCATTTTGTCTCAGAACCTCCTCTTTTTCTTTATTATCGTTATCAGATACAAGAGCACAAAAGAAAATAGTAAGCGTCCGCATCTTTCATACACTACAGTAAAACTTAACACATTTGCTTGGACACTAAGCAGGAAAAATATAAGAACAATGAATATAATGGCTTGTGAAAAGATTCATACACACATATTCGTTCTCTTTCATGAATTTATTCAATACAATATCTTATTAAGGCAGGACCGAGAAGCTTAGCACTTGCAGTGGAGAGCAAAATGAAAATTGAAAAAGGAACATACAAAAAATAAAATGATAAATTTAAAAAACACAACATACATAATAATAAATACACATCAAAGCTCACAAAAGCCCACATATTTACATGGAAGGGAGAAAATATTGACATTGTAAATTGACAAAACAAAAGAAAAGGGCTTTCCTAAATATTAAGTAATCCACTATTATTTCACATCTAATTGAACAAAATTGGAATCATTACAATATGCTGCCAGTTTGTGAAATAATTCACAACATGAATTCAGACAGACAGATTTCCTGCTAATCTACCACTCTGACTATCAAATTAAAATCGAGTGTCATCATAACTTAAACTTAACTTCCTTCATAGAACTAGATTGTAGAAATGGAAGGAAATGGATGATTTTCACTTTAAAGTATTATTGGCTTTGAGAAAGAATGTGCTATACGTTAAGATATAACTAAAAATATAAGCATGTATGTAGTGTAGACTCAAATAACTAAACATTTGGCCTATGGAGTAAAATCACTTTGAACACAATATGTATTTTTGTTTTCTGTCTACTTCAAACTGTGTTCATACCACCAAACATACCAGTGTAGGGCATAGCGGTAATATTAACATGAACTGGAAAGCCTCATAGCTGAAGAGAATGATATTGCACTTGTACACAATCTAGTACATGACTTTCCTTCTTATTTCAACAATTAATTGTCCTTTTTTTCTCTCCAAAAAAAAAAAAAGAATTCTTTTTCCACTTTCTACGTATTTCTGCCCTTTCCTTATTTCCATTAACACTTGACTTCTAAGCAAAAACCAAACCTTCCTTATTTCCATTAACACTTGAATTCTTAACAAAAACCAAACAGCCAATACTCATCAATAAATGTAAATTCACACTTGACTTAGGGTTTTGACATGGGTGGAAATAAGTGTTGATGCACAATACACAGGAAATGAAGTCCAGTTGCTCATAATTCTTCTTAAAATGGTAAATAATTGCATTTCACAGCCTTAGCTCTCATAGTACAGGGTTAGACAGTGGGGTTGAGAGATAGAGTGTGGTTTTCAACGCTTGCACGGGTACAAGTAAGGACAAGGATACAAGGGAAAGACACATGTGGGCTAAAGGCTGACATTAATTACTGGCAGAAGAAATGATGATTTAAAATAAAAGAGTAACAGATATCTGGGCCTAGGAACAAAAGGGACAAAGAAAGAGAAAAAAATGTTACTACATACTGACAATTGGCATAAATAAGGCCATAGCTGCTTCAAATACAATTCTTTGATTAGTACACAAACTGGATTTGACTTAGCCTCTAATAGAATGACTGAATGGAGCATGACTGACTGTCAATGGACTGAATGAAGAGGGGAATGACAGAAAATGTTCAATTGCCACTCACGAACAAAGAGATCTTGAGTTCATTCCTATGAACCTATGAGACATAATTACTATAACTACAACCAAACATAAAAATACAATCTAGCCGAATGGATCACATACAAAACATGAAATACTAAGTAAATGTATCATATACATATCTACATTTCATTACATTCTACCACCAGTGGATGATGCGAAAAGGGCATTCATGGTTTTATACACTTGATTTTATCTCTGACGCTGTCATGAAAGTGATATGCGCTTATGTGGCTTGACCGTGAACCACAACACAGATGCTTTCAGGTAATTATTCCATGCATCGACAGGATGAATTCTTCTAGCACTTGAGGAGAACAAGAACAAAATTCATTCTACAAACATAAATACATTTTTAAAAAGACAATCTATCATTAATGAGAATGAATCAAATGAGAATCACAAAGATTTGACCACCACCACAACTGAAAAACACAGACTGATGCAATCAACTGTAATGGAAAACACTGCATTGAGTAGAGGCGCAAGCCAATGAAGGCCAAGAAGTTGAGTGTTACAGGTGTAAGACGAAAGACCACGAACATAATTGGCCCGTAGCAGTAAATGCATAAATATGTATTATATTATTGTATTTTTGAGCACCCTTTAAGTACACAATGATGGTAAACTCTGCATTTCTCATACAGCATAGCTTGGTCACAACTCGGCATTTTGAAGTGCTTCATTTTGATCATGTTTGTTGTGGTTCACTGGAGGGAGGGATGGGTGGGGACAGACAGACAGACAGAAGTGAGACAGTGTTTTCGATTGTTGCCAGACATCAATAGAAGGAGAGTGACGATTAATAATTCACAGTTAAACATACATAGGAGATGGTGGTAAATGACAAAAAGAATTGAAGGAATGTGAAGGAAGATCTTTGTCGAAAGGTACAAATTTCTGCCCATTGAGTCTTGCTTAGAAAAGTGTACTATTTTTAAAACTCACTCAAGCGTGAACAGAAAAAGATTTAACAAAACAAAAGGGGCAAAATCAACCACAACACGTGAAAATTGAAGCTAAAAACAGGCACGCTTTCCATTTCTTGTTACAGAGGCATTGGTCACTTCAGCTTCCATGAGCACCTGAAACGCTGCTCACCATTTTGATAAAAATGTTCTTTATGGGATATACATATTATTGTTATTATTATCATCATTATTATTATCATTATATATGGATATGGATTAGAGTTTGCTGGATGATATTGATAGCTAAGGTGGGATGACAATTTTAATTTCAAGGTGGGGTCGACGATAAACAAAAAAAAAGGATAATGATCGTATACATAAAAAAATAATATATTTTTGTCCTTAGTTCTTGTTTTGAAATTTCTTTTCTGCACTTTTTGTTCTGACTACAGCAACGGTGACTGATGGTAATAATATATATACAAATTAAAATTGACCAAAAAAAAAGCGTCTCAAAACCTGATATGCTGCATATGAAATGTTGTCATGATATTCCCTGTAAGGCAAAAAAAAATCGTTACAGCAGGGGAAGGGCATTAAACAGCTGACCAATTTATTTTGCTTCTCAAACAAAATTTTGAGAGGAAATGCAGCGCATTAAAGACGGGACTAGAATTAAAACAAAAATCAAGTCAATAAAAGATGAGGGGGAAAAAGGTTTTACAAAAACAAAACACAAAAACTTCTGATTTAATCGCTCTTGTTCCATTCAGCTGTATAAAATATTTAGAGCTGTTTGAAGAGTTGTTCATCAATAAGACAGTTGCTGATACTTCTGATATATATATATTTATATTTGTAGTTTACATATATATGCTTTGTCCATGTCCAACAAAGAAACAAAAATATGTGGGAGGGGGGATACAAAATACATTTGAAAAACTAATTGAAATCAACTACCTAAAAAAAACAATCCAAAGCAATCTGGCCACTTTACCAGCCTCCCATCGACAAAATTCAATAGAAATTCAAGGGCTCTCTGCAAAGCAAAGCCAATAAAAAGAAAAATCACTCATAATATTCATAAGTAATAATAAAAAGGTAAAAGACTAGAAAAAATGTGTTGTGAAGGCGTGTGCGATTGACGAAGCAAAAAAATAATAATCCAATTTTCAGAGAAAAAGGAACTTTGATAATCTTTCCACAAAATCAAGCTATGATCTATTCACACAAAGAATAGAATTTGAGCAGAAGCTTTCAGAATAAGTGTTGCAAGTCACTCCTCAGCTTCCTATGAGTATGACCAAATGATGAATGATCTTTTCTCATAAGTACCAAAAAGCCCTCAGCGAAAGAAATAATATGACAGAGAAAAAGAAGAGAAAAAAATCTCTTCGAATAGAAAAAACCCCCACACAACTCAGTCTGCAAGTCATTACAAAGCTTACTCCAAAATATCCAAGTTATAAAAGTACAATAATATAAAGTCCATTTACATTTGGTTCACATTCCTTGAAATATGTGTCGACTTGCTGCACAAAAAGTTACAAAAAAGCCCTATTGACTCAGGCGCGAACAAGCGCCCAGCTCTAAGCAGGAGCGTTAGGAAAAAACACTTGAGCTAATCACAAATGAAACTGATACCACAAAACTTCAAGAAGAGAGCGACAGAAATATAATTTGGCCAATGTTCTCAAGTAAATTAGAGAAATGAAAACAACATATTTGAATTCACAAAGACATACACACATTATAGAGACCCTTCTGAGTATGTATAAATAAGGTGATATGAAAATAAGGATGATTGAGAATAAATTATTTGTTGGAAGCATCAACCCCCTCCCCAAAAACAAAGTTTTTTTTTAGTGAAGAGTTTCGTTCTTTGATCTTTTTGTCTTCTTCTTTTTTTGTCTTTCTTTTTCTGTTTATGTACAATGATAAACTCACCTCTTCCTTTTGCATTTTATTGTCATGTTTGCAACAACCATTACATTTGTGGCATAGAGAACATATTCAAAATAAATACTTATTATGTATATGCTTAGAGAGAATTCAATCAAATTTTAAAAACTTATCAAGGGAAATGAGAGAGTAGAAATGAAAACATGCCGTTTTTACCACAATCCCCCCCCCCATTTCAAATACAGCTGGCTTGAGACATGACATGAACAGTGAAAATTAATTTCAATCAACAAGGAAGAAAAAAATCTGCTACTTCAACATGTTTAAATTGAAGAGATAATTGAAGATAAACCAGAAATTAATTATTCAACATCTTATTTCATAACAGTAACAGGTTCTCCCCCCTTTCAATTTTACATCTCAATTGTGATAATTTCTTTAAATTTCTTTCTTTCTTAATCAGTTCCAATTCTATCTTCTGAAGTGATTTTTCTCCAAGCTACCCTGTCCTGATATTTTCTGTTTCGTTCTGAAAGTAAAATTTCTTTGCATTTTTCTTTTCTTTATCAGCTCCCATTCTACCTTCTGGTGTATGGGTTTAGATGCCCGAAATGATCTTTCTCCAGGCTGCTCTGTCCTGACATTTCCTATTTCTTTTGCGTTAATGCCTCTTTTATATCTTCTTTCCACTTTCTCTGAGGTCTGCCTTTCGGTCTTTTACCTTTTGTATATTGATTTAGCTATTTTTTCAATCATTTGTTTACACGCCAAAACCATCTACTGAGTTGATTTATTTCTATCTTACTTTTTATGCCATCTGTTTTAATTTGACCTTTTATTGTTGTGTTTCTGATTTCTGATTTTGTCTCTTACTTTTAGCTTTCCCCTCTATTCTGAGCTAGTTCGTTTCAGCTGCTCGTACTCTATTTTTGTCTGCCAAGACCTGCCTGCAAGGCAGCAGGAGACTCATGGAGGGTGGGGCCGCCAAGTGTCCATACAGGTGCAAGCACCCAACCACTGCCTGAGTGATAATTTCATCATCAATCAATTTTAACACCATTTCTTACAGGTAAAATCAAATATGTCACTATATAATACATCTTTCTTATACTTTTTCTTTCATAGCATTCAGAAAAGTTGACAATTTGTACAAACAATCTCCCAAAATATGGGGGGGGGGGGAAAATAAAAAATGTGGGAGAAAAAAGTTGACGGTGGACAGAAAGTACCGAGGACATAGGAATATAAAAAAAATAAGCAGAGAGGAGAAGACAAATGCAGAACATTTTTCTGATGAAACCGTCCGTCCATCCTCTCTCCTGGCAATATTGGTTCCAGTCCTTCTCACGCCTACCCTGGCCGCCGTCTTTTTCTACCGTCTGGCTGGCCATTCCCAAGGTCCTCCTCTCAGGCAAAGTACATCACGCGGCAGGTGTCCGGGTGAACTGTCACAGCCCTGGCCATGCACAATGGGTTGCGGTCCTCACTGTTGTCCGAGTGCCGGCTGCCCTCACCACTGGAATACAAGTCATCACTGACGGGTGAGAGTCATTAGAAGATGGGCGGGTGTGAGTGCCCCCACCTCTCTTTCACTCAACAATAAAGAAAACAATACAGGACGCGACGAGCATGTGGAGAAAGGGACGTGGGACGAGACAGAAGGAGCCCTAGCCAGCGGACAGGAAGCAAGGGACAGATGTAGGAAGGCCAAACAGATTGAAGTTACTCTCCCCTGGCTGGAATCTTGTGAGGTCATGATCTTTGATATGCGTACGGAAAATTATCATAGCTGCCCTCACCACTAGTACTACGGTATTTTGGCTGAACAAACCTAATAAAGATATGCATACCAGCAATAAAACAAGTCTTGTGTGTGTGTAAAAAGATAAAACTTTTCCTTTGGACAGTTTCATACCTTTCCCTGCAAGTAACTTTAAAAGTAAAATAAACTAAACAAGTTTTCGCCCTTTATTAATCCGATGGGCTTGTTGTTAAGCTCTGGATTTTATCGATCAAAAACAAAAGATAGCCTGTATCAAGAATTCCAGCCAATGGCGAACTTCAAGAGCCGAGCGGGAATGTCAAAGAGGGCAATGCTGGCTTGCATTATATTTTTTTCTTTCATTTTTAGCCTGTCCCAGCCATTTTCAAGCGAAATCTAACCATGCAATGCTAAAGATTAGGAGTCACATCGGAAAGCGCTAGCTTGCTTTGGATTCAAATTTCAACTGCTTACGATTCTTCATTTCTACACCACAAACCCATCACATGAGCTTCAAAACATCTCTAGATCTATATACTGCTTAAAGAAATGCATACTATTAAGAGTGAAAATTTATATTCAACTGAGGTTTTGAGATTAAAATCTAACGCGGTACTGCTAATCCAATAAGGATAAAGAAAAGAGTAATTCTCAGAGAATACATGTTTGAAAAAACAAGAAGTGGACACAGTGAAGAAGAGAAAAGTCTATGCACATCGCTTCTATTTCTATTTTGTTCTTGCCGTCGTAAAAGAATTCAATAGCTGTAAAGGCCTTTAAAAAACCTGCATTACCATCTCCCCTCCCAATAAAACAAAATTACAACCAAAAAACCCTCACTTTATGCAGCTTAGCAAAAACAACACTACATGAAAATTTTAAAAATGACATTATGCCAAAATGGATGGCAGTTTGCTCAACTGATGACCACATCCTCTCTTCCTTCATGATGGCATAACACAGCACAAACCTTGGGTGACAATTTCATAATGCTTCAACGGTGTTCTCATCTTTAAGAATGTCCTCAACTTGCCTGTGCCCTCATCAAGCTCTCAAGCATCTTATTTCTTTTCGCAAACTCTACACTGAGCATTTTAATTCTAAGCAAAATAGGTGGCCACTCCAATAGTATTGCTGCTGTCTCTCAGGAAATCGATCAGTTCAAATTTCATTCCTTGACATAAAAAAACATTTAACTGTATCAGAATGCGCTTTAATGCTGATTGTCAATATGCAAACAGACAGGGTCCTTTAAGCTATGGTTTGGAACAGAAAAGAAAAATAAGAAAAATACATGCAGAATTTAAGATTACAGACTATTGACTTTTGTTTGACTTGAGATCACATGTCATTATAGAAAAGGAATAATCCCAATCCCTTTTATTTATTTGAAGTGAGGAAAGAAAAAAAAAAAAAAAGGGGGGGGGGGAGACGTTTGTCTGGCTAATCCGAGTTTTAAAAGATCCCAAACCATCCTCTTTTAATATTAGTCATGACCTAATGTCTCAAGCCTGGCCCGTGACCAAGATAATTAAATGACAATATAAATGTCAGTGTCATCATATATAAACGCATGATGCTGTAGCGGATGAAGCATGGCGAGGTGAAAGAAGGGATAAAGGTGTGAAGCAAGGACCAGGAATGCCAACCTGACCTTGGTATGTTGATGGAAAGCAATGCACATAGTGTGACTGTCTTACTGTAGACTCTAAGTTTTCAGGCATCTATTTTCCCATTTATAAAAGACTCTTACTCTTTTTAAGTTTTCAGGCATCTGTATAAAAAATCTAACAATTCCTTGCATTGATTCAAATTTTGCAGATGATTGAGAACGTCGTTACATTTACCATACTACCATACTGTTTATTGAGTAATCTCTGAGATAACTTGACATCTGAAGGAATATTACAATGATAATTACGTATAGTGCATAAACTAAGACAAGGAAAGTAGGAGATGGAGGGGAAAAGAGAAAGGTTTTTGGGAGACTGGATAAAATATGAAAAAATTTCTTCCCTTTATTTTTATACATTTAAAGAATAAATGTTCAATTGAGTTTAAAAAAGTTATTTAAATTTTATGACTTATACTTGAATTACATAAATTATCATTATCAGAAAGTAATTAAATTAGCAATACAGAAATCTCTAACAAAATTTTGTTTTTATTTTCATCCTGATCTCTTAATTTAGGCTTTTAGTTTCTTCAGCATTACTCATTTTACACATCAGTTTTCATTGTGGTTAACTGAAATACATTGGATGCAGAAGATGAACAAGATTCATTATGTCTCCGTGCTTAACCTTTTCTGCCTCTCTATTATCATACTCTTATCAACACAAAAACTCCTACAATTCTTCCTGCAAGGCACGAATGCAGGAAGGCACGCACAAGACTAAATCTGTGTGACTCCTTCTTCTTCTTCATTGAAACCTCTACATATTATGATATCACCACCTTTGACACAAGCTCTAAACCGTTTTTGTTTTTTAAAATGTACGCGGGACAGCTTTGCTCAGGCCAACATGCCCCGACACCAATTGTCCACACTCAGCTCTACCCTCTCACCAACCCAACCCAAGATGTGCTAAGAACATAAAGCATTCATTCTTGTGGTTAATGCAAACACATACCAGGCACCTGGCAAGGGAAGCAACTGGTCTGACAGGAGAAGAGAACTCTCTTGATTTTGTAAACGGGTAAGGTTAAAACAAGTATTTACTATTTACGATAATGAGATTTTCATCTTCACTACGTCCTAAAGCTAAATGACATGGATCCAATGAAAAACAAAACAAAACGCAAAAATAAATAAAAATGGTAAACCAATGTTGTTGTTTTTTAAAGACGCTACTTAGGTGTTTCACCCTTCCCTTATAACATATATGAATTTAAGTATATATATTAATAACATTGAAACCATGTTTTGTCTCTGCTCTCATATAAGTGACAGCAGTTGCTTCCCCTTTCGGCACCTGTAATATCTAATGCTAGTATGACATTCATGGTATATTACTTCAAGACAAAGAGAGCAAAATGCAATGGTGTGTGTGTGTGTGTTTTCTTAAATATCAAGACAGAGAACTTACGCAAAATAAACAAAATACAAATGTGTGACAATGAACTTGAAAACATTGGACATTTTGATGGATTGACAACAAAAAAGAGAGGTCTGGTCAGTAAGCATGTCACTATTTGTTCAGTGTTTTAAGACAGATAAACATTATCGTAGACAGAAAATTATCATTAAAGTGAAGGTAAAGTCTGGAAAATAATTCAAACAAGATGTAATTATGTCAGTAAATTGTCATTATAATTGAAATGATAAATATGGACATAGCAGAACTTGGGCCCATAATGAAAAAAGAAAAAATGTTTTGCGCAAAATCATGCAAATCTCCCAAGGAGATAATGACACAATTACAAAAAAATACTTTGACAGCTGGTGGTAAAAGACAAAATATAGTGGATACAAGCATGATACACCCCGGGTGACATCAAGTACGACTATAAGATGCAGTCAGTACTCTGTACTGAGGTTACACGGGTAGGCGTGAATGATTACAAAACATGTTTAAAATGTTTAAGTGAATGACAATCCTGTTCAAAATCAGGGGGAAAATGAAACATTCCTTTATTAAACATCACTTCTGATAGAAAAATCCTTCAAATGAGAACAATCTTTGGATCATTTAAAATCTTCATGGAAAATAATAGGTTACTCTCATTAGCCTGGTAACAGAGCCTGTGACGCACTAAGAACTGACGCACTAAGAACTAACTCAGAATTTTATATATATATATATATATATATAATATAAATAAAAAATAAAAAATACATTGCAAGTACATGATAGCTATATCATATCAAAGCATCATGACTGAATCAAGCAGAGATATATATGAACAAGACATGGCTGAAATGCAAATCAAATGAGAAATCAGGAACAATGTGCTTCATGGAATAACATGAAATATCAAAATCTACAGTAAAATAATTGTTCTCTAAAAAACGAAAGCATCAATGCTGATTGATTAATGAAGGAAGCAGGATGCTTTACAATCAAGTCACAGGATAAAATGAACTGTCAAAGACCATGAAAAAGGGTTAATTCCGAGTGAGTGAGAGAGTGAGAGAGAGAGAGAGAGAGAGAGAGAGAGAGAGAGAGAGAGAGAGAGAGAGAGAGAGAGAGAGAGAGAGAGAGAGAGAGAGAGAGAGAGAGAGAGAGAGAGAGAGAGAGAGAGAGAGAGAGAGAGAGAGAGAGAGAGAGAGGAGAGAGAGAGAGAGAGAGAGAGAGAGAGAGAGAGAGAGAGAGAGAGAGAACGACAGAAAGAGAGAGAGAGAGAGAGAGAGAGAGAGAGAGAGAGAGAGAGAAAAGAAAAACTTAAAAACCTTCACTTTACATAATGCTTCAATGTTTCATCGTTAAAAATGTCTTTTTGGATGGGTTCCCTGGACTGGAAGTGACTTCGTGAACACAATAAAAGGGCCAGTAAGATTCACAGGATTTACTTTTACTGCATATGCCTTGAGGTGACAGTGAAGAGATTGAAGTGGTTTGGGACTTCTGACTTTAGGATTATTTCTAAATGCTTTAATTTAGTTGTGTCCCCTATCGCCGGAAAAATCTCCTCAAAACTTTCTTTTAAACTGCTTTGTACAGGATTGAAATAATAAAAGAGACTTAAATGCTAAGGGAGGAGAAGGCTGGGTCGGAGAGCAGGATGATGGAAGCGTAGGGGGACAATGAAGGATGGATGGAAGGAAGGATGGGAGGGAGGGAGGAAGGAAATAATAAAGAATAGAAGAAAGTAAAGGAAAGAAGGAACGGAGGAGTGAGGAAAAGCAGGAAGAGAAAAGGAAGGAAGGAAGATAGGAAGGAAGATAGGAAGGAAGGAAGGAAGGAAGGAAGGAAGGAAGGAAGGAAGGAAGGAAGGAAGAAAGGAAAGAAGGAAGGAAGGAAAGCAGGGAGAGAAAAGAAAGAAGGAAGAAAAGAAGGAAGGATGGAAGGAAAGGAAGGACGGAAGGAAGGAAGGAAGAAAGGAAGGAAGGAAAGCAGCAGCATTTGAAAGAAAAAATACAAAAGATGGTGGGCCCTGTAACTGACATGGAGGTAAATTCACACTTGGGTGGCTATAAGACAATTGTGGTAGCAACAGGGTGGGAGGTGACTTGAGAGTAAAGGCATGAGAAAGTGATAAAGAGAGTAAGAGGTGAGAGAAAGAGAGAGAGAAAAAGTGTGCTGTTAGAGAGTCTGTGAGAGAGAGAGAGAGAGAAAAAGGAGATCATACCTTCGGCCAGAACTACAAGGGATTAAAAAATATATACAATGGAAAAAACATAAGGGGAACAGAGAAAGAAAAATTAAACTTTGTAAATAAAATGAAATAAAACACCCAAAGGTAAGAGTGTGACAGAAGGAAAAGATAATTCTGAAAACAATCAAAAATTTTGTTCACTGAAAGCAAATAAGAGAGATGTAGGAAGAATTTCTAAAAAAAATAATAAAGACTAAGCAAAATTGTTTTGAAAAAAAAATCTATTTCTCCCTGAAGAAAAAAATAAGAAAAAAAAGAAATTAAAATGAAAAAAACCCAGGAAGAGTCAAGTGATCCTTTCCTAAAACAAAAACAAACAAAAAAAACTTAATTTCATAATGAAATATCCTACTTTTTAAATTTTATTTATCATCCAACCATAAAAAAATATTTTGAAAACTTAAAAAGAAGAAAAAAATATTTGACTATGTTTTGCAGCAAATTGGAGGTCAGTAGCACTCCCCTCCAATCTTAAAAAAAACAACCCAACTTTATCTACAGTAAGAAATATAAAAAAATTAAGAAATAAGAGAAAGAAAACGAACATTAAAAAACCGAGAGAATCAAAATGCCCAGACAAAGAGATAGATCTAGTAAACATCAGCAAATAAACTACAAGCTAAGCACTAAAGCCTCTACAAAGATATGTCAATTAAAGGTCTGATGCAGTCAAATCTATTGGCACAATGAAATTGTATGCTTCCAGGCTTGAGGTAATATCTAAAAGTAAAAAACATCCTTCAAGTTTTAAAAGAATTGAAATAAATATAACTAATTCAAATTCATCATGTTACTTTTATTTTGGCTTAAAATTGTCATTTCTTGCCCCTATTTTTTAAAAGCAAAATAAAACAGAAATGGATGTGTTCCTAAACAAACAACAACAAATATTTTTAAAAAAAAGAAAATATTATAAGAAAAAAAGAAAATAATATAAGAAAAAAATGACAAGAGCTATCATATGAGCATAACTTTGTTGTCCACGTCATGGTTAGAATTGGAGGATGATGGGCATGTGCAAAATTGTTACTGTGTCTTTGAAAATGTCAAATGAAATGTTATGATAAAAATAGAAACTAATTCAAAAATATAATTGGAAATAAAATATATACATGAATTGCAAGTTTCTTCACAAGACAAACAAAAAAACAGGTCGGAGAGAGAGGAGAATCGTCAGTAAAAATGAAAAAAAAGAAAGGGCGAGAAGAGATAGAGAGAGTGAGAGTGAGAGTGAGAGAGAGAGAGAGAGAGAGAGAGAGAGAGAGAGAGAGAGAGAGAGAGAGAGAGAGAGAGAGAGAGAGAGAGAGAGAGAGAGAGAGAGAGAGAGAGAGAGAGAGAGAGAGAGAGAGAGAGAGAGAGAGAGAGAGAGAGAGAGAGAGAGAGATGAGAAAAGAGAGAGAGAGAGAGAGAGAGAGAGAGAGAGAGAGAGAGAGAGAGAGAGAGAGAGAGAGAGAGAGAGAGAGAGAGAGAATGAGAGAGAGAGAGAGAGAGAGCGAGAGAGAATGAGAGAGAGAGAGAGAGAGAGAGAACGAGAGAGAATGAGAGAGAGCGGGAGAGAATGAGAGAGAGTGAGAGAGAGAGAGAGTATACGTTATATACAGACAGATAAAAAGAGACCAAAACACGGGAGCAAGTGTGTGTGGGAGTCAAAAGGCAGTACAGAACTAAAACGAGCACATGTACACATAACATACAGTTGCCCTGACACACGTTCCGAAGTACCAACCTGTCGTGATCCTTTTCTACTAGATGGTAGCGGGCCCTGAACGCTACCAAGTGAGCGTAATAGGCTGGGGCAGGAATGGAAACAGAACGGGTACATCGCACATAGGTATGGCACAGCTGATAGGTCAGAATCTGCAGCTCGTCGGCGTTGAAACGGTTGTCATCCCACAACACGTGGTAGTGAGATGGACGGCTGGTACCCTGAATACATGAGACATTTTACAATGATCATTAATCCAACAAACTCAAATCAGATAGAACGGTCCACTGGAGACAGTTCTCCGCTCTCAGAAGTTGGATTCTTTTTCGTTTACAAAAACTAATGTAAATAACAAGAAGCCTGCCGTTCACTGGCCTTTCTGGCAAAGTGCAACGGTTGTTTAGTCAACTCAGAATGACGTCTTCAACTCTCTATGAATTTCTGCTGTTAACTTGGGGTTTCTATACAAACAAAATACAGTTAACCCTCATATATATACTTTTCAGGTTAAATACAGCCTTACAGACACTGTGTAAGTGTGTAGGGAAAGAGGTTTTATTGAAATTTACGCTGTGCACCAATTGTGGTGATCTCAGGGTGAGTTAAGAGGAAATTGTAAGATGAAAAGACAAGAGAAAGAGGCAAGTAAGGCAGTAGGACCTACCAGGAGCACCCACCAGCCGTCCACAGGGAAAGAAGTAGGACCAGTGACAGCACCCACAAACGAAAAGATAAGATAAGATAAGATAAGATGTATTTATTTGTCCAAACGGAAATTTGCTCGAAAATGTGTCCATAAGGAAAAAGCCAACGCAATCAAGAGATGAATGTTGACGATTCTATTGAATCTATCCGATAGTGCAAGTCTCTTGCCAGTTACAGTGATGGGTTAAAGAATAATACCATTTATCTCTGTTAAGTGAAGGCCTCGCTTTTTTTGTTACTGTTTGCATGCATTTCAACAGTTCTCAACGCAGTTCTCAACATTGTCTACCTATAAAACTGAAATGCTATTGTATTTATCATCATTGAGAAACTAAAACTTTGCAAACTCACTCTCAAAATTTTTAGTTCACAATATATAGAAAGAAAAAAACAGCCAAATTAATTTCAAAATTCAAGTAATAAGACAGGAAAATGTGTGATTATACACATTGACAGGTCCATTGAAATCATCTTATCCGTTATACCTGGCCAAGCAGCAAAAATTAGTTTTGTTTTGTTTGCGCCCCCCCCAACAAACAAACAACCAAAAACAAAAGACAGCCAACCTGAATGCCAGCGTGGGAGCACAAGTAGAAGTCAAATTCCGTGGGATGTGTGATGCCCTGATCCACGGTGGTTCCGGCGGGAATGTTACCACTGCGGCCTGTCTGGTCCCGGCGGTCAGCGCAGAAGAGACGAGTGTGATGGCGCTTCTGTACGACGATGAAGGTAATGCCCGGCTGGTAGTCGACCTCCAGCTTCATGCAGGCCTCTCGGATAGCCCTCAGCTCGTGACCAAGCACCTGGGAAATATGAGTAGACTAAATACATGAGAGTGCCAACGGCAGTTCACAAAACATGTTTATTCTAGTTGGAAACGTTTTGCATTCATGTGTAACAGACCACGAAGGTGATGAACAACAGTGATGGTTAGACAAGTATGCAAAAACTTAAGGATTCTCAAAGAAAGAGAAGTGGGGGAAACATCAGCTCTGATGGAGATTTCGGGCAGGATTTGTCTCATTGAAGTTTACCCCGTCCACCATAGTTTAGGGTAAGTTAAAAGTGGCGTGACGAAAGTTAAGAGGAGTGGCATGATGAAAGTTAAGAGGAGTGGCATGATGAAAGTTAAGGAGTGGCATGATGAAAGTTAAGAGTGGCATGATGAAAGTTAAGAGGAGTGGCATGATGAAAGTTAAGAGGAGTGACATGATGAAAGTTAAAAGAGTGACATGATGAAAGTTAAGAGGAGTGACATGATGAAAGTTAAGAGGAGTGACATGATGAAAGTTAAGAGGAGTGACATGATGAAAGTTAAGAGGAGTGACATGATGAAAGTTAAGAGGAGTGACATGATGAAAGTTAAGAGAGTGGCATGATGAAAGTTAAAAGAGTGGCATGATGAAAGTTAAGAGGAGTGGCATGATGAAAGTTAAGAGGAGTGGCATGATGAAAGTTAAGAGGAGTGACATGATGAAAGTTAAAGAGGAGTACATGATGAAAGTTAAGAGTGGCATGATGAAAGTTAAGATGATGAAAGTTAAGAGGAGTGACATGATGAAAGTTAAGAGGAGTGACATGATGAAAGTTAAGAGGAGTGACATGATGAAAGTTAAGAGGAGTGACATGATGAAAGTTAAGAGGAGTGACATGATGAAAGTTAAGAGGTGGCATGATGAAAGTTAAGAGTGGCATGATGAAAGCTAAGACATGATGAAAGTTAAGAGTGGCATGATGAAAGTTAAGGAGTGACATGATGAAAGTTAAGGCATGGCATGATGAAAGTTAAGAGTGGCATGATGAAAGTTAAGAGGAGTGACATGATGAAAGTTAAGAGTGGTAATGAAAGTTAAGAGTGGCATGATGAAAGTTAAGAGGAATGGCATGATGAAAGTTAAGAGTGGCATGATGAAAGTTAAGAGTGGCATGATGAAAGTTAAGAGGAGTGGCGTGATGAAAGTTAAGGTGTGATGAAAGTTAAGAGTGGCATGATGAAAGTTAAGAGCATGAATTAAGGGCATGATGAAAGTTAAGAATGGCATGATGAAAGTTAAGAGTGGACATGATGAAAGTTAAGAGGAGTGACATGATGAAAGTTAAGAGAGGTGACATGATGAAAGTTAAGAGGAGTGACATGATGAAAGTTAAGAGGAGTGGCATGATGAAAGTTAAGAGTGGCATGATGAAAGTTAAGAGTGGCATGATGGCATGATGAAAGTTAAGAGGAGTGACATGATGAAAGTTAAGAGAGTGGCAATGAAAGTTAAGAGTGGCATGATGAAAGTTAAGCATGATGAAAGTTAAGAGGAGATGAAAGTTAATGGCATGATGAAAGTTAAGAGGAATGGCATGATGAAAGTTAAGAGAAATGGCATGACGAAAGTTAAGTGAAAGAGGGGAAATGAAAGAAGTGAGGCCAATAAGCAGCCCCTTCAACCAACTTCAGGCTGTAAATCTATTTCAAATATTTCATTTAAATCCAAATTCTTTAAAATTTACTGACATACTAATACTTTTTTCTCGACCTACCTTCATAAATAAATAAAAACAAAAACCCTCAAAACAAACAATGTTAAATTCAAACTCACTCTAATCATTGCCCATCCCCCAAAAGTTAGTGTCACAAGTTACAAGAACAATGGTCTACAGATATTAAATGAGCGCTATAATGTCTCAAGATCTTTGACACAATTCAAATCACCAATTGTTAGAGAAAGTGCCCCCCCCCCCCTCGTAATGGCTTTTGACATGGCTGATTATGCGATATTAGCAATATAATGATTATAATGACTCACTGTCTGAAACTGTCCTTCACTGACACCATCTCTGTAGAATATGATTCTGGAGGGTTTGAATCTTGTGGAGCGGTAGAACTGGATGAGTAACTCGCGGACCATGGTGGCTAGGTCACGGATTATCTCCTGCCGGTGTTCCTGGACTCGGACGGTGGCAGAATAACGACTAGGATGGGCATCCATGCTGCCAACCACCTGTAGTAATGATAAATTCAAACATGATATTGATGTAACGGTTGTGGGTCCAAGAATGAGGATAAGACAGACACATCAAGAGAATTCGAGATGCCAGAACAGGCGGATCACAACAGAAATCTTTAACACAAATCTGGTTGAATAAGGATGAATAATTGTAATGTTAAGAGACCTGAAGCAACATCTTAAAATGATAAATCTACTTACAAAGTTTGCTGAATACAGGCAAGAAAGAAAGAAACATTAACCATTAACAGATAGATGATAATCCACTTGTGAATGGCCAGGACAAAATAGCAGGTAATGTACAAGACGAAAAAATAAATGGCCTGTTTGTTTCACTGCAATTTACCTCATCAATCATATGAGGTGATCTCAGGGTGAACTATGATAAAAACAGCAAGAAAAAATACATGTGAAAGAACGAAAGTTTTCTTTGGTATTTTATACAGCTTTCTACTTAGTTTCCATAGTCACATCTCACTGCTGTTTTTGTCACTTATGTTTCATCATTAATTATGCATATGTCTTATTTGCTATGCCTTTATAGTATGTGGATATTACTTATTTGTTGTCAGGTCTTTTGAAGTGGCATTAGCATGTTGATCTTCCATAGCCCGTTCCAGTAGGCATTGCATTAACCAGAATAAACACTGGTTGTGTGGGCCTGAAGGCAACTTAACCTCACCCTTTGTCAGTACTTAAACCTGAAGCGTTAACTTGAGAACTTTATTCTTCCGCGGCGTGAATTACCACTTTTACCTACCTAACAACAACTTTCATGTTAAAAGAACAAACACGGTACGACACTTCTTAGCTGTGATTCACTTCAAGGAGCCTTTTTAACATTCATCCGTCATTCCTCAAATTCTATGACATAAGACTTGATTTTTTTTTTAAAGGAAATGTCACAGCACAGCTTACCGCAGCTATGGATGGCTTGAGGGTGTCACCAGCTGGTGGGTGTGTCACATCAGCACCAAGGAAGATGATTGGCTCACGGAATACATGGGGTCTAGAAAATCAAAAAGCAAAACTTTGACGTCAATTTATTTGTTTCAGGAAAATTTCATACTATAACAACAAATTTGAAACTCCTTAATCTTTGAAGCATGTGTAATTATTTCATGCATATGTATGTGATAAATGTATCCTAATACATTTCTCTGATTATGTATCCTAATACATTTCTCTGATCCTATTCTTAATCCTCACCGTATGCTTGGAAGCAAAATACTGTTGACTCCACCAAGCTTGACATTGATCTTAAGGCAGAGGTTGGACAGAGTTTGGGGTGTGGTTTTGTTCACGTTCTTTGCCTGGACACACTGTGTTGCTAAGCCAAAGCAGATGTCTCCGACTCTCTTTACCTCAGCTGAAGAAGGAAAACAAATTCTTGGTTTTAAATACCAGGACACCAAAACATTTCTCAAATTTTTATTCTGATCTTGTAGGAACATTATTTATAACATTGAATTGATCTATCAAATATGCAACAAGTGCTTTAAAAAAATTAATTCACATTGATTTGGAAAGGAAGACTAAGAAAAGAATATAGCTACGTTCTCACCATAGACTGGCGTTTTCCCGGGAAGCACCACCACTATGAGTTGCAAGCCAGAATAGGTGTTCTTGAGATATCGGAACATGGGTTCCACTTGATCTGGGCCAGTTGCATATTTACAAAAGCAAGGCTGGCCCATGATTGGCATTCCAGCATCATTGGATATGCGCTGCAGTTGCTGTGTGAAGTTCCTGCAAGACGGAAACAGAAGTCAAAAGATCTTTTATTTCTTTTTCTTTTCTCTTTAGCAAATGAAATGAGAAAAGCAGGAGAATTGGGTCCTTTTGCTACATAAATGTTCCAGAACAATGGAAATTTGTGAAAGGTGTAAGATGAGATAAATTACCAAAATTAAAATGATGTCGATGACAATGGCAATAAACTTCAGGAATTAATGCATGTTCAGGTTTACACAATTGCAGCAAGAAATTCTGACAAAGCATAACATTATACTCATTACTTGCAACTAAATTTTATTTTCGAGTAGCCCCTATTGAATCGCAATTCATTTAATGAGGGATTTATTTTACATCAAAATCATGCGGATAGAAGTTGTTATTGTTTTTTTTTTGTCGTTTCATCATTGCATGGTGGTTAAGACACTCCCAGTTCAATAATGTTAAGAATCATAAAAAGCTATGGTAAATGTCCTGTATACTTGAGAAAGTGTAGACTATAAAGGTGTGTATAAACTCAAGAGAAATTGTTAATACAGCTGAAAGCATCTTCTCATGAAAGGGCCTTCTCTTGAAAGGCACGTTTAGAGTATATGACAAAAGTGGATTAAACAGGGAAAATTAGAGTAAAATTAGACTCAAAAGGTACATAAAAAAGAAGTTAGTTTTGGTTTCATTGCCAAATCTATTCGAAAGGCAGAAGTAAGTTCAAAACTGGACATTTGGGGCTATGGGTTTAAAAGATCTTTAAAAAGAAAGGGTGGAGAAACACAAACCTGAGAGAGTCTTCTCTGACCGTCCTCTGTGGTGCAAAGCAAGCAATGGCCCAGACACGGATCTCTATGCCCTGGTAAAACTGCTTGCCACGCATGTCCCACACGCCTTGGTTTGGCACGGCTTGTGCTTTGGTCTGGAATCACAAGGGGAAAATCCGATGAAGAACGTTTAAAAAAAAACTCACAACATTTATGTAACATTTTACATACATGGGACCACAAAAATCAGAATTTTCGACATCACTCTTGAAATAAACTGAGTTTAATCTCCATACAGCAATAAATATTAATTAAAATCACATAGAACACAATCTCATCTATGTTTAAAAATTGCTATAAAAAATAATCATTTTTTAAAAGGTATTGATTATAGCTAAAAAGTTGACAAGAACATTTCAGGAACATAATAAATTTGCTCTTAAGAAAGAAATGAGGATCAACTGTTTGAAAAAAAGAACAAACATATTTCACAGATATTTACTAGTTACTGATTTAATTTTATCTCTTTCCATGCTCTGATTTTACTTATTAAACCATTGCAGCGGCCTGATACTGATAGGTTCTCCACTTGTTAGATATTTGACCGTTTTGTCGTAATAGTGTGTGACCAGTGATGTTGTGCTTGTAGCAACCATCAGACTCAATCTGAAGGTGGCAAATGTTTTGTTCCAGTTTTCCATACACAGCATTAGAACAAGGATAGAAGAAGGAGCCTGTTTAGTTATTTCCTTAGACTAGAGATTGGAAATACAAGTGTACTTATGGAAAGCTACTTAAGTGCATTTAAAAAATAATAATTTGTTAATAAGCAAAGAGAGATCAAAATGTGAAAATCTACTTCTAATTTCTCTTAAAAGAGTTTCATTGACGTTCTCTTGCATTACACAAAATGAGAACAATTTGAGAACCTCAGACCAGAATAAGGTCCTAAAACAAAAACCCCCACTATAAATATCAATTTTTTTTCTTTTCTTATTATACTTAATTCATCTCCACACTTAAAAGGGTCTGAAGCCCCACTTACTGAAACTATCCTAGAATCTAGATCCAACCAACGTTCTGATTATTCTAGAAAAAAAAAACGGAACTGAAGAGAGGTGATGGGATTGGAGGTAGGGTGTGATTCATGCTGTGGTATACAAGAAATACAGATTACCAGAAGTGAAGAAAGGGAAGGGGTTGCCATAGAAGGATGAACTGTCTTTGAAGTAAAGGGTGAATGAATTGAAATAAGCAGTGCAAGGGTGAGATATAAGATGTTACAAAATTGAAACTCTTGTCTTCCCTACTTCGATTATTTTCCAAAACTGCGTGCCTGCTTACCTAAAGAAAATAAAGAATAGTCAGAAAGACATAGAATACCTCGACCCTTTGGGAAAAATTAACAACCTGAACACAAACTTTGAATAAATTTATTCATCTCATTACCAGCTTCCTTTTTCATTGGAACAAACCCTACCCACCATATGCAGTGATCTCAGGATGAATTAGGGAGGACACAGCAACTTGAGCAAGATGAAAGACATATGTAAAAGAGAGAAAGGAAAGAATAAGGATCTAGCAAGAGTCCTCCGCTCACATTCATTAAGAGAACACACACTGCCAAGAATGGGGAAGTTTGTGCTCCGAGCAAGCAAGCATGACAATAGATTTTAATCAACAGCTGGATAAGAAAGAAAGAGAACGAACCACTGGCATCCAGCAGAGAGCTCCACCTGTGATCATATTGGCATGGTAGTTAAGACACCACCTGTTCATGCTAGGCCATGGGTTCGATCCTGAACATAGCGTTATCCGGCTAAAGCCACAAGCTCAATCCTGATCCTCCTCAGCTGGCAAAATCAGTGCCTTACCGTTGGAAACATGACAGAATTAGCCTGCCCTGTCTGGTCCCCTGAACTTATTGAACACATGAGGTGGAATGAGTCACTGCCCTGTCTGGTCACATGAACTTATTGAGCACAATAGGTGGAATGAGTCACTGCCCTGTCTGGTCACATGAACTTATTGAGCACATGAGGTGGAATGAGTCACTGCCCTGTCTGGTCACATGAACTTATTGAGCACATGAGGTGGAATGAGTCACTGCCCTGTCTGGTTACATGAATTTATTGAGCACATGAGGTGGAATGAGTCACTGCCCTGTCTGGTCACATGAATTTATTGAGCACATGAAGTGGAATGAGTCACTGCCCTGTCTGGTCACATGGACTTATTGAGCACATGAGGTGGAATGAGTCACTGCCCTGTTGGTAAACTCTCACATGAAACCTCTCTATATCACCAACTTTGGCGAAAAGGGGTAAACGACCCACCAGCCAATTACAACAAAACATGAAACATTGTGAAGGGCAGACAACACTTAGATTTAGGTATCTGTCCCTCTTTTTTATGTTAAATCTTCTGGGTTTTTTGCAAGTTCCCCCTTTTTTTTTTTTGGAATGTTATTTTTTCATTAGATTCAGATATTCTCTTGAACTACTATAAAGATCTATATTTTCATAAAATACAACATTTAACATTGATATGGACAATATGTAACTATAAAAAAATGACTGATTTATCATGCCGGATATAATGCCAGGCGACCCTGAAATGCATTATGAGAATATGATGTCGATAACAATATATAACATTCAACTGTTGTCAGAGGGTTTTTAAAGTTTCCTTTGTCTTAACGTCTTAAGGAATAAAGCTACTGACGGGGCTAAAATCCCATTTCTGCCTTACAATCTTACACAAAATTCTGCATCCGTCTCCCCTCTTTTGTGGCAAAAGTAATCCTCAATTTATCATTGAGAGGATTTGCTTAATTGTTATCTACCCAATGCACAGTATGCGGTAATCTCAGGGTGAATTGAGAGGAAACATTGAGAGGAAAGAGATGAGCAAGATCAAAGGAATCAGTAGGACCTAGAAGTTGCCTGGACTAACTACCCACCATCAGTGAAAGGGAACTAAATGATTTGCTAAAAAGGCACCAATGGAATACACATATTATGTAGAAGCCATAACGCTGGGTTGAAAAGCAGTGAGAGAAATTAAATAAAAAGCCTTAAGAGAAGCGTTTAAAGTGGATTAAAAAGCCCTAAGAGTAAGAGAAGTGTTTAAAGCGAATCGAAAAAGCCTTAAAAAGTGTTTAAAGCGAAGTACTTTTTTGAAAAAGTAAGGGAAAAAAGGTTAAAAAGAGTCGAAAAGTGTGAGTCAAGGAATGTCCAGATTAATCCAAAATTGTCAAAGGAAGAAAGAACCATTGAAGGAATAGAGCAATAAATAACATACAAGGAACATACATTTGCTGAAAATAAACTACAATAATTCAGTCAGTGGCTTCGTGAGCGATTTACAACAACCAATGAGAAATATCACAACTCCCTTTCCACTTTCTGTGGTAGGAAATTGATAGTTTTTGTCTTCGTGTCTAACACATGCATACTGTACAGGTACAAATCTCTGTGATGTATTTGAACATTATGTTCAACATTATACTTGAACACTACTTCTGTGTTTGTAATTAGCCGAGCGAGTGGTGTAAAGACAGATTGACAATCAACAGTACACATACATTTTCATCTACTTTCATCTATCTATTGCTAGTGATGTGAAGAGAAGAGAGTGGAAGAAATAATGCATGGGACTAAGTGCACAAGTATTTCTGAGGCTCAATATAGGCCTATTAATAAAGCTGATAAAAAGATGAGAGAAGTGTGCCACCATCTTGAAGCTAACGTGTAGAAGCCATGTCGAGAAGATGGAATGAATACAATGCCAGACATGTTAACACCCAAGTGTCTGTAGGCCTTGTTTGGTAATCAATTTGATTATGAATATGTGTATGACATGGGTGCGGGGGAGGGGGGAGTTAAGAAGATGTAGGGAAAAAAGACAAAATAGAAAGATGCTCCCTGCAACACACAGGCCACATGATGAAACACAAACCTGAACACATCTCGCACTTGAAAAAATAAATAAATAAATAAATAAAATAAAATAAAACTCTCTTCTATCCGTTATCCTGGTTGATTCAAGGTGAAGAAAAAAATTCTGACTATCCATAGCAATAAGTAGTCTCCTTTTTTGCTGCCTTCGTAACTTACTATATAAGACATATAATAACAAATAAAAAAGGAACAGGTATGCAGCAAAATCAATAGGTAGTGAAAATGATAGAAGTCCACAATAAGAAGCAAAGACTAAGTGTCCTCAAAGAAAAACAATATGCCAAGCATATATGCCATCTTGAGAGCCATGCGTCACACAAATGGCCAGGTTTTGTTTTTTTTTACTAAGTCAGCTTCCATTTTCGTCTAGAGCTTTAACAGATCAATGTCTTTCCTGTCTGCTTACCCTTCCGCCATACTGCAATTTGGGAGCACTGAGTACTCTCCCCTGAACGTCCATCATTTGTGTGTGAATACTGATGCCGAATGTTTGAAGGTAAGGGTCCGCATTGAAATTTGCTTTGCGAATCTGTCCGAGGAAAGAAGAGAGGCCGGCGCAGACACCGAGAAATGAAAAAAAAACGCTTTTAGTAGGAATTTTAAAAAAATAGTTTCCAAGAGCAATAATACTGTCATGTCCAGGGCGACATTGAAGGTCTTCTGTTTTGATTCTTGGCCCCTCTTGACTGCTTGAGCAACATGATCCAAAGATAAATTTTGCTGAAAATTCTTGTGTTCTTGACAGAGAAATTCCTGAAAGTGGGTTACCAATGTGTATTGAATTTCACAGATGAATCGTCCTTCTGCTTGGCTAAAAGTTAACGAGATGGGTGAATAGGCAATAAACCAAAATAAAATTTTAAAATACTGAAAAGACTGATGAAAAATACAAACAATAAATGATGATGAATGATAAAGACATTATTTAAGAAAAAATAAGAAAACATAATGCTCGACAAGCACATGCCCTCTTCCCGCAATTTTCTACACTCCGCATCTTCACTGGGAGCACGTTAGAAAAGTGGGAGCAGTGAGGTAAGGTGAGAGACAAAGCAGCAAGGATGGATTGGAGCAGATGTCAAAGGCACGGCTGAAATGTCTTAAGTTGGATTAATTGTCTTTGTTGTGGTACATTACACACAAAACACATTTTCTTTCACGGCTACTACTTCCCCCTTTGTTTCATTTCTCTTGGTTGTCCCCAAAGAGGTTTGTTTTCCCCCATGATGAAATTCTCATGGGAGAGCCATTCTGTGGAAGCCACTGATTGTAGTGAATAATAAATAAGAAAGTGATAATGTTAAATAATTGGGAAGGGGAAAAAAATTAAGGAAGATACAAGGGCTACAAAACTCACTGGCGATACAGCCAAAGTAGACACCGCAATAACGTCACAGCAACAAGTGTGACAACAATAACAAGGAGACAAAACAAAACAATATACAGAAAATTTGAAAGCAGGAGAAAACAAACATGAATATCTGTAAGTCGATAATGTAAGTTGTTGAAATCATAAGATCAGACCTAATAATACGATTTTTTAAAACATCAACATGTCCACCAAAAGAAAATTTAATTCTCTACTCCTATGAGATATATGAAAGCTGATTACAAAAAACAAGCTTTTGGATTTAAAATTCTAATACAAAAACAAAGTTTAGAAGTTACTTGGGACAAGACCATAATGACTGTGTAAAATGATGTGGGATTTAGAACATGAAATGTCATAATAATGCCAGGAAATCCTGGCACAACCTCGTGAGAGTACGCATTTGAATTTGTGTGTACATATAACTGTTTGTGTGTGTGTATGACTAAAATACAGCCTGTATTCCCCGAACATGTATTCAACGACAACGCGGAACCCTCAAATTTATTACAGTCCAAACCAAGATCCTTCTTTGAGCGCCCACTATATTCCCTGAAACACTTATTCCACAAACTAATTTTCTGGTCCCAAGGAGTTTGGGGAGTACGGGCTGTACTTAGTATATATTTTTGTCCTCTTCTGTGATGGCAGACAACTGAAGCAACGTAACAGGAAAGAAAATATTAAAACTGAGGAAAATAAGTAAGTCATTAATTGGGGTCAGCTCAGGTAAAAAGAATGAAGAAACATTAGTGAGAGAATAAGATACCCAGGCCAGGGGAGAGAATAAATGAAAAGAAATTATTTTTCTGTTAAAATTTTTGACAGGTGCAAGTTTCAAAATACAGGAATGAGACATGAACTTTTCAGCAAATATTGTAAGAATCAAAGCGAGAAAAGGACAAGTTTGAAACGTTGTACAGGTGATAAGATTTAATGGTTAGATTGTTTCATCTTTGTTCTGTTTTAGTGGTTTCCTGTGTCCTGCTTCCTGATAAGAGTTGAGATTGAGGATCTCCTTTTAAATGTATGCATGACGTTTGTGTAATGTCTATACAACGTGCATATATAGCTGCCTACGTTTTCAACTCCAAAAACAAACTCTATTGGAATTTGAGTGAAAGTGCCCACGGAAGAATTGAAGAATTTCGTTGTGTCTATAAATTTTAGACCAGGCTGATCATTGATGATGGTTGTGGTTATCAAATAAATGATGAACACAAATTTATCAAAGGCACAATGGAGGGTTTGGGTATCGGTTGGGCAAAGAAGTGGGTAGAATCTTCGGGGTTTTTTTGCTTTCAGTGGACTAAATTGGTCGCATGCAAAAAGTTTTCAACCAAATATAAAATAGACTTTTTTTTACTTCCACTTTATCACTACAGAAAACAAAGCTAATTCTCCTGGGATTGAATTGCCCCCCCCCCTTTATTTAAATCAGAAAAAATTTCACTGCCATGAAAAATGTGCTGAAAATTCTGGGATGTGAAATTTAATCTGTGATTATAATATAATTTAAAACATAAAAAATCACAAATGAACCCAAAAAGGGGAAAAAAAAAAAGAGAAAGGTTATGAAACAACCTTCACTTAAGTAAGGATTTTATAACTAAATGTACAATATTCTCTTTATCATTCTCTCGACCATTACTTCACAACAGCAAAACATTTCCACCCCTTTCTAATAGAGGGGCAAGAAACAAGAAGCTTTCAACAGGGCGATGACTGAATGCATTTGACAAAACTACAAATGTGCACATTTGGATGGAACGAAATATGGTAAGTCTTCAAAATAAAACAAAACTTATCCCGGGAGTGATGACGAAAAAAACAAAAACACTGCCAAGGAAGGCAAGACAATGCAAGAGTATACAAATTGGAACGGTCCAGCCTACCCGTCCGCCATACTGGAGCTTAGGGGCGGTTAGAACCCTGCCTTTGAGCTCTATCATGCCATAATTGACAGAGATGTCAAAGGTCTTCAGGTAAGGGTCATTGTTGAAGTCCGCCTTAGCCACCTGGGTAAAATTGGTGGGTGTAGGGGGTGGGCACAGTGCAAAGGGGTGGGAAGAGGGCATGGGCGCAAATGGAATATAAAACAAACAAATTAAAAAAGAAGAGAAAAAAGAAGCATGAGAATGAAAGAGACAAATATCGGACAAGAGTTATCTTTCATACATAGTTTTTTTTAAATGTAGAAATCGTTTTTAACTGAACTTCAGTCATGACAGCCATACCATAGAAGAACAGTAGAAGACAAATGCTAACAAATTTTGACGTTGGTTGCTTGAATTAAGATGGAGACTGCTCTGGTTTATGGTTCATATCATTGACGTTTATAAGTTGGCCCTCTCAGTTACGTTCAAGTAAGCTAATGGCAAACTTTACCTCAAAAACATTTCACTGAAACAAAATAAACAAACCAACCCATTTTTGATAACCATCAATGTCAATTGCTGACGACCAAAAGCAAAACTTTCCAATGCACAAACTTTATCAAAAGAGTAAAACAAAATATACTGATTTCATTGATTTAAGAATATCGTATCATGGTAAAAAATTAAGAGAACAACTCATCAGTAAGAACATTCTGGTGGAGGCAAAGATGCTTTAACATCAAGCCTAGAAAAAAGAAGGGGAAAAAAGAGGGGGAGGGGACAACGAATAGACAGAAGGGGGAGTAAGTCTACCTGAATAATGTACAGTAACTGAAGAGAGAATTAAATTGGAAATTGTGTCTTCAAAGTTAAAATACACCTGCATAGAGACTAGCAAAGTGAAATTTTAGAAAATAACAAAAGGTCCCTAAATATATCTAGATGAAAGAGGGGTGAGGAGAGAATGAAAACAGGAATGTGTTGAACCTCGACAGTAAGTGAACATGTCATCATTGATCAGGCTCCATGATGACAGACACAATGCAGCTTAGAGCTCTAAAGAGGACAGTCTCCATCAGCAAAGATAGGAAAAAGTAAAGAATCTCATGTGCTTCATTGAAAACACATTACAGAACAAACACCACTGACAGTTTTACCCTACAAAAGTTCAAGCAAAAATACCAGAATAATTGTTCTAGTGTGTTTGGTTCAAACAATTTCCTTCCTTTTTTTTGCCCTTGCATGACTGCAAAGTTTTGCAAAATTGTTTTCAATGCTCAAGCTATGGCAAAAAGTCCATGTGTGTGATGCCAAATATCTTAAGTACATACTAAATGATGGTAACCAAAACAACAATGAGTGAAATGAATAAAGGACATAACGGGAAGGGAGAGACACTATAAACAAAAACTATTTATTGATTGTCTTATAACTTGGTGAGAAATAATCTCTGGTTTAGCCAACTTGTACACTTGTAAGTACAAATATAAATCTATTCAAAACAGAAGCCTGCATATCTTAAAGTTGTTCATGGAATTGAAACACAAAGTGGTTTACTGAACGGGTCACCTTACTCAAGGCTTTGAATAATTTACATGTCTGGGGAAAAATTTGGATGGCTTTGCTGGAAATAAAAACAAAATGTCATTAGTGATGCACACATTTCTGACAGTGTCATACACATAAATAAGAAAAATGATTGGGAACATGCTTTTGTCAAATAACACGAGTACATTTTTCAAGAGAGAAAAAAAACCTTATAATCAACACTGCTGAATTCAAAAGACATTAGTCATCACAACATTATCGCAAAATAAGATACAATCACCATTAATAGTAAAATGTCGATGTTTTACGATAAGAATGAATGAAATCAATTATCACAGTAGTTCATATATTCAATTTTATTTAGGAGTTATTGGATGTTTATATAAATAATTTAGAATTATTATATCGACACATTTATCTCACATTTTTACTGGTTTACATTACTAACACACATACAGACACTGAGAAACAAGACCTACCAAGTTATTGATTTCCTTTTCTCTGTCAGGGGCTGATCTTGCTGTGGCCTACGTAGAAAGACAACAACCAAGAAAAACAATAAAATGTTTGGACTAGAAAGAATACTGCTTAAAATAAAAAAGCACTCCATATTTATTTTACCTCAACCCTTTTGTAATAGGCACATCTCATGTCGTTACTAAGTTTGCCCATACCCTCTGCCAACTAAGGTTTTGACCGCCAGTTGTATTTTGAGATTCAGAATATCAAGAATATTTCCATACAGATTTACATCAAAGAAACGTTGGTTTAGGTCAGCTAGATAGTAACTTAACAGTGAATTTCTAATTCAATTTCAAATAGCATGACAACTACAGTTATAAGGTGCAAAGCTACAGAAGGGTTGACAAAACCATGACAAGAAAACCAATGATGATTGTGCATTTTATCTATAATTCAAAGTATCTCCATCCCCACCACCACACACCAAATACATAAATAAACTAAAAAACCCAACAAGCCAGGTCCTCATCGTCAGCATTACTCTCAGTAAACAAAAGAGGAAGAAGACAAAAAAACTAACAAGAAAACCTAATAAAACAAAAAAAAGTGACAAGAGACAAAACTAACAGATCTTCAAGCACAAGCTACATAAAATAAAGGATTGCACCCAATGCTCCCTCTAATTTATGAGAGGAAAATCCCAGTTGTATGCAAGAGAATGAACATTAGACAAGAGTAGTTGCTTTTTTTGTTATTTGTGTGCCCAGACATTTCTAAACTGTTCACACCTTTTCTCACTAATGTGTGGGCATACACACACACACACAGCTTAAAGGGAACATTGGTTGCATCAAAATGTACTAAAATCCTATGTCAGATCAACTAGCCGTTTGCTACACACTACTCAAACCAAACAGATGATCACTGTTTAACAGTGTATACCTACCAGGCCATCATAATGGCCGTACATTATTAGCATCACAAATCTAACTCTCCCTTATAGACTTGATCGCTACAAACAGAATTTGTTGTAAGAACATGAAATTGTATACATGCTTACATCAAACACCAAAGTTACCATTGCATCATAAGAAGGAAGCCAGCAACACTTATGACTAGCTTTGATCTACAATGTTTATGTTTGTTCTGCAACGTCTATGCTTGAATTTGAGTTTTCATACTTGGTCTCTGCTTGCAATCAGTGCGCGTTGTCCATTCTTTAAAAAATTCAAACCCTCTTACATCCTATTGACTTCATATAGCAGATAGACACACTTCTAGATAAAAATATTAAATTTGTAAATGCTACTTTCCAAGTACAGGAATGATATTAAGAACAATAATCTAGATGAATGTTTCAATGACTGGCCTACATAAGTCATAATCATAAAGGGTTCATCTATAAATAGTATTAAATGATGATGTCTTGGACTAATAGTATTAAATGATGATGTCTTGGACTAGATGTAAATGTAGAATCAAAGGCAACTATTTCCAAATCATATTTCCCTGTCTGGACAACTAATTTGCCTGGCATTACTTGACAAATTGTCAACTGATAAATCTTCACTGGCGCACTAGGACTGTTGTCTAAAAAACCTGCCTAGCTTATAGAAGGGTGAGAGTTAGATTTCAACACCGAAGGTATCTGACATTATAGCATGATAGAAATAAATCAAATCAGAAACACTGTGGTGCAAATGACTGAGAGCCAAGTGAGGCAGCTGAGAGGCCCAGCATTCAAGCCCTTGAACAGTTGTCTTCCCACCAGTAGCAGTGGCAGAGAACAATGATCAACCGTAACAACTTTAAATCCCAGTCGTATAGTATTAAAATATAACAGCTATATCACATTATTATAAAATTAAAAGAAAGAGGCATGCATGAGAAGTAGAGAACCGGAGAAAGGGATAAGTATGAAATGTATTTAAATGGGGGTGGTGGAATTCGATAGGTAGAGGAAGACAAACATGAAATCGCCACATTTCCAAATCTTCGCCATCAGCTTAATTGTTAGAAATCATTTATAAGAAAGATACTTTTGTTAAAAGTCATTTTTAAATTTATTTCCACAACTCCTTTTTTTTTTTTTTGGTGTAAATCTTGAGCGAGACATTACGACGGCAGATGATTGCCAAGATAAAGAGAATGAGAAATGTGGCGAATGTCATGTGAGGGACATTGCATGCTTGGCCAGACAACAGCGACTCATTTGGGCCACCTTGATCATGGTGGAGGTTTGCATGTCCGTCAGCTTCTTGATACAGCGCTGGCCTCCACTATATTGCACACCTGGCATGAAGAAAAACAGGAATAATTGCAAATGGTCAATTACTTTGTATCAAATCAACGTGGAATAATACGCTAATACTGCATCATCCTTGGCTGAGTTATAACATTATGCTTCAAATTTGTTCACATGAAAAAAAGTGTTAAAAACTAAATGAAACCTACTTTTTTACCGCTACTCATTGCTAAGATTTCGTGGGCACATGACACCCAAGCACATTTTGTGGTACAAATACATTAATGGCTCATAATGTTTCAAATCAAAGAAAAACGATTCTTGATAACACAAAGGTGACAAGGTCAGAAATAAGTTATTTCAGGGACCTTATGGCCCTTTAGTAATTTGAGTGTTATCTCAATCCATCATCTCAATTTCACTAGCAAGAAGAGGGACAGGTGATAAGACATCACTCCTTGAATAGGGCGCTAGTCTGTCACATGCTTCACTCCCCAGCTTGGTGCTGGTATCCAATTGCAATTTGGACTGAGTGTGAAAATTGCATGTTAAACGTTTTCATTGATGAACACCACGCCACATCAAACATTGTCACATTTTCAATCTAGGACCTCACCATTACAAGGGCATTGCCGCCATTTGAGTAATAAACAAGCAATGAAAAAAAGACAAAATGAAATCAATATAACAGACAGCTCTGTTTTTGTGAGATCAAACAAAGCCACTGAGATTGTCATTCTCAATTCAAAATCTTTTTCTTCTTCTTTTATATGCCTGTTAAAATACTGTGTACAGGAAATAAAACCATGGTGTGGAGAAAATGAAATGTACGTAAATATGATATTTTTGAGTGTTTTAAAATCGTTTTTTTCTTCTTTTAAAGCACTTCTTGAAGCAACAAAAGACAGCTATCAAATCAGTGCTTTGTCAACATTTTTACTCACCTCCAGTGGTAGATATGTGTTTTTGTTCTTGGCCTACTTGAAGGCAAGGTAAATGAGGATGTCTGATGAAAAGGAAATAAAATTGTTAATAACACATAATTTATTTCAGAAAAAACACACAAGAGATCACAGTAAAAAAGAAAGAAAAACTATTCACAATGCCTGTTGCAAAATATAGTCTTTTCACTTGGATTTATCTTTTATCTTGAAAATGCACAAAAACTCAGTGTCATCACCATGCCTTAACTTGTGTCTTTCCACCATTGAAATCATTACAAGTCATAAAACGAGAATGACAACCATTACAAAACATAGAGAATAATTGCCAAATATCTTACAAAAGTTTCATCTTGTAGCGTTCCATGAAGTAACGAGCTACAGTGCACTCAATGGTCTGACCAGTTTGCAGCTGAAGAGGAAATCTGTTCAATAGAGGAATATTGTTTCAATTATATTAATCTTTCTGTTTCACAGTTTTTTTTATAATATTTTATTTTTAAAAATAAAAAATAATAAAATATCAAACCAAATGAATACCTCGACAATGATTAATGTATATTCTAAATGTAAGGCAATTTAGGTAGAAGTGTTAACGCTAAAGTACATTGAGACGATTGATATGGCCACAAATTCAACTTACGCTTGAGTTTGAGCAGGGCGCCTAGTGACATTGCATACTCGGTACTTGCGTCTCATCGTTCCACAATGTGTGATCTCAACTTTCAAACCTGCAATGAGTGACAAAATAAAACAAAACTGTCACCATCAACGACATACATATACAGACGGGTTCACACTTTTTCAATAAACAAAAGTAAGTCCCAAAGTTTACTCAGTGAAAGTTTGCTTCATGCAAGAAATCTAAAAAGAGATCTATTCACTATTCTCAAAGATTAAAAATGTAAAATATAATTTTTAAACGTTCACTACATAGCCCATGACCTCATTCATCTGACAAGAGGTGAAAGGGTAGGTAGGCAGGCAGCTGTGATAAGCCAGCTGCTGCAATGAATTAGATAAATCTAAGCTTACAGCCAAGGTCAATGGACAGATCTGTAGGACCTTAGAGCATCATGTCAATGTTTTGATGAACAAATGAAAGCATGCTAATTCAAGACACACAAAGTTTAAAAGAGAGACACAATGTAAACAGTTCCTACACTGCGCTAATAATTACGGTTGCCTGGTATTTTGGGTAGCCTGTTGGCAAACAGAGAACTGAAAACAATCTTAATCATAATCACCAAAGAAAACGCCATACGCATAACATGTGTGAAAGTTTATATTGTATTCTAATAACGTTTTCACCGTGAGAAAAGGCTGGCTGTAAGCACCAAACGCACAAGTACGAAATATATAAAATGTAATAATTTTAAAAATCATAAAATTGAATGACTAAAAATATAAATCATGTCCAAACCTTTGATTTCTTTGGTAAATTTCACTCTCTGAGAGTCAGCCAAAGGCCTCTTTTGTTCCCCAATTTCCTGGAGGTCTAAAACTTCACACATGAACTCTGTGACTGGCTGCTCCTTGTAGAAAGCTGTGGCAGATACTGTTGAACAAAGTGAAAGGAAGCCCAGGATTCAGTACAAAAAGTTTGTGTTATCTGGAATTTGCTGGGGTTTTCACAAATATTTACACTTTACATTCCCTTTCTCTACTCCCTTCCTCCCCATCCGCGCTCCCGAGAAGACACCCCAACACTGATTTACACCTATGCTGTCCAATTCAAAGACATTTACTCAACTTCTTATTCAAGTCAATAAACAAAAACAAAAAGACATCACATACGTACGTGTATATTTTATAATCTTAATCCTAAGACCCACCAACCTTCCCAAGTCAAAACAACAAGAAACATCAAACCCAACGCAATTGTGGGCTTTCCAAAACACATACCATCAATATTAAGCATCATTTTCCAGTGTGATGGCCGTACAGATTGATGAAAACCAAACCACACCTCTCTGCCACCTCCCAGTGGGTGGTCGTAGCCTTCGGGTGGTGAGAAAAAGGAGCGACCCACAGGAGTGTAGCTGAAAAAGGTGTTATAAACAGCCTTGGGTATTTTGTTTTTTTTAATATGAACATGGTGTATGACAACAATTGTAACAAAGCACAGTGCTCATCCCTTATAAAAACAGCAATGATCAAAGATAAAAGTGTTCTTAGATCCCATTTGCACTTACACCCACTGTATCAATACCTAATGTACTGCAGTACACTGTAACTTCCCAAATTTGCAGTCAATCGTTTCAAAGACAAAGTTGATGAGTACATGTCCTTGTTTAAATTCACAATGATAAACATACAGTAAAAACAAGGACATGGTTAGCATGTCTAGCTGGGACTTGCAACCAAAAGGTTCAGGCCCTCGCAGGTTGAAAAATTTTCTCAATGTTCTTTTTAATTACATCTATCACCCCATGCCCAGGTAGGTCGATCAACACCTAGTCCCATCAGACACAAACCATAATCAGGTCATGTGTGCAGATCGCAACATTATGTGCACATTAAAGGTCCCATGACTGATTACAGGGCGGCCCAGGCAAAATAAAAAAATCATTCTATAACCTCTGAGACCACCTTAGTTGTAGATGTGGGTAATATCAAATCACATTGGTCTGGCAAACATACAAATTCCCATTCAGCTCTCTAGCCCGGCTCTTGTAAGCCCAAATAATTCGCCAAATCATTTGCTAAGCTTCCTTATAATTTATGCAGCATTCTTACATCCCATGAAATCCAAGAAAAACAATTCTGTAGTGAGAAAAATTATTCTTGCGGCCTTTAAAGCGGTGCGCACTGCACTGTGTTGCAATTATGCTGTATGAAGGTTGTGCACAAAGACGTTATAAAGCTTAAAATACAGGCCCTCCTACTCAGAGCATCTTTAGACTCACTTCTTTGATGGTAGGTGTCTCATGAATGACGTCAAGGGCTTGGATGGCTTCCATTGGGATGTGTCTGGTGCGCCCCTGCAGTGCTTCCTCCAAGGCAAACAAATTTACCTGGCCGTTGAAGCGGATAGTCACCTTAAAAACTCTGTCACGTCCTTCACCTGGTAAGGTGACCTCCAGTTCCACCTAAAATAGAAAAGCAATCAGGATATGAGGAATTCAACAAAACAATACACACAAACTAAAAAGGTACATAATATATATACATTATTCTAAGGACAGATTTTCACAAGTTCTTCTTAATCATATAGAGTCTCTCGTGAAAATAAGACACTGGGTAAATAGTAAAGATAAGTTCTCAAAATCAGCTCACATAGCTTTAATATAGGTCATAGCATCCCAAATTATTTTTCAACATTTCATTTTGACCTGTGCCTTCATACCAACTCCTGTCACAGACCTTTCAAGCCAGTACACTTTGTCAATCTATATAATTATATTTTCTTTAATTCATCACAATATGTTCACTCACTCAAAAACGTTATAACAGACAAACTTTAACAGCCTACCTTTTCCGTTCCTATAGGGAGAGGCTCACGGCTGTATAGATTTTTGCGGCCATCAAACACTGGCTTTTGACCTTGGAAGATTTTCTGCTGATAAGCTGATACCATGGTATCGATGATTTCCCTTTGCAGCAGAGAATAGACAGTAAAATGGGTTTTAATTTATGAAATGTGATTTAAGGATGCTGGGAAGAGAACATTAAGACACGACACAATTGTCAGACAAAAAATGAAAAATCCCTTCAGCTTCTATGAACTTACCCCATTCATCGTATGTACAAGTAGATCTCAAGAAATGGTAAGATGAAGAAAGACCCATCAACCCAGTGTTTTGCACAATTTACCCTGTTCTTGGAGTGAAAGGAAAGAAGTAGAATCTATCACTAGTACCCAACAACCGCCCACTTGTCAACCCAAAGCATCGCAAGTAGAGAGAATAAGAAGAGATCATTAAAGGGAATAAGACAAAGAACCAATTGAAATTGGGAAGCTCTAAAAAACGTTATAATACTGGGGCCTTTCTAGCACAAATGTTATTTAAACGATCAAAATATGATACAGTAAAATAACAAGAAATTATTGGAAAAATTTTAAAAACTGCAATCAATTCATTAAGAAAAGATCTATATTAACATCAAAAATTCACACAGCCATTCTGAGAAAGTCAGGACTCTTTCTCTCTTTGTCTGCCCTCTCTCTTTATTTGCCACACACTCTCTCTTTTTGTCTGCCCCGTCTCTGTTTCTCCATCTATCTACCTGTCTCTCTTCAATCACAGCATACTTGGCAACTTACCTGTTAACCCTGCGTGGGCATTTGTCAGGGCTAATGGAAATTTCATAATGGTGAATTATACCCTGCGGCACGCGGACCTGAAAGTGGTTGGCCCGCAGTGAAATGGGCCTGCCCTCTGTGCCAGTGTTGGGTCGTGGAGGGCACAGGAAGTCTGCCCGTGGCGGGGGGGTGGTTGGAAACAACTCCCCTCCAACGGAAGCTGGCTGTCCAAACGGGCGGTTGTGGATGGTGTCGGTGGTGGCTGTTCCGTTTGCGTGATTGGATTGGTGACTGGTGGTGGGGGCACTGAAATTTTGTCATGGGGGCAAGGAAAGAAGACAAGGAGTGTTACTATGACTGCATTCAGCAAAATATTTTGTGAATCGGTGAATAGATCAATGAAATTAAAATCCCTTTTTACTGACTGACTCTTATTCTTTCTATGTAATGCATAGATGACTTATGTTTGTTAATGAGACGAAAAGCATGAATTGGAAAATCTGATCTCACAAATCACTCCATTATAATGAGAATATAATTTATTTCTTTACTGAAAGCAAGCTAAAATAACAAAGCACACAAAATAAGTTCCAAAATCATAACTGACATCCTAACAATCCTAAGAATCAACAGTAATCAAAATATAACCCCCCCAACCATAAATGACATCCTAACAACCAACAGTAATCAAAATATAACCCCCCCCCCAAAATAACAAAAGAGTTGAAGTTAAAATAGTACCATCTTGTTGCATCTGAGGGAATGCAAAATGATGGCCTGGCTGACCTAAACAGGCAAAGGGAGAGAAACAAAGACAAATGATTAAGAAATATCCCTGGTGATCTTTGGAGTTAGAAATAATATTAAAGTAAAATATATAATTATTAAGTATGACTGTTCTGTGAAACATTAAAACTTTGTTATTAATTTGTCTCACTGAGTAAAAATATGAGTAGTAAATCTGTATTACACTCACTACATTTACTTCTTTATTTCCTAATCCTTTTGTTTTTGCTGTTTCATTTGTTATCTTTCAGGTCAAAACTAAATGATTCTGGGAGGTCGAAAAAGAAAGCAGTGAAAGTGTCTTTTTTCTCTCTATCTCCAGTGATATATATTATAGTCTTTTAATAGACATATTACAATTGTGTCCCATTTTCGCACTAAAAGAACGAATCCTTTCTTGTTCATTTCAAAATTTGTTCCTTTGACTACTTTTAATGACACATCAATACTCTTTAAAATTTACTATGTTATTACTCTTTTCTTTCTTATCAACAATTAGATGTTTCGAGAGAGAGAAAAGAAAACTGTTTCTTAAAAAGACAGGACACAGAAAATAATGTACATTGATAAGTAAGTATATTGCTAAATTGTGATCAAAACATATATATCCGCAATATTCTTTCTTTTCTACATTAATTGATGGTAACCCAGGTAAGATACATATATGAATAAAATTTTAGGATTGACATGAATGTAATTGTTTTTAAAAGTTCATTAATAAGCATCTTTTCTTTAAACTCTTCTGTAAAATTATGTCTGTGGCAAATATATGTGTTTTCATCAGAATGGCGGGATAAATTCAAGGAAATCTACACAGCACATACATGTATCTTTTATAACTTAATAGCACCATATACTTTATTGGTTTAATAATAAGCAAATAAAATGGAAGTTACTCTCATTGGTGAAAACTCATTATCCACACCATTCTTCAACTTACAATTTATAGATGCATTGAATAATATTGGAAATGTTTTCATACACTGACTGTAATAGTTACAGCGTATACATAAATTTCTCCTTTTGAGCCACACACCCCCCCCCCACACCCCCCCCCCCCCCAATATGAAATCTTTGAAGAGTCAGACAAGAAAGGTATACAGTGCAACATGCAAACTTGCCGGGTCAATAGATACTAGTTCAAAGAATCTTTGATTCGGGAACATGTGAATGCAGGAGGTGACAAGGAAAACTACCCTTACAGGGTACTTAATGACCACATGATTTTTTCTTGGCTTCAAGGGTAGCTCTCTCTCTCATTACAATACACATGTCTAAAAATGTGGGACCTGTAGGCACACATCAGCACAACATAGGCAAATTTGAATCTCATGTCGGCAGGCCTCTTAGACTACTCAAACTAAATAAAATTGCTTTGCACTGCTTGAGCAGCAAACAAATAGTTAGAAGAATCCAAAAGAATTTAGAACTACGTGCAAAAAAAAAATGTAAGAAATAATTCATAAAGGAAATAGTAAGTTTGGACAATGCCATTTGTACGAAGATTAAGTGAATTAGATGAATGTATGTTCGGTCAAAAAATAAATTTGACATGACATAGGATAATACAGGTAAAACAAATGGCACCCACAATATTCCACCTGGCAACAAAAAACATGTGAAAGAAGAGAAAGATAAACAGAAAGCTATATTTATATCTAAACAGGAATAAAACATTAAACGGGAGTGACAAATTACAATTCCCAGTTCGTCAATAAAAGACAAACAAGGAGATAAGCTGCACTCAAATTCACAGAGAGCCATGAGAGTCACGACATAATCATTTTCAATTAACAGAATCAGTCCTCTCCTGTCATAAAAAGTCTAACCTACAAAACATAAACAAAATCAACCGGTATCAACAATTTCTACTTGAAGATGTCAAAAGCATACCCAACAATAAAATTTAAAGGAACCAAATGTGAAACTGTTCAAAATGTCAATAGAGTAAACCTTTGAAGCAAAAAATGAATCCAAAAACAAATTATTTTTTTTTAATTGATAAAAAGCAGAAGCTTTATGAAAATAAAAACGTGAAATATTAGCTGCTCGCAACCTTATTCCCCAAGTTGAAAAAAAAACACAAACAAAACTGATTTGCTAAATAACTGAACATTGGCAGACCAAGGGACAGTCTTTATACAAAATACATCATAAAGATTTAGAAATCAGTAACCCTAAATTACATTACTGTGCAAAAAATTGACTTAACAGAGTTGTGCGATAATTTCACAGCATTTACGGGAATCACTGGTAGCTCACAGTAAAGTGTGCTTTACATTATACCAGATGCAGTAAAGTGGACAATGAAAAGACCCAATGCATATATAAATGTCAAAAGCAGACTCATGCAAAACAGTCATTGGCACAGCTTGTCATGGATAACGGAAAAAAAAATATGAAAGTGTGTACTCATGTAAAAGAACATATATAAAACAGGGATAAGAAAATAAAAAGAATTTAAATAACTCTTTCACAGCCAGAAAAAAAAGGAATTACATTCACAACTAATTCATAAATAAATATGACCATAGTCCACACATATTATATATACCATAACACTTTCAACATTTGAAGACAACTTTTATCTAAATCTGAAATGAATGAAGCACATCAACATGAATATCAAACAGGGTCACTTTACACAACATTTATATATGGGCAGACTGACAAACACAAACTGACACATGTTCAATGGCCGACATCTGGACACACGTGATTTTATTAACTTATGAAGGGGATCTACAGTTTGTTATGGAACTGAAGTAACTTTTACAATAAAATACCTTTATAACATAGCAATGATTTATGACCATGTCCCATACCGAAACTCTTAAAAGATGCTGCCTTTTGTGAATAACAACATGATAACTGAAGATGAGGCAGACAATATGATTTAAGTGAGGAAAAATAAGCGATTACAATGTTACAACCCCACCTCTGTAACATTAACTGTCAGATGTTTGATTTAGTCCTGAAGTGTTATATTTTGTTTAGTGAGACTGAAAGTAGTTCTTGAAGATGGAACAACTAGAAGAGAAAACAAGACGGTCAGTGCATAGACTGTTTATCAAAATATTTGTGTTGACTCCTTCCCTTCAGTTATAATCTGGATGCAATGATTTAACAGCTTTCTTCTTTCATATACTTGGCCTGGTAAAGTGTGAAAATGTGCAAGAATATATCAAGACATAGCTGCCAACCTTTTCAAATCCGTGCGAACTGATTCTAACTTGATCGGCGACCCATAGTATTCCAGAAAACATTGAAAATAAAACTCAAATTAACAGCCTTTCAGGTAAATAAAAAAATATCTGCCGTTAGCTGGCCTTTCCGGTGAAGTACAACAGTGGTTTTGCGAACTCACTCTGATTTTTAACACAATTTCTCTGTCTGTGCCATCAAATAGGGTTTCTTAAAATTCAATTAACCTTCATATACCTAATATGTTTTTTACCTACTGGTTGGCAGCTATGTAAAGATGACAACAGCATGTACATATAATATAAGAATTTCTTTGAGTAATGTAAAACATGATCAACAGGTAAAATATGGAGAAATATATGTAAAGAAGGCGAGAGAGGTATTAAAGAGAAAAGTACGAGCAAGGCCAGATGTGATGAAGAAAACAAAGGTTCATAATACACACACAGATAAAAGAAATTGTCATGAAAAAAAGCGCAAAAAAGCATGAGTAGATGCAAAGCCAAACTGAGTGCAAACCAAGCCAGAAATGAATACCCAAGGAACATGAAAACAGCCTTTTGAAGAAGCCAAACCAGTAAATGCATTTTGCAAATAAACAGAAACATGCTGTGCAATGCAAAGATACATATATATATATATAGATGTTTATACATACATTCACACACACTATATTTTTATGCATAGTAACTCCCCCAGAGAATCTCTAACCAATGATAAAAGATTAGAGAAATGTTAAACTTACCACCTGATAAACAGTTTAGTTTAGACAAGCGTATTAATTAGAAAACGTTAGAAAGTCTGGACTGATACTAATGAAGTGAAATAATCACACACATACATATGACAGAAAACTGACACTCATATGAGCCTTGAAAAGTAAAAAGAGAGGAAAGGGTTCGCAATCTTTTGAAAACTCACTAACACAAAGGATTTGAAAATATACAATTATACTAATACTAATACGTATTAATATACTATATATATTACAAAGTGAGATCTAATCGAAAGTGAAATGACTGTACTATAGAATACACTTTTACACAGTGATGAAAAACGAGAAATATGTGAAATGAGAGGGTGGTGAAACAGACGAAGAATGGGAGAGGGGGTAGGGGAGTGGGATAAAAAGAAAAGGGGAATGGCGGGTATGGAAAAAATACCTACCGTTTCCTAAGTGTTGTCCCAAGAAAGAAGGCATGCCTTGGCCTTAAAAGACAGAACAAGAAAGACCCACTATTTACTGAAAGGCTATGTCACACAAAGATTAGGAAGATATCGGGAGATGGGATGGGTGGTAAGAGAAGTGCATATCAGACGGCATCATAATGTTACTCAGCCCCAAATACAACAACTGCATGTCTACCGCAAACATGACCTGGAAGCAAGGTCTGGGGCAGAAGCTTCATTCACATAGATATGAAAGCAAATATAAGTTTAAGAGGTGGGGGGGGGGGCAGAAAATGACAAAATTGAAAAAGAAGGAACAGCCCAAAACAAACTACAGTATTACACAAAAACTTGAACCAAGCTACATTTCTGTAAAGCGCTTGCTTTCATGCTACTATTCTTTGCATAAAAAGATGCATACATATTATAAAGACAAGACACTTATAAACAAGAACTGTAGAACAGCACCCTCACCCCACAAGTGTGGGTGTGAGTGGGGCTATGCATGCCCCTCTGCGTGTCAGTATATTGTCAGGGGTGAATCATAAAGGGAAGTTTTTCTCTCTTTTCTCCCAGCCATTTGTATGCAATTTTTATCTTAATACATCAAGACACTCAAAGAGCGAGATCCAAGAAACAAAAAGACAAACAATAATACTTCACATATATTACAAACACACTGAAACAGTATCTTCTTTTTGCTCAAAACTGCTTTCCCCACCGCACTCTTATAAAAATAATAAAGAATTATTTTTTTTATGTCTTATCACTTGACGAAGTTCTTACCTTGGCATAAGCGTGGCATGCTATCCAGCACAAACTAAAACATTTCAGAACTTAACCTTGAAACATACATTGATTTAGATGCAAAAAATAAGTGCATCCCATACATTCTACAGACCATAATAAGGCTTTTTGCTGATTAAACGATCAACTTAAGTAATGACAAAGCTAAAAAGAAAATGCAGCTGCATGTTACACAACAGAAAGACATTGCAAAACCAAGATAGTACTAGGTGGAGTAACCTCATTTTAATTTTTCAAATTGCATGAGTGGTTCATTTCAACATTCTGAATGTATGCATGTCAAGAGGTACCTTCAAGTAGAATATGTGAAGTTTTTTCTCCCAGTTCAAACTCAGCCATTCTATCAAAACACCCCCCCCCACAAGATAATTGACATTTTAAGGCATCAACCACTAACCACTGTCAGCAGCCCACTTAGCCCCACAGGCAATGCTGACTTGACTGGCAAATCAGGATTTACCCTGTCCACCATATTATCGGTAATGTAAATGTGAAGAACAAGATGACAGACAGACATCTATTACAAAAAGAAAGAAATGAGAGAACTGCTAGTCAAAACTGCTCACCCCCCCCCCCCCCCCCAGCGCAATCTTTTAAGTGTATCTTTCGCATGCACCTATTTACATATCAGACTTTTAAAACTTTTTCATACATCCATCTCACATGATAAGACTAATGTATGGAAGTATATATATAATCAGCCATGCATGCTGATAACTCACACACAAACCATCATGATCTATATTATAATTGGTGCCTCATCTCAACAGGGAAAATTTTCTCCTCAACATAAACTGAAAAAAAAAAAAAGGACGTGTTATCGTGTTTCATTTCACTGCTCACTCAACCCCTCAATTCACCTTACTTCTCATGAATGGAGGATCCACAGGCATCAATAAGAATTGGAAAGAAAAAACCACACACGTTAATACTTCAAATAGTATAAATTCAAAACTATTCTCCCCTAGGACAGAGAAAGAATCGAGCAAAAGGAATCTTATTTAGGGGCCATGTACAAACCATGCACCACATAAATTTTGACTTCAAAAAAGTATCTGAGCAAATCCAGTCCATTGACCACACACATGTAGTTTAATTTGACTTGTTCAATTTAAAACAATAGTGAAAATAAAACTACAAAACAGCCAATTGCTATTCAATCAGACTACAATGCTTTGTGGAGAGAAAAATAAAGCAAAAAAAAAAAACAATGGCCAGCTATGCAATGGTGATGGTAAATTTAAATGAAAGATAGTTCACAATTATTTTCTATCTGTGGGAAGTTTACATAAAATAGGAACAGTTACAAATTAAGGCTTGGGGTCAAGATGGGTTCACATGGCAAATCAATGCCATGCACAGATTGAAATGAGTGAGTAAGAGAGGGGGGGGGGATGTCATGAGCGAGAGAATTTTAAGAGGCAGTAAGAGTTAGAAAAAAGATACAGAGAAATTTACACACAGTTAGGTAAAACACAAATTGATAGCAATTCAACTAAAAATGAAAAGGATGAAGAACATGAGGAAACTCATAACAAACCCAGACTACTTGAGAAACTAAACTTGTCCAAAACTGAATCTCTGAAAATGTTTTGACTTGAAATTTGAGCTTTCAAAATATCTTCGCAAATTATTATGTGCAGGAACAAATGCTGACCCAAAAACAAAATGGAAAAATATAAGACAGTAAAAAAGCTGAAAGTCAAAGGAATTAACAAAATTTCACCTCCACCCTATCTACATTAAAAAAGAATGATAAAATACAGTCAACAACAGAACAAACCTTCCTAAACTAACCTGACATAAACATTCAAAGAAACGAGAGTATAATGAACAGAAATGCGTAGAGAAAACAAAAAACGTATCATCGAATATAAAAGCAGCATTTAAAGAAAAGTGAGAAAGTCTGTTGTGAAGATGTTTTAGGTCTGGTACCATGTGAAATTACAGTTTTCACATGTTTTCATCCAAATTGAGATGTAACTAACAATGGAATGAAAACATTTACACAGACACATGGATATATAGCTTTCTGAGTTTATATTTATTTAAGAGGTCAGTCTGAGTTTTTTTTTTGTCAGTAGTTGTGATTTAAAAGTGAAAAGAAACAAATTGTTGGGACAATAACAATAAGTTCAGGAAGTATGACATATATGTCATGGATGTGTCAAGAGTACAAGCTGGATGTGTCTATGAACATGCTACAATAAGTCTACGTACATTTGAAAATATTAAAGCGTAAAATACTGACTACAGCTTTTTGTTCTTTTTAGACGGGCTCAGTGTTGCAAAGGGATACAAAATTAAATTTTAAAACATTGAACTCAAGCAACGTTAGGTAAAAAGCAAAATTAAATATAAAAGATTAATACAAAAACTACTAAAAACTAAAGAGGCAGTGAAAAAGCAGACAAAGTTTAACTCAGTAAAACAATAAATGCTGCACTATCCATGTTGTCCAAGAGAGGATCACAACCTAAAATGAGCCTTCTAAATGACGCAGGACGATTATGAGCGTAATGATACATTACGTCAGTTGTATCTTTATAAAATATAAAAGTACCATAGTAACTACCTTTAAAACAAGCATGGCAGCTCAGTCTCAAAATTCTCTTATGTATGAACTTGAAAAATTCCTAGAAATATCTCATGGGCACTTAAAACAACCTTAGGGGAATCTCGTATCTTTGTTTTCTTCCTCAAGAATCAACCCCACTCATTTCTATTCTATGAAAGGAATATCATTGCAACACTGAAAAAATATATTGTTGTGAACCCATAACATTGAAAACACTATCAGATCTGTGATTGATGTCCAATAAGATTTTAACAGAAGACTCTAAAGATGTCTTTAATTTTAAAGACAAAAATTCTCTTAGAAAAGAAAACACAAAAAGATTGTAGAGCCATCATGAAGCTTGAAACAAAAAGGTAAATAATAAGATGGATAATTATAATAGAAACAGAAAATAATGATAAATGATGTAGACTCAATAATCAAGAGAACAGATGATAATGAGGTGAAAGAAAATCTGAATTTGATCAATAATAACAGTATAGTATCCCCTTCAAATACAAACAAAAAAAGCTTTCATATATACAACTATTTTATAATAAAAATGATCATCGCCATCACCAGTGCCTCTGTTTGTGGTCTTTTTTCGATGAAATTATATCACTGAAAGGTGCACAAACAATTCTGAAACAAATGGTATGGAGATAACAAATTGCAAACCAAACTCAAGAGGGGGACAAGGAATACTATTTTTAACTGGATGAAATATGCACAAAGAGTTGTGAGTCATATCCCAATCAAATAATATTCCTGACAATTGCAGAATCAGAAACTTACCTGATGGAGGCTGGCCATACCCCCTTGGCCTAAGGATTGAAAAGAAAGAAAGAAAAATTTAACTACAACAATTCATCATATTAATCATTATAAAGGAGAAAATTATCTCATACAAAAGGTAAATACGCATTCTTTTCATTTATTTTGTTCTTTGGTATAAGAACAAATGGGGCAGCCCCACTTCAGCTTAGACAAAGTTTCACAGTGAATGCAATCACATGCCATAGTCGATACTTTATACATTATATACACATAATCATAATATTGGATTTCTCACTGGTGCGCATATAACCTTTGTTACATGGTAGTCTCCACTTACCCTCTGTCTTTCTCCTAAAATTGATTGAGACACTTCCTCTACATCTACAATTATTGTGTAGTGAGGAGACAAAACCGTCTTCTTACTATTCCTTGCGCATTTACACTGCCAGGCGCAATAATGGAAAATACATGCCACAGTGATAGGAAACACAAAACTGAGGGCTGTATTTTGTAAACCTGGCAAATTCCTCTCTGTTCAGCATACACAAAGAAAAAAAACGCGTGAGGAAACTATAAAAAAAAAAAAAAAGTGTACACACTACATCCTTGTATTTTGTGCTTGCCTTTCTTCTTCCAAATCATTGGAGAGTAAACTAAATGAAAAGGGTAGGAAAGAGCCACTAAATTGCCTTGAGATGTAAAAAAAAAAAGCCAAATGTACTCTTTGCCATTTATAAAATGACCCTATAAAAGTAGTGATGCAAGGCTTTCCCGGGCTGTTGTCACATATTTTACCATTGTCTCTTCAATAGCTCGTGACATGAAACCTGGCTGTTCCTGCGTGGATGGGGGATGACCTTAAAATGCATCTCTTTCTAATGGTCTTTTTATTCATTGGCTCAACAAAAGTTTAAAACAAACTTTCTCGTTGAGGTTGCCAATCATACTAAAAAAAAATACACTATCTTCAAACCATAACGAAATCATGGTAAAATTTGATAGGGGGCGTCAGCTCTCAAGGTTCTAAATATATTGTTACAGTGAGAAAGCACTCACGGATTTAGGTGAATTCTCTTGATCAACTTTGTTACACATTTGTAAATAATATAAGGTTTGTGATGAGTTATTGATGCTTGACGAGACAACATGCTACAACTTTGCGCGAGTGTTAAAAACGTTACAAAATATAAGTTTCTACAGATGGCAGTATTACTAGATCTGCCTTTGCTCTTTATTGATTAAGTGTACTTAGAGCTGTCGTAAGATGGGAGTGGACGCTGCTGTATTTAAAAATGTTATACTCCGTTCTAAGTTTCATGATAGTGCATGGATGCTGTATAATAACATGACTTATTTCGTTGAAATGTCCCCGTCCACCATGTGGTGATCTCAGAGGAAACAGCAAGATGAAAGATGGTGAAAGAGTGAAAGAAACTAAGTAGTATTTACCAGCAGCAACCACCAATTATCCACGTAAATAAAAAAAAAAAAATGTATCAGATGTGATGCTATATATCACATTGTAACTAGAGAAGCAAAAGTGGAACTAAACCAAACGGAACGAATCCCCACCGACCCCGTAAAATGAAATAAAAATACCCCATAAAACTTTGGTTAAGTGGGTCAGTGAGTTTGTTTCCCCCATTGCATGCTTGATTTCCATTGTTCATTAATATATGTCATGTCTATGAAAAAAGTATTGTAAAATAAAAAGTAATAGGAGCAGAGGTTAAAGTTAAAGATAAACGGAAAAGACCTCTATATAGATCACAATCCCTAATGATATGATGGGTATCAAAGCTGGTTTGACATTTTTGTCTTGTTCCCTAAATATTGAATTATATTCACTAGCAAAATGAAAACAGTGTGCCTGACGACAGCAACCTCCCCATCCCATCATCTTAAAATATGATTGAAATCAATGACATTAGTGTTTTATTCTAGAGTCTAGAAAAATAGGCCTTAAAAAGCAGTGTATCAGGGTGTGGGAGTGATAATAAAACATTGGCTGACATTACATGTACTGCAAAGTCGGGATGTGTAAGTAAGTTTAGTAAGAGCTTTGTACTTGCGGGTGAACCCTTTAGAAATAAAGGAAAGAAAGTACACAAGAAAAATTTCTTTCTAGATCTAGAAAAAGCTTTATCACAATCCCTATTGGCAAACTAAATGGTTCCCATACCCAAACACTAACATGCCGTGCATGAGCCGAAATGGTAAGACCTCTGCGGGACACCAAAGCATGCTTCCATGGTTCAATTTTTATAGTACATGTACCCACTTAGCCACTATGAGACTACTCGCATTACTTCTCACTAATACCGTGTTTTATCCTTGAGATATATCTAAATATGATATTCTAAGGAATCTAGGTTGTAGTCTATCTCTAGATATGTTTTTCCTAGATTGAGATAACGATCTAATCTAACTACATTAATTAGACCTGGACTTGTGGGATAATCACACTTTAGCACCGCCAAGATTTCAGCTCGAATACGATTACAAAACCAGTTTATGCTCAAAACTGGGCATGGTCCCAATAGCCCTATCTCTCTTTTACGTGGGTTGTTCTCCAGTCGTCGCCCTATTATTACTCCCACTTTAGCACCACTGATAATAGCAAATGAAGCGAAAAATACACTGTAGCAGTGCTAAAGTGGGAGTAATAATAGGGTGACGACTGGGCCAGACAAACGGGGCTTCAAGTCGTCGCCCTATTATTACTCCCACTTCAGCATCGCTGACAAAGGTAGGAAATACACGGCGGCGCTAAAGCGGGAGTAATAATAGGGCGATGTATTGGGAACCATTACAGACACGCTGGTTTTGGGTTTTTTACTTGGGGGGGGGGTATAACCCCATTTAGGGGCAAACATACACACTACACTTGATACCCGTAGCGGTGCTAAACCGCTGCCATCAGTACCATAAAAATAATATATTCTTTAACTTTGTTAAATGCTGAAACCCCCTCTTATGCTATGCACTAAGTCTGTGGTCTCGCTGAAATGTTGGCGGTGCTAATACGCGATCACTCTCTTTCGCCACTGAATATCGAATTCCGTTACCTAACACATCACGCACTATCTCTATCATCTGAGGAAGTATGTAGGCCTAACAGGGTACCCTCTCCTCTCCTTCTCACTCTTGAGATAGATTCTGGCACAGCCCCTGATCACGGGTCACTTGAGATTAGTCACATCACTGTCAGCGTGTGCACTGGGCCACATTGCATCACCAACCTTTCGCCAGTCAGTGATTGAGAGTGGGGGAGGAGATGTGTGTCATTTCAGCGACTCAAGTCAGCCATACCTCCCCATTTTCGTGTTCGGTACCAATGACGGTCTTCGATACCGCTGGTGGTGCTAAAGTGCAATAAATAAAATTGAATCTAGATATGATGGATGTGAGCTGTACAAAGCGTACAATGTAATATAGGTGTTGGTTATGCTTATAAGTTATATCCTGTAGATGGCAGGTTTCACAAAATGGTCCATCCCCATTTCCCTCTTTTGTCAAAATGTACATGTTATATGTCTTACAAGTGTTATATATCATGTTAAAGCTTAGAACCTTAAGAGATAGCAAAGGACTGTGAGGCGAAGTAAATTAGCTTTTAAAAGTCATGTTTTTCAGTCATGGGGCATAACTGTAAAAATTCTAGGTCCAATGCCAGTGACGTAATGTTATGCAAACTGCACGGGTCCATCAACCGAGGTTTCCCTGGCGTAACGCTTGGGCATCTGGTTTGGAGAGTTCCTCGACTTTTCCCTAGTTCTCAATAAGATGTAAAGTCTGTGCTTGTGTTTCCTGACACCTCGGGCGTGGAGTCCACAGCCGGTGCCTTACCGTTAATCAGATGAATCGCGCGTTCTGGATCGTTTGAATGGATGAAAACCGATGCTTTTTTGTCCCGTTTTTTTGTAAAATTCTGTGATTGTACGCCTTTATACTAGATCCTTCTAGATCTATCTTTATTACGTGTTACGGGTTTATCGTGTGTACCATTCTGCTGAAACCGTGCGGTAAACTTCACGACTTATATAACCAGTGGGGATGTGATACGTATAGGCCGATGTTTGCCAATAGAGAGAGAGAGAGAGGAGGGAGAAAAAAGAGTCCCATTTTTGTGAAACCTGCCAGATAGACTACACACAACACATGTGTGTAGATCTAGAGTTTATCACTATTACTATTAATTATAAACAAGAAAGAAATACATACTAAAAACATCATATAAACGGAATAAGGAATAGATTGAAAGCATTTGGAAACATTGTAGCTTAAATTTAATGCTTTTTAGTCCAGATTTCGTGTTTCAAGGATCGTATTTCATTGTTTGCGAACCTCAATCCTATGTGTTCATTGTTCTTCCATCCACACGACCAGTTTGAGTGTTGAGAGCTACACTGGTACTGGTTACAAATTCGTCTTTGTTGTAATCTAAAATGAACCTTTGAATCCTCAGAAATTGTAATTAATTCAAATTTTTCATACCTGGTTGAAACATGAGGTAATTCCTTTTTCACCGAGATCAAGAAAGAATACTTGTGTGATTCACAACGCTGTTGACAGTACCGCGGTCATCGATCACAATAATTCATGGCGGTGGATGAGTGGAGTGGTAAAGCTCCTCCAGGGAAAATAGGCCAATTCCATGCGCCTCGTTTTCAATCTCCGAACGCTTTACTGTATAAATCCTAAATTTGGTTGCAAAAGTTGCAAACATTCATTTGTAGTTAGATTTAGGATATAATATTATCTAAATACAGATCTGTTTTGAATTTTTAGCTATGGTAAAACAAAAATAAGTCAGTCCAACTTTTAGATATTATCATTGTTCTGATAATGACTAAAAAAGAGAAGGAAGTTCAAATCGCACCGCTCATAGATTATATAGACCTTAAATATGGATTCTTGTTAAAACATGTTTGTCTCGCTACATGTTAATCCTAATCTAGTCTATATATCTATCTATGATGTAATTATAAAATCCTTCGGCCTGGACATGGAACAACAGTAAATCGAAAATGTCATGGTGATAAAACTTTCGATACGACAAATCAAAGGAAACCATAAGCTTTACTTGTTGTATTGAGGGGGGATTTGATTTGATTTACCTACATCCACAACTAGGGTGATCTTGGGGTTTATAGTAGGATTTTTATTTTTGTCCGGACTGCCCTCTAAACAGTCAAGGGATATTGAACGTACGCAGAGTGTTGTGCAGGACCTCCTTTTTTATCGTCTATCTCCGATGAGTTGTGTCGATCCACCTACCTCGAAAAAAATCGAGAAAATTTGTCAACCGTTGGCAGGGCTCGAACCCACTACGTTTTGGTTGAGAGGCCGACACCTTGCCTCTGGACTACCGAGTCCCCCTGTTGTCTTGAAAACACAACCCCTTCCTGCCTTTCGGAACTACATGGCATTGTACTAGACATAAATTCAGTTCCCAGCAAACTGCGTTCTGCAATTGATCCCTCCTGTTTGGCTATTCCCGGAATTCGTACTAAAGCTGGAACGAGATACTTATTTTTTTCTCCTTTTGGACCGACCGTCTTCCTTTTAGACTACGGAAAGTGGATTCATTGCTTAATTGTAAGCGCCTGTTTGACGTATTGTTTCAATTCATAAATAAAATTGTGTTATATTATAATTGTGTGTACATTATAACTATTCTAGCTAGTTGAAACGCGTAGAGCACATTCTGTGTTACATTATAGAAATACGTGTAAGATCATTACTGTTATTCACTAGGTAAATATCCAATGATACATATAATATATAGACCAGATGATCAGAGCGACATGTCTTCCATCTAAGTTTTTTTATCTCGATGTAGCTTTACAAATATCTAAATTTCGATAAAGGTACACTAACGTGTAATGTTAGAAGAATACATTCATGAATGAATAATTGTAGAGGTCGGTGCTTGCCAAATGAATCGTACATGTAGGCCTACATGAAACGGCTCTGAAACCAAAAGGGCATCGAAATGGCAATAGGAGTGTTTTCTTTCAAATAAGTAAGCCAAAAAAATCCCATCCCAAAAGAAAGTTAATACTCAATTATGACTAAGTGGTCTATCACCACGACTTAAACGTGTTCTTTGTTACTTAAGTTTCCTTTTTATCATATTTTAAGAATTGAAGACCTAAGTACTTTTGTTAGGTATCGAAAAATTAAACGTACCGGTGTGTAATAGCTATATGATGTACTACAGATAGCTCTCTCGCTCTCTTTCTCTCTCTCTCTCTCTCTCTCTCTCTCTCTCTCTCTCTCTCTCTCTCTCTCTCTCTCTCTCTCTCTCTCTCTCTCTCTCTCTTTCTCTGTCTCTATCTGTCTCTTTCTGTGTCTCTGTCTCTGTTTCTGTCTATGCCTGTCTATCTGTATGTCTGTCTGTCTGTCTGTCTGTCTGTCTGTCTGTCTGTCTGTCTGTCTGTCTCTCTCTCTCTCTCTCTCTCTCTCTCTCTCTCTCTCTTCTCCCCCTCTCTCTCTCTCTCTGAGTCTCTCTCGGTCTCTTTCTGTCTGTATGTATGTATGTCTGTCTGTCTGTCTGTCTGTCTCTCTCTCTCTCTCTCTCTCTCTCTCTCTCTCTCTCTCTCTCTCTCTCTCTCTCTCTCTCTCTCTCTCTCTCTCTCTCTCTCTCTCTTTTTTTTTTTTTTGAGTGTGCATGGGATAAATCACTGATACCGTAGGGTAAAGGTGATCATAAAATAAGGAAATACATTTCATAATATATACAATGTATAAACAATGTCAATGAAATTAAATATGATTTGAAAACCGTAAAAAGAAATGTATAAAATGATGTAGTGTAAACGAAAATAAAATAATTCAAACAAAATTACAAGAAGGGTTTAGAATATAATACAAAATAGAAATAACTGTTCAACTTATTATGATGCATGGGACAAAATTACTGCTATAATCGCTGATCTTTCAAAGTGAACGGGTGGGGGGGGGGGGGTTACGCAAAAAGGAAAAACAAAAGTATATCAATAAGAAAGAAACCAAATGCAATTTAAATCCCCCTGTTTTGTTTTGTTTTTTGTTTGTTTGCATTTGTTTTGTGGGGGGGGGGGGGGGGGGGGTTGATCCATTTCTTGCTGTTGTGCATATCATCAAGTAAGTACAACTTACCACTGACACCAATGAATACGCTGCCCTTAAACCACTTTGTGAATCTTAGTAGTGTGTTCATGCATTAGTCCTATTGGAGATGAAAGTAGAAAACAAAAGTTAATGGGTCATGTGGTGCA